>BMAC01000356.1:435770-477890 GCA_014905375.1 Phtheirospermum japonicum | reverse complement strand
AACCAACTCTCTTTCCTGCCCTGTACAGTACAAGCAGAATTACAGATATTTAGTTCAAGATGAAAACTGAGAACATTAAATAGATTATTCAACAAAAGAACATAATAAATCATATTCAATGTTAAAATTTACCTATCAATAGGAAAATTCGCCGGAGACAAATAGACTCCAACGCCATGAGAAACGCCCTTCTCAAAATCCCCACATCTGCCAAACCCATAGCGTAAAACATCACAAATCTCAGCCCGAGAGCCGCCGTACCAGCCGTACTTGACATTAGCATCGTATGTTGTTTTTATCAACAATAGTACTTAATAATATGCGAGCATAAATTTAAAAAAAATACAAGGCGGTTCAAAAACCGCCGTTAAAAATGAAAAAAAACCGCCGTTAAAAAGCTTTTCTGCAGTAGTGTGGACACTTAAGTTGGAACGGAAAATAGCGGCTATGGAGGCTCAAATTGCTAAGTTATCTAGCCCAAACCTGGATCCTCAATGTGCATCGTGTGGAATGTTTGGTCATGATACCACATCTTGTCCTTCAAATCCCTCGTTCAATATGTCGATACCTCATTCGAAGGAAGTGTATGGGGGTCATGGATATCAAACGAAACCCGATTGTGCTAGACCATATTTTGCTCACCTACCGACTCAAAATCCTCCTTCTCATCCTAGCAACAACATGCATCCATATTTTAGTTATGCCAATACAAATACGGGTGTTAATACTCATGTGGTCCCATCTCCTCAACCTGTTCCGGTGAATGCTCTTACTCCGCCTTCCGATCCGAATCTCTTGGCCATTATGCAACAAATGAAATCTTCTCCCGTTACATCGGCCTCGTTTGATGCTAGGTTCAATGCTCTTGAGACTATGCCCATTGGGCTAAACACTAACATGGAGCAACTAGTAAGAGATGTTAATATGCTAAATCAAGCTAATGAGGAAGCAAAAATGCCGAGCCAACCTTTGCACTCTCTTGCGGTCACGGTCCTTGGAAGTGTGGGGTGGTTGATAATACGGTTGTCCTGCCGTCCGATGAGGAAGTGGCTTCTATTCTGAGTGCTCTCAATCCTCTGGATTCCACCCCCATGGGCCCCACTTTGGCAAAGGCAATGGCCTACACAAGTCTTCGACCCCATACAAGGTACCAACCTCTAAATCCCTATGCCCTATACATCAAGCATATCTTTTGAGGATTTCTTACATATGGATATGATTCGAGAGTTGGTCGTACAAGTTTATATGGAGGAAAAGAGCATTAAGGAAGAATTTGACTCGGGAGCTTGTGTTGAAGGTTGTGGTGAAAGGAATGGGACCCTTGTTCGTAACGATAATTCTATTGTGCTTCAATTTGACAAAGGTTTATGAGAGAAAGATTGTTTGTGTGTCGTTGAGGGAAACGACAAAATTCTGGAGGGGGAGGTGGGGATTGTTGATTATAAGAGTGAGAAGCTTGAAGATTATCTTGAGGTGGAGATTGTTGATAATAGGAGTGAAAAGCTTAAAGATTATCTTGAGGGGATCGTCGAATTGTTCGAGTTATCCCCCAATGAGTTCGAGAGGAGCCACAAACCCGAGCTTATGCCTCTTCCATCTCACCTCAAGTATGTCTATTTGGAGGAAGAGGAGAGCAAACCAGTTATTATCTTGGCCAGTTCGAATCAAGAAGAAAAGGAGAGGTCGATTGAAGTGCTTAAAGTTCGTAAGGGTGCTATTGGTTGGAGTATCAGAGATATTAAGGGAATTAGCCCTTTGACTTGCATGTATAAGATCATTTTGGAGGATGATGCCCAACCTTCTCGAGAATTCCAAGGGCGTTTGAATCCAAATCTTAAGGAGATAATGAAATCCGGTGTTTCACCCAAAAAATTACCCAAGAGAACCTACACCTTCACCTGAGAATTTCTCGACCTACTTTTCACAAAAACACGTTAGAAAGGACTACCGGGATTTTTTCGGTGGAAACCTCTCCGATGCTTAAGTCAGTAAGCATTTTTGATCGGAATGAAATAAAGCAGGAAAAGAATGTTTGAGATTGCGTACCTCTTAGCTTTGAGGCCTAGGTATTTATATTTTTTCATCAAGTGGGGCCCTTCCAAGATCCCAGAAACAGAATTTTGCGTTTCGGGCCATTATTCATAATGGTCAGGTCGTCTCTTTTCCTTCTAGGGAAAGACAGACCAGGAAAGTACTGATCATTCCCTCTCATTCTAGGAGGGGTCAGATCAGGACCTATCGGAGTGAGCAACATCAGCCGGGATATTGAAGTTGTTGGTGGAAGGCTTGATGTTTGCACTTGCCGAGAGTGAGTGGGTGAATCTCATTCACATGGTACCGAAAAAGAGTGGCATAACCGTCGTTGAGAACAAAAAAGGAGAGTTGTTGGCCACGAGGGCTACAACGGGATGGAGGATGCATATCAATTTTAGAAATTTAAATGCGGCCACAAAGAAAGATCATTACCCTCTCCCGTTTATCGACCAAATGTTGGACAAGCTAGTCGGCCATTATTCCTATTGGTTCTTGGATGAGTTGCCGGGTCACTTTAAAACCATAATTCCACCCGAAGATAAACCCAAGATGACTTTTACTCACCCATTTGGAACGTTTGCTTTTCATCAAAGGCCATTGCCATTATGCGATGCCTCGAGAACGGTTCGAAGATTGGACCCTCCCGACAAGGTGGTTGTTGCTATGGTGGATACTCCCATCTCAACTTCACCATGATCAAGAAGGGAGTTCGTCAAGCTAATGACGTAAAAAAAGCACTTCTTGGGAGACAACCCATGTTCTTTTCATTTATTTCTTTTATTTTTACATTTCTTTCTTTCTTTCTTTCTTATTATATAAAAATCCAAAAACATTCAAAAAATTGAAAAATTAAAAAATATATTGTGCTGTCTTTTAGTTCTTTTTAATCCTTGGTTTTGTTTTGTTTTGATTTATTTGCATATTTTCTTGTGATTTTGATTTTGTGTGATTTTCTTTTATAGTGTTTTATTTTCTTACTCCAACTTAGGTCGATTTGATAAGTTGGTAGCGTTCATGGAGCCGAGAGAAACAAGCCATGCTCAGTGGCTTGAATACTTAAGTGGACCCCACCGAGCTCGACCCAAAATCGCTCGGTTAGGGAAGCCTCTATCTCACCCACCTTTTACTTGATTTTCATTAAAATGCAATAAGGGTGTTGCATGGTTTAAGTGTGGGGTGGATAAGTGGTTAGTATCCGGTTGTCATAAAGCATGATTTGTATTTATTAACTCGAGACTTAGCGAAGAGACGTATTCTTGGTGAAGTGACGCTTACTAATTGCACATTTATATGGTTGAGTCGTTTTTGCATCTTGTGTGTGTTTATTACATTGTTGAGAAATCACCATATGCTTGGAAGTTTGAATAGTTTACTTGTCGGGTATTTACATGTTTATGCCCTCTTGTGTAAGGAGTTGAATTTTTGTGCTTCGTTCGAAACTCGCCTATATATATATAATCAACATTTACTCGTGAAAAGATCGAAAAACTCTAAAATCTCTTTTGATTTTGTTTCCAAAGCTCGGTGCAAACTAGTGAGTAGCCTTGTGTGAATTATCGGCTTTGCTTGCATTTTTATGGAAATTGCATTGAGGTGGCTTGATTTTGCTCGTACATCATTGAACTTGGAAATGACCTCGAGGTACATATATTACCCTTATTCTGGTCATATCCAAATATATAAGCTACTTAAGAAAAATCTCAAATGAGCCCACTTGAGCCTATACCCCGTTTCTTGGTAACCGAGCTTGACTTTAGCTCTTATATCTCCATAAATTGTGAGGTGAGACTGTATGATTGATGAGAAATGTGTGAGAAATCAATTGTGGGATTTGGGTTTTGAGTTTCTTATATATATAAAATAAAATAAAAAAAAGATGACAGCAAATAGATTCCAACACAAATCACGAAAAGTGATAAAGAGTGCGTTTAAGTGAAAAGGCCTAATGTTTAAAAATGCTAAGTTCAGTAAGAAGAAGCAAATTCAAAAGGCTTCTAAGTGTTGTGAAATAAAGTCGGAAAAGTGTGTGAATATAAAAAAGGGTTTCGAATGAAAGTTTGGTAATTTGGGAAGGGTGAAGCGATCATAAGTTTTGGGTTCTAGAATTTAGGGTTTCGTATGTTATTGATTACGTTTGATCATGAGTTAGCCACTATATCCAAATATTCCATACCTTACCAAAGGGCCAACATTACAACCCGAAACAAAGACCTCTTTTGATTCTTGTTTGGTCATGTACAATGGGTGATTTTGAGTTTCTGATTTGTGAAATCTTGCGATCCTTTTCGTTGTTCGAGGACGAACAAACCGATAAGTGTGGGGTGGTTGTTTTGCATGTAATTGTGGTGTTTTTATTGTGTTTTTAATTAGGGTTTTGTGTCGTTTTTAGTGGTTTTGAGTAGAGTTTCTTTAGGTTATTAGGTTGTTTTCTTGTTTGAATGTTTTTAGCCTTAAGTATACGATGTTGGAGATGTTTGTGTGATTTTTGGATTCTTAAGTTCAAAACTCTTGTTTCGTAAGTGTCTTAAAGAGTTAGATTCGCCCAACGGACATTCTGGAATGGAAAACGAGAAAAACCGAGCCTAAAGCAGCCCGAATCGACTGCCAAATCAACTGGACAACAGAGACTAGAACGGAGCTGCAGAAGGGCAGTCGATCGACTTCTCATCAGTCGATCGACTGCACACCTGTTGATCGACTGCATTGCAGGAAGCTTCGGGATTTTTGGCATTTTTGATGATTTCGCCCCTACAAACAACTATATAAACCCCAAATCTTAGCCCAAAGAAGGAATCAACTCTCCTCCCAACTCTCGCATGGGTTTTGGATTTATTCTCTCTCTCTAGGTTTTAGATTTATTTTCTCTCTCTAGATCTTAGATTTAATTTCAAGCTTTTCCTTGGGTTTGTAAGCTCAAGAAGAATTCAAAACATCACTTGGATTTTTATTTTGGATTGCAATTTCATTCAAGCTTGTTATTCCTTTCTTTAATTCAAGTAAGCTTTCCTTTACTATCTTCTTTGTTCTTCAATTTATGCATTTTTCCATAGCTCTTAGATTTGTTTTTGGATTTTGTGATTTGGCTATTGTTTTGCATGTAATTGTGGTGTTTTAATCATGTTCTTAATTATGGTTTAATGTCCATTTTAGTGGTTTCGATTCGAGTTTTGTTAAGTTATTATGTGGTTTTTCTGGTTTTATATTGTTTTTCATGTGTCTTGTTGATTTTATATTTAATTGGGTTAAATGACTTCAATTAATTTAAGATTTGGTATTGGGTTTTTATGTTCAAAATCTTATTTTCATAGGCAAAGGCGTGGAGGCCCCAAAACTCAAACCAAGCCGTGCCAAAATAGGTGCCAAGAAGAAGCTCAAAAATGGCAAACATTCTGGAATTTGAGCCTAGGCGTGCCCAGCCTTGCCCATTTCCGTGCTAGGCAGCGCCAAGCCTCGCCTAGCATTGCCCAAACTCTCACCCGCCACGCTCGCACACCTCGGAAGCTCCCTCGCGCAACGCCCGCACGCCTTGGCAGCTCCCGCCCGCAGTGCCCGCACGCCCACGCCCAGAGCTTGTCAATAGCACTCAGCGTCGCCCAAAGCCTTCCCCAATCTGGCGTCCAAATCCATGCCCAGCCTTGCCCAGCCGCACGCCAAGGTCGGCGCCCAGTGCCCTGCCCATCTGCACGCCAAGGCCGACGCCCAATGCCATGCCCAGCGCCCAGCCCCAACCCACGCCCAACCTCACCCAGTCCGGTAACCAGCGCCCAGGCTCGGCCAAATGCCGAGCCACCTCGAGCCACCCTGAGCCAAATCGAGCCAAAAGGCTTGCCAAGTGGCTAGGAAGGTCAACACGGGTCAATTTTGGTCAAACCCAGGAATTTTAAGCCTTAAAGCCCAATTTGGCCCATTTAACCCCAATTAAACCTATTATAAATTAAACCCAACTCTCATTTATGAAAATTACACCTCCTCCCAACCCATGCTTGGGTTTGAGACTTAATTTCTCTCTCTAGATTTAGATTTAATTTAAAGCATTTCCTTGGGTTTGTAAGCTCAATAAGAATTCAAGTACTCCCTTGGGTTTTATTTTGATTGTAATTTCATTCAAGCTTTCGGATTCTCTCTTTAATTCAAGTATGCTTTCCTTTAATTTCATGATTGTTCTTCATTTTATGAATTTTGACTTAGCTCTTAGATTAATTGCTAGATCTTGTGAGTTGGCTATGGAATCTAGGTGAGTGACACACCTAGATCATAGATCGAGTCCTTGATCGTTTTTATTCTGAGTATTTCATATGCTTATGCTTGTTCTTCAATTTATGCTTTTTGCCTTAGCTATTAGAATTGTTGTTAGATCTTGTGAATTAGCTATGGAATCTAGGTGAATGACACATCTAGATCATAGATCAAGTCTCGGATCATTTTTATTTTGAGTATTTCATGTGCTTTATTTTGATTTTTATTTTCATGCATGGTTTTTTGTTAAATCCTAGATCTACTCTTTGTTTCTTGTTATTTCTCGAAAAGATTTAAACTTTCACGTCAACTTTTATTGCTCTTTGCATTGATCTTTCGATTTTCGTTAATTTTCATTTTTTGAGTTTTTATGATCATGCATGAATAGTTGTACCTTAGGCTTTCATGCTTGTACTTGGTGAAACATTGCTTTCTATTGCTTAATTTCATTATTGCTTGCAATTTCCTTAAGGCACACGCTCGAGGCATCCGACCAAATTGCATTTCCTTTCATTTTACTTGCTTTACTTGCTTTAATTTCCGCTTATTTTCGCTTTCCTTCAATTTCCAAAAGCTAAAAACATGTTGATCACTACGAACAATCGAATGCCAATAATACCAAGCCATGAACCCACTTTTCTTATTTTATCACCACTAAAAAACAACAAAACAAAAATGGGATCTAGGTGAGTGACACACCAAGATCATAGATCGGGTCCTTGATCGTTTTTATTTCTAGTATTTCATATGCTTTATTTTGGTTTTTATTTTTATGCATAGTTTTATGTTGAATCCTAGATCTACTATTCGTTTCTAGTTATTTCGTAAAGTTTTTAACTTTCACGTCAACTTTTATTGCTCTTTCCATTGGTGCTTTTAATTTTTTTTAATTCGCATGTTTGAAATTTCATGATCATGCATGCATAGTTGTACCTTAGGTTGTGTTAGTTGTACTTTGTTATTTCCTTGCTTATTTTCATTATTGCTTGCAATTTGAATACGGCATACGCACGAGGCATCCGAAATACTTGCATTTACTTTCGTAGTTAGTCGCGGTTTCATCTAGTTTCCATTTATTTCCGTTGTCCTTTAATTTCACAAAACTAAAAACACATTGATCTCTATAATCAATCGAATTCCGATAATACTAAGCCACACGAACCTTATATATACTACACCACCAAAACTCTTCTCTTCAATACCCTAAACTAGCCCTAATTTTTGAAATAAAACCAAATATCTAAATAATTACAATTCAACTTTAATTTCTCGAATTAATTCCTAATTAAACCCAAAAATAATCAATATTTTCGAAATCAACCACAACTAGATAAATATTTACAACCTTAAATTTTTAATAAATTGATAAATAAACCCCAAACTTATCCTAATTTTCAAAATAAACCCAAATATTTAAATAATTATAATTCAACCCTAATTTTTTGAAATATTTCAATTAAACCATAAACTAATCATAATTTTGAAATCAAATATAAATATCTAAATATTTACAATTCAACCCTAAATTTCGAATTAATCGATAAATAAACCCCAAACTAATCCTAATTTTTGAAATCAAACCAAATAATTACAATTCAACTCTAATTTTTCGAAATATTCCAAATTAAACCTTTAGACTAACCCTAATTTTTGAAATAAAATTCAAATATCTAAATAATTGCAATTCAACCCTAATTTCTTAATTTAATTCCAAATTAAACCCAGCAATAATCAATATTTTTGAAATAAATCCATAACTATATATTTAAATAATTAATTAAATATTTTAAAAAAATGGGAGCTAGGCGTCGATGGCGACAAATGGCTGCTATTTACAGCTGAGGCGGTGGCAGCTACGGAGCTCGGCGGTTATGGGCTGGGCTAGGCAGGCGGCTCAACGGTGACATTCCAAGTGGGGTGGGCTCAACCGGCGGTGGTGGTGGTGGTCGGAGGCAAGGGGGTTTGGCGTCTTTGGTGTTTTACTTCGCCTCTATTGCTATTTTTTTTTGGTTTTGTTTGCGCAGATTCAGAGAGGTAGGGATGGGGAGTATTTAATTAGACTTTTGTTGACGGCCAAAAGGGTTGTCAACATAATTTTTTTAAATTTTGCTGATGAGTGAAAGCCGTTAGTAACAGACGACCATCAGCAAACCCATCACTAAATAATGGGTTATACTCAATGCTGATGGGTTGTTGACGGGTCTCTGACGGGTAATTTACTGACGGCCTATACTCGTCAACAAGTCGTCAGTAAAGTTAACCCGTCAACATGCCGTCAGCATATGCTAATGGCTAGTGCACCGTCACTATTCATCAGTTTTTTTTGCAAAGAACTGTGTATGAATTCGACAAATTGAACATAATCATTTATTCTAACCTATTAGTTGAGATCATTTATCTAGATTAACATACAAAAAATGAAGTAGAGAAAAAAAAAATCATATTTCACAATTCGAAACATAATGCGCCAATATTTGTTCACGGGCGAAAGACTTACCTTAAAATTTGAAAATTGGGTGAGATAAGATGTGAAAATCAGCAGGCGGTCATTGAAAGAGAGAGAACGAGTAGAGATGGGGGAGACCAAATTACAGTGTGTGGTGCCCATTGGAGATATGGGAGAAAGATGCTGGAATGTATATTATTTGAGAATAAATTGTAAAAAACAACGCAACTAATACTTAACTGTTGCCTTCATCATCTCCATGAGTCGTCGTATCTATAGAGAAGAGGAGAAGAATCTTGAGCGAGAACACCACGAATGTTGTGGCTTTTTTGATGAGTTTCTTTATAATACTACCAGAGAAGAAGCATCCTTCTTTTTTCTAATTTGTAATTGAGTGGGGCGAGCATATTGGTACGGGTGGGTTGATCAGTTGGTGCGGGATGAGCTGGGGGGTGAATTTCAGTTAGTGAGTTAGAAGTAATCTCATAGTATGAGACTGGTCTCACCCAAGTATTTGTCTTTGTTTATTGATCTTGTCTGGGTTCAACAATATGTTCTTAATTTTGTTTCTTTCTATTCTCCAATTCCATTTTTATAGTATTGGTCATTTCTTGCTTTTCTTTACATCTGTAACATTGGTGTAATCATTAGATAGTCTTACAAAAGAGTTCCTCAAACACTTATTCTTTTTGTTCCATGCTCGAGAAAGAGGACCCAAATGATAGCTGAGGGCATAGTTAATAATCTCTTTCAAACTCTCATTATTCCATTACCATTATGAAATGTGAATTGGATATGGAGTGAGATATAGTAACTTTTGAAAATCTAACTACAATGATCATCAAGATTCCAGACGAAACATTCATAAAATTAATATTTGAAGTGGTTTCAATTAGCTAGAGCCAATGTGACTGAGAATATGAAACCTTGTATCAACAACCACTAATCTTTGATTTCTAGTTGTATTTCGAGTACTAGGTGCCATCACTAAAAAAAGAGATTAAAAAAAAATGATTTACAAGATATAACAAATTACGAGATAAATATAAATTTTAACCTTTCTCTCTGAAGATTCCTTGGCTGATTTGTGGTTGCAGTTGTTGTCGCTCCTCCATACGTTAGTCTTGTAATATATGGAGCACGTTTTCCTGATGCTCAGTCTCCACTATTGCATCCTCATCTCGTAATCCATATTGCGATTTTCTTTTTGTAGCTGATCTTCGATTCCTAGGAGACATCACTGTGACAATTATAAGAAGACATGATAACTAATATATAAACTAAAAAAATAAAATGCAGTCATTAAAACAAGTAGACATATATATAATTTACAGAAGTTATACAACAATTTTTTCAAAGTTTTATTAGCTTCCATAATAATACAACCTTCAAATAACATAGATACTGACTAAAAATATAATATTAAGTTTAAAGTTATATTAATATTTTAAAATCAGTCTAGCCATTCAAGTCTAGACAAAAAATCCTGGAGCTCCTTCACGTATCCAACTTAAATCTTCATCCACTTGATTGACTTGAATATTGCAAACTTCACTTTGCAAGTGTGAAGTTATAATTTTTGTGGTGTTGAAATAAATTCAACGAGTTAATGGCTTGGTATTATCGGACTTCAATCCATTTGCAAGTTTCAACGTGTTTCAAGCTTGAGAAATAGAAGGAAATTGAAAATAATGCAATTAAAAATATCAAACTATCCTAGAAAGTGAAAGTGCAAGTGGGTAGGATGCCTCGGTCGTATGCCTTAATTGAAAATGCAAGCAATTAATAAAAACAAGCAAAAACAAGCATTATTTCATCAAGTACTACCATCCATGCATAAAGTACAACCATGCATGAAAACTCAAATAATGCAAATTAGTAAAAATTGAAAGCACCAAAGTAAAGAGCAATAAAAGTTGACATAAAAGTTCAAATCTTTCGGTAAAATAACGAGAAAAAAAGAGTAGATCTAGAATTCAATTTAAAACTATGCATGGAAATTTAATTCAAAACAAAGCATAAGTAAAACTCAAAGCCATGATGATCCAAGACCCGATCTATAGCCTAGGCGTGTCACTCAACTAGAATCCATAGTCAATTCACAAGTTTCATCATGAAATCAAGTAGCTAAGACAAAAGGCATAATTGAAGAACAAGCATGGAAATGAAGAACAAAGCTTGAAATTAAAATGAAAGCTTACTAAAATTAAATGGAGAATCCCAAAGCTTGAATTACAATGAAAGTGCTAATCCAAAGGAGTATTTGGATTCATCTTGAGCTTACAAACCCAGGAATTGCTTGAAGATTAAATCTAAAACCTAAGAGAGAGAAAGTAGATCTAGAAGAAAAAAGAAGAGAAAATTAATCCCAAGGCTCATGCAAGAGTTAGGGAATGAGTGGATGCCTTTCTCAAGTCAAGTGAAGGGTTTTATAGTGATTAGCAGGGGCAAGCTTGTCAAAATGCTTTAATTCCCGGACTCTCAGTCGATCAACTGAGGTCAAGTCGATCGACTAAGGCAGTCGATCGACTGCCTTGCCATTTTGCGCAACTCTCTGTCGATCAGTCGATTTTGATGGCCGCAGTCGATTTCCTCAGGATCAGTCGATCGACTAGTGGCCAGTCGATCGACTACCTCACCAAATTGTAGCACTCTCTGATGGTCAGTCGATCCTCCAGTCAATTTCCTGGCTAGCAGTCGATTGACTGCGGGCAGTCTGGGCAGTCGCTCGGGCAGTCGACTTGGCTCGATTTTCCTCTTTTCGGCACGGTATCTTGAGTTTCAACGCCTCGACTTGCTCCGTAACAACTTTTAGCATCGCTCCAATACCTCGTGCAACCTACAACATACGAATTTAGATTCAAAACCCATGGCTCGTCATCAAGAAAAGAATATATCAAGTTTCAATACTACAAACGGGAAAATGAGCGAAAACCTAACGAGAATGACTCAAAACGACTAACAACAACGCTAAACCCTAACTATAAAAACTAAGAAAAACACAACAATTACATGCAAAACAACTACCCCACACTTATCGGTTTGTTCGTCCTCGAACAGCGAAAAGAATCGAGAGTGTACATGCAATGAACATAGTGTAAAAGAAAGAAAAACCCTTGTGCTTATCCTTATTTAATACGATGGAATTATCAACATTCACTCGCTATTGTCAAGAATTGCTCGTATTACTCTTCCTCAAATGCAAGCCAAATCGATGACTTCCTCACAAATGGAAATTTGAGGTGTTCGCTCAATTCGCTCAAGTGTTTGATAAGAGACGTGTATACGCTCGAATCGGACAATGCATACATTCGTCAAGATTTCACAAATTGGACTCTCAAGATTGCTCGTAGCACATGACCAAACAAGAATCAACGAGGTCTTTATTATGGGTTGTAATGTTGGCTCTTTGGTAAGGTATGGAACATTTGGATGTAGTGGCTCACACACGACCAAACGTGATCAATAACGCACAAAATCCTACTTTCTAAACCCGAAGCTTATAATCGCTTCACCTTCCCAATTCACCCAACTCTCAATCGAAACCCTTTCTCTTTCACACTCTTTCCCGACTTTTATTTCACAACACTTAGAAGCTTTATGAATTGCCCCTTTTTACTAAATTTAGCCCTTTTTAAATTAGGCTTTTCACTTGAATGCACGCTTAATCACTTTTTGTGATTTGTGTTGGAGTATTATTATTATTGTTATTTTTTTTTTTGTATAAGCACTCTAAAACCCGAAAACCCTCATTTGAGTTCCCACACATTTCTCGTTAGCTAACAATACACTCCCCCGCCTCATAATTATGTAGACATAAGAGCTAAAATCGAGCTCGGCTACCAAGAAACGGGATAAAGGCTCAAGGGGCTCATTTGGGATTTTTAAAGTAGCTTACATATATGGATATGGTCGGAACAAGGGTGATATATGTGCTTCGAGTTCATTTTCAAATTCAATCATGTGCGAGCAAAATTAAACCTCTTCAATGCAATTTCAATAAAAACACAAGCAAGCCAATAAATCACACAAGGCTACTCACTAGTTTGCATCGAATTTGGGAGCAAAATCAAAAGAGCTTTTAGAACTTTGCAATCTTTTCACGAGAAAATGTTGATTATATATATAGGCGGTTTTTTGGACGAAGCACAAAAATTCAACCCCTCACACAAGAGGCCATAAACATGCAAAAACCCGACAAGTAAACTATTCAAACTTCCAAGCACGTGGAGTTGCTTAAACATGTAACAAACACACAAAAGACACAAAAATCGACTCAACCATATAAAAGCGTAAATAGTAAGCGTCACTTCGCCAAGAATGCGTCACTTCGCCAAGGCTCGATTTATGATTTACAAAACATGCTTGATTAATACTGGACCCTAAGCACCTACCCACCCCACACTTAAACCATGCAATGCCCTCATTGCATTTTAATGAGAATCAAGTAAAAGGGGTGTGAATAGAAACTCCCTCGACCGAGCGAGTTTGGGTCGAGCTCGGTGGGGTCCACCTAAAAATCAAGCAACCCAAGTAGAATCCGAGCATGGTTAGTGTCACTCGACTTCATGAACGCTACCAAGCTATCCATTCGCCCAAGGTTGGAGTCGGTAACCGATATATATACAAAAACAATCACATCAAATTAACATCCAAGAAAATTATGTACATAAATCACAAAAATAAGGCACAAAAGCACAAAACACTATATTTTGGATTTTTTTAGTTTTTCAATATTTTTTCTTTTGGATTTTTCAAGAATTAGATGAGAAACAAAAGAACATAATCGAATTAAAAATAATAAAAACCGAAATGTCAAGTCTAAATAAAACAAAATAGCCGATTAAATATAATAGAGACAGGAAAGATCAATGGCGCCTCCAACATCGGGGTTGGAGGTTCGCTTCCTCGTCCTCTTCCCCTTCCACCTCGAGAGCTTCTTCTTTCTCCTCGTCACCGTCGTCATCCTCCTCCTCCTCGTCGTCGTCGTCCTCCTCGTCGTCGTCGTCCTCCTCGTCGTCGTCGTCCTCCTCGTCGTCATTGTAATCCTCGTCTTCATCGTCCTCGTTCCGGGCCAAGCGGCTTTCGATCAACAAAAGGCGGGTATGGAGGGCGCGGTGTGCTCGGTCGGCTCTAGCTTGCCACGCATCGAGCTGGTCAAAATGCTCAAACACTTGGCGTTGGAACTCATGCCAACCCATGTCGGGACCCGGGCCGGTGCTCGGGCCCACATAAGGCGATAATGCCCCTTGGCTCGTGATTGCATGAAACGGCACCCCCGAACCGGTGTTCGGGACATCGTAGGCATCGACACCCTCGTTTTGCCGCCTATTGAACTCTTCCTCCTCCCGTTCTTGCTCTCGGTGGCGCGGGCGTTGGGGGTTCATTGGTATCTTCAGCAATTTCCACCCCAACACCATCGGCTCAATCCTAGTCATACGAGCCGCCTCCGAGTTTAATCCAAAATATCGGGCTATCATGGTGATCATGGGCCCCATTCCGACCCGGGCTATACTTCCGCCCCTCATCTTCGTAATCGCTCGAATCCCGGCACGGATGAAAGGAAAGAACGGAAGTCGACGCCCGTTTTCCAAGCTCCAAAGTACGTAAACCTCGTCAAGGGTGAGGTTGGAGCTCTCGTGCTTGCCCATGACAATATGGGCAAAGAACTTGTAAACATTCAAAAGGGCCAAGTCGGTGATGGCCGAGGCTTGATAACGAGACGTTCCTCGTCCACCCGTGATTGATGCCCAAAATTATGTCGTGGCAAACTCTCTTGACTGGCCATCCCATAAATCTTCGTAATTGAACCCAAGGACCGCTTGGAGTGCTTCCCATGTAACCCGACACTCCCTCCCTCTAAAACGAACCCGAAACTCCGAGTTATCACGGGAGTCTTATGTAGTAAAGAACTCGAGCATCAACTCCCAGTAGGCCGGTGCTCGAAGGGAGGCGAAATATCTAGCGCCCAACACATCAATTAGGGCGAGCACCCGGGACCCGATCCCTAGGTAGTCCCCGTTCGCCACCCACTCGTCAAGGCGATCGAGCGTTACAAAATGTGGAACGGCAAAGTTCCTTTGAGAAAGGTTTTCGAAAAGTTCACCCTCGAACGTAGAATAAATGGGAAACGGAGCGGAGTAATTGGCGGCGAGGTCGGGAAAGTTGTAGTAATTAGACATGGAATTGGTGAGAAGGAACGAGGTACATAGTCTAAGAACTTCGAGAATCAATATGAACGCTCAAAACGGAAAGAACGGGGGAAAATCAACAAAGGAAGCTCATTGAGGCATTTCCTCGAACACTTGGTGGGCACAGTTTTTGAATTTGGAATTGTGAATAATTGGAACTCAAAGCACCCCCAAATCGCAACCAAACATCCAAATAACAAATTAAGACGTAGGCTCAAGCGAATTACCTCAATCGAATGGTTCGAATTTTTGAATAGAAAGCCGAAGATCAAATCCCCCAATTCGTGTGTTGAAGACGAAAGGGAACGAATAATTCCCGCATGAAGGACCCCGTAGTTGACCGCTCATCGTCGAAACATCAAAAATAATATTTATAAAGTCCTTAACTTTTCTCTACCAACTAGTAGTAGCGATAAGTAAGGGTCGATCCCACGAGGAGTGTGGTGAAATTGTGATAGTTCATATTTTATCAAACAAATGAATGGGGGAGAAATTGTAAATTAATCTAAGAAAACTAATTAAATAAAGAGGCAAATCAATAAAATTCCCAGTCCTAGTTCCGTTTCCACCCTCGTTCCACCAACCACAATATCATAATCCATTCATCATATGCGACTAAAAACCCTAAGTAGCAATAAGCTCTGCTACTCGAATTCACCCTTACTGTGTACTCAATTAAAATAAGCTCTTTAATTGATTCTAATTATTGAATAACCTAGAATAAGCTCTCTAGGTTCAACCCAACAACAGCATTAATAATTAGGCAAATAGATTAATCTAGGCAATAAACGCATAAGCTCGGTTCATTCAACCTATGTTGTGTTCTCCCTAACGATTAACAATCATTAGTTGCTTCATAGAAATAGAAATTACGAAAATTACATGGGAAGCAATCCTATTTCTAGTGATAGATAACCAATCCCTAATTTAGGTGATCAAGCCAAATTAAGAATTAAGCAATCATGAATTGAGAATAGAACAACACAAACAATCGCATATGAAGAACGAAAGATAATATTGCATAAATTAATTAAACAAAGTTTCACGAGGGTTTCAACATCCCTATAACTAGATAAAATAATCTACTCACTCATGGAGTTCGTAGAATAATAGGAAAATAAAGAAATAAAACATTGTTCTAAGATAGGGAAGAGATAAGAAAGCTTAGATCTTGAATCTTGAGTATTCAATCTTCAAGATCTTGATGGGTGGTTGAATTGGGTATTTCGGACTCCTTTTTGGTGTCTTGGAACCCTAGGGGTGTGTCCCCATCTTTCTTGGACGAGTTTGGGTCGAATTTATATAGAAATCCTATTTCTTGCCGCCCAAGATTCTCCCTAAAATAATTCCACCGAGTCGGCGTCGATGGAGCGTCGACTGACGCGAACCAGCCTTCGGCGTCGACGCGCATCACCGGTCCACATCGTCCTGTGTGCGTCGTCCAGCTTGCGTCGACATCGACGCTTCAGAGCATGAGCGTCGACGTAGCATCGACTGACGCCCTTCCCATCGACGCTTCAGAACATGAGCGTCGACTTAGCATCGACGGAGCGTCGACTTACGCGAGCCAGCCTTCGGCGCCACACCGCACATCGCGTCGACTGATGCGGTCCATCCTTGGCATCGACGTGTCATCGACGCACCATCCTGATTCTTGAATTTTCTCTCCTCGATTCGTCAATCTTTGTCTCTCAAATTCTTGTAAAACCTCATTCACTTATTATAGCACCAAATACTACAAAATAGAGAAGGAATATACAATTGGTGCTCCTCCATTCGTAATAGTTATTACGCGAGAAATAAATATATATGAGAATATTAAGCACATAAAAACATAGAGATTAGACCCTTAATTAAAGCACAATCTCTCGCTTATCAAATCCCCCAAACTTAAACCTTGCTTGTCCTCAAGCAACACATAGAATTAAAGCATAGGACAAACATAATATAAGTAACTCACTCAAATTAGCCAAGTGAATTTATTCAGACTCTAGACACCACTATATTTCTGGAAATCGCAAGCGTTTCATGTATTGACCTAAGTAATCCCAGCAGTTAGGCAATCCCTTTTCATATACGTCACATCAATGTACTATGGTGTCCCCTCGCTACTCAATGGTTTGGCTCTATCCATCGTTGGAATTGATCAAATTTCTCGTCCTCTCCCATTTATTCATTTATTTTTTTAATTGAGGCCCGCAGCTCCGCACTACCGTCCTTGACTTCATAATGATGATAAGATGCTGGATAGGAGGATTGTCTTGATTGGGTGTTTGATTTGTTAAGTTCACCTCCGCCATGTTTTGAGAATTTGATAGTGTGATGCACCTTTTGAGCACGTGCATGAATTGTTGAGCTACTAGCATCTTCGTTGGACTTCGCTCTTTGGAATTTGTAAACGAATGCACTTGATAACTACAGATAGGCAGCTGTTTCGGCAACTCAATTCTTTTTGATTTTTCAATTTTCTACTTTCACCATGCCGGCATACTCCAACCGGACTTTATTTGACTTCTGTTTCGACTAACGAGATATATTCACACAACCGCCAACTTCAAGGCCCCACACAACTCATATTGAGTACGGCAACCACAAATACACATCAACAACGCAATAATCTAGAATTGACGCCCCACAAATGAATCACAAAAGCACTAACATGCGTACCCTTGACCTCTAAATCAAATGATGACTAAAGAATTTAACCAAAACATAATTCATCAAAGCAATTCAAGCAAGTACTTTTAACATTTTAATTCAACTCCCGGAAATTAATTGCAAAAATTTCAAAATTTAGCAATTTTCAGCACAATATTAATCTCAATAACCCACTCCCCCAAACTTAAACTTTAGCTTGTCCTCAAGCGAACACAAAGCAAGAACAAGCAAATAATAATTCATAAGGGAAGAGTAAGGGAAAAGAAATCACCGGGGTAAACATCGAGGGGTTTTCTCGGTTCCAAACGATCTTTTTTTAAAAAAATGCCCAATCGTCCAAATCAACCAAGCTTAGTATCCCTTCAACTGCAAAAAAATAATAAAAATAAAACTTGAAAAATAAAATAATGTAAACATTGGGTTGCCTCCCAACAAGCGCCTTTTCTTAACGTCATCGGATCGACGTGGTACCCCCCAACTCCATGGGGGTTTCGGTGGAGGTCTCAAAGTGCATGGAGTGCCAACGACCTCATCCTCCATAATTCGCATCCGTTTCGATGTTGGATGCTTAACCGGATCTTTTCGACTTTGTGGTGACCTCTTATAGGCATTAGCAAGAATAGTCTTATCCAACACCACGAACGGAAGATCATTGGTCTCCTTCTCAAAAACATCGTCTCGCACACAAGTCTCTTCTTCATCCTTCATCACCTGACACACGGTCTATGGTGGCACTAGCTTTGGTTCGGCTTCGACCTCGATAGGAGAAATGATAGAATAAGGAACATCATTTGTAGGCTCAGGCAGACTGTGATCAACACAAGTCCTCCTCGTTTCTTCTTCCTCCATCTCATATTCGTCCTCCGATTCAAATGTCGGGTCCTCCGCATCATCGATTTTTCCCATATCTTGCAGCATGATGGCATTCACGTTCTCCATGTGTTCCTCAGTTTGAGAAGATAACCTTTTATCCAGTTGGCTTATGTGATCCGCCATTTGACTCAATTGATCTTCGAGCTTCTTGGTGTTCTTCATCATGGCCTCCATCATCTCTATGAGGACTGGGGACGGTACTTGTGCTTGGGGATGGTCATCATATTGTTTCGAGAAATTTTGTCCCCTTTGAAAATTTGGAGGGTCCCCCCACCTTGGCTCGTAAGGATCGTAGTTCCCCTCTTGCCATCTTCTAGGCTTTACTCCATAGGCGTTCGTTTCACGAATGGCTCGTAGCGTTGGGCAATCATCGGTGACATGATCGAATGTATGGAAAAATCTCGATGAATTATCACGGTAGCTGAATTGCTGAGAATTAGCCGCCATGTTCGAGATCAACTCCCTTACTGCTGTCGGTGTCCTATCCATGAGTGAGCCTCCGCTTGCCGCATCGATCATATTTCTATCAGTGAAACAGAGACCATCATAAAATTATTGTATTAATAACTCCTCGCCAATTTGATGTTGAGGGCAACTAGCAACGAGTCTCTTGAAATGCTCCCAATACTCATGCAATGTCTCCCCTTGCGCTTGTCTTGCTGCATAAATGTCCTTACGCAAGCTCGCCACTCGTGAAGCGGGAAAATATCTCTGCAAAAACACCCTCTCTAACTCCATCCATGTGGTGATGGATCCAGGAGGTAAGTAATAAAGCCAATCTTTGGCTAGACCCTTCAATGAAAATAGAAACGCCCGTAATTTAATTTGATCGTCCGTTACTCCGGCGGGCTTCATGCTTGTGCATATAACATGAAATTCCTTCAAGTGCTTGTGTGGGTCCTCGCCATCCAATCCATGGAACGCCGGAAAATGATAGATTAATCCGGATCTCAACTCGAAGTTAGCATCCTCCAAGGTTGGAAATGTGATGCAAAATTGTTGCTGCGGGAAATCCGGATTTGCTAGCTCCTTCAACGTGCGTTCTCTCGCTCCTGCCATAGTCATAAAATCTAAAAAGAAAATTAATTAATAATTTTCTTTTTTTTTTTGAAAACAAAAATAATAAAATAAAAATTAAAAATATTAAAATACGTCAAATCAAAATTTAAACGCGTCACTCCCCGGCAACGGCGCCAAAATTTGACCGCTCGTCGTCGAAGCGTCAAAAACAATATTTATAAAGTCCTTAACTTTTCTCTACCAACTAGTAGTAGCGATAAGTAAGGGTCGATCCCACGAGGAGTGTGGTTAAATTGTGATAGTTCATATTTTATCAAACAAATGAATGGGGGAGAAATTGTAAATTAATCTAAGAAAACTAATTAAATAAAGAAAACAATTAAATAACGAGGCAATCAAAAAAATTCCCAGTCCTAGTTCCGTTTCCACCCTCGTTCCACTCGTTCCACCAACCACAATATCATAATCCATTCATCATATGTGACTAAAAACCCTAAGTAGCAATAAGCTCTGCTACTCGAATTCACCCTTACTGTGTACTCAATTAAAATAAGCTCTTTAATTGATTCTAATTATTGAATAACCTAGAATAAGCTCTCTAGGTTCAACCCAACAACAGCATTAATAATTAGGCAAATAGATTAATCTAGGCAATAAACGCATAAGCTCGGTTCATTCAATCTATGTTGTGTTGTCCCTAACGATTAACAATCATTAGTTGCTTCATAGAAATAGAAATTACGACAATTACACGGGAAGCAATCCTATTTCTAGAGATAGATAACCAATCCCTAATCTAGGTGATCAAGCCAAATTAAGAATTAAGCAATCATGAATTGAGAATAGAACAACACAAACAATCGCATATGAAGAACGAAAGATAATATTGCATAAATTAATTGAACAAAGTTTCACGAGGATTTCAACAACCCTAGAACAAGATAAAACAATCTACTCACTCATGGAGTTCGTAGAATAACAGGAAAATAAAGAAATAAAACATTGTTCTAAGATAGGGAAGAGATAAGAAAGCTTAGATCTTGAATCTTGAGTATTCAATCTTCAAGCTCTTGATGGGTGGTTGAATTGGGTATTTCGGACTCTTTTTTGGTGTCTTGGAACCCTAGGGGTGTGTCCCAATCTGTCTTGGACGAATTTGGGTCGAATTTATATAGAAATCCTATTTCTTGCCGCCCAAGATTCTCCCTAAAATAATTCCGCCCAGTCGGCGTTGACGGAGCGTCGACTGACGCGAACCAGATTTCAGCGTCGACGCGCATCACCCGTCCGCGTCGTCCTGCGTGCATCGTCTAGCGTGCGTCGACATCGACGCTTCAGAGCATTAGCGTCGATGTAGCATCGAATGACGCCCTTTCCATCGACGCTTGAGAACATGAGCGTCGACTTAGCATCGACGGAGCATCGATTGTCGCGAGCCAGCCTTCGGTGCCACACCGCACATCGCGTCGACTGGCGCGGTCCATCCTCGGCATCGACGCGTCATCGACCCACCATCCTGATTCTTGAATTTTCTCTCCTCGATTCGTCAATCCTTGTCTCTCAACTTCTTGTAAAACCTCATTCACTTATTATAGCACCAAATACTGCAAAATAGAGAAGGAATATATAATTGGTGCTCCTCCATTCGTAATAGTTAATACGCAAGAAATAAACATATATGAGAATATTAAGCACATAAAAACATAGAGATTAGACCCTTAATTAAAGCACAATTTCTCGCTTATCAGTAGTCGATCAACTCCTCTCTCTCTCTCTCTCTTTTCGATGTTTTTTCTTTTTTTTTCTTTGCTCCTTTTCTTTTTCGTTGAACGCCCCCCTTTTTTGTGAGAAAGAAATTGCAAGCAGTTGGCTGGGAGAATGGGGGAGAATCGACTGCATTTATAACCTATCTGCCCAGTCCGCGTCAGTGGGGCAGTCAATCGACTGCTCCTCAGTCGATCGACTGGTTAGTCGATCGACTGTCGGTCAGTCGATCGACTGCTCTTTAGAGAGCAACCCAAGTCTCTGTGCGCCAGTTGATCCGGGGGGTGTTAGTCGATTTGGCAGTCGATCAATTGCTAACCAGTCAATTCGACTGGAAGCTGTCGATCGACTGCAACAGTGATTGCCAAATCTTCGTTTTCGGTCCCCGTAGCTCCAAGTTTGCACCTACACCAACAAAAACGTAAGACAACACAAAGAAGGGGGAATATGGACATAATTTCAAGAAGAAAGAAGAAAAATAGAATAGAGTAAAATAAAATAAAAATAAGAAGAATAGGAAAAGGCTAGGAAATTCATGGGTTGCCTCCCATGTAGAGCTTTTTTAGCGTCTTTAGCTCGACGTTTCCCTTGTGCAATTATGCAATGGATGAGACGGGAGGATCCACCAAAGCTACCACTTCCTCGCCGGGTGGCAAAAGGAAACCATGCCGATAGGGTTTAACTCGATGCCCGTTCACTTGGAAGCAATCTTGAGATGCGGGATCGATCAACGTCACCGCTCCACTTGGATTAACTAACTCGATGGTGTAAGGACCCGTCCATTTGACTTCAATTTTCCGGGATGGAGGGCTAAGCTGGAATTGTAAAGTAAAATGGGCATCCCAACCTCAAGCTTTTTCGGGAATAGCCTCTTGTCATGAATACGTTTCGTCCTCTCCTTATAGATTCGAGCATTTTCGTATTGATTGTCTCTAAGCTTGTCCAACTCCTCTAGTTGCAACATCCTCTCGAGACCGGCTTTCTTCAAGTCCAAATTAACGGCTTTTATCGCCCAAAATGCTTTGTGCTCAATCTCCACGGGTAAATGACAAGATTTCCCAAATACCAAATAGTACGGGCTCGTGCCTAAAACCATTTTATACGCCGTACGGAGGGCCCACAACGCATCACTCAACTTCCTCGACCAATCCTTCTGGCTCGGTTGCACCATTTTCTCTAACTCACTCTTCACTTGCTTGTTGCTCGTCTCAACTTGCCCCGAGGTTTGGGGATGATATGGTGTCGCTATTTTGTGCTTGATCCCATAGATCTTCCTAAGTTTCTAGAAGAGTTTGTTACAAAAGTGACTACCACCATCACTTATAATGACCTTAGGAAAGCCAAAGCGAGCACATATGTTCTCTTTCATGAACTTCACAACCACCTCGACATTATTCTTTGTTGTAGGTATGGCCTCGACCCATTTCGAAAGGTAATCCACTCCCACAAGAATGTATTCATGCCCATCGGAGGACTTAGGGAATGGCCCCATGAAGTCGATCCCCCACACTTCGAACATCTCCACCGCCAAATTTCCCACCAAGGGCATCTCGTTTCTCTTCGAAATGCTCCCCGTCCTTTGACATAGATCACAAGTTTGAACATGGACGTGAGCGTCATAATGGAGGGACGGCCAATAGAAGCCCGAACTTAAAATCTTGAGAGTCGTCTTTCTTCCTCCGAAGTGGCCTCCAGCTTGATGATCGTGATAAAAAGTTAATAGCTCTTGTATCTCCTCCTCGGGCACACATCTCCTTATCATACCATTTTTCCCCACTTTGTACATGAATGGATCGTCCCCATAAAAACTTTGGCACTTAGCTAGGAAGCGTTTCTTTTCTTGCCAATCCATATCCGGCCGAATCTCACCATTTGCCAAGTAATTTGCATAATCGGCGTACCAAGGCGCTTGTCTCACTTTCATCAAGTTCTCATGTGGTAAATTCTCTCCAATGGCCACCCTTTATCCATCCTCTATGAATAACCTCAAAAGATGATCGGCTACCGCATTCTCACACCCCTTCCGATCCTTGATCTCAATATCAAATTCTTGAAGCAATAGGATCCATCGAATGAGACGGGGTTTCGCTTGAGGCTTAGAGAACAAATATCGTAATGCGGCATGATCGCTATGCACCACGACTCGTGATCCAACAATGTAAGCTCGAAACTTCTCTAAAGCAAAGATCACGGCTAAGAGCTCTCTCTCGGTCGTTGTATAGTTCTTTTGTGCATCATTGAACATCAAACTTGTTTAATACACCACTCTTAATAGCTTGTCAACTCGTTGGCCAAGTACGGCCCCCACCGCTTCACTCGATGCGTCGCACATAATCTCGAAAGGAAAGTTCCAATCGGGAGCTACGCAATGGGGGCGGGCACGAGGCTCTTCTTAATTGCCAAAAATGCTTCCTTACAAGTTTCGTCAAATTCGAAAGGGACTTCATTACTCAACAACCGACACAAGGGACGGGCAATTTTCGAAAAACCTTTTATAAGCCGCTGATAGAAACCGGCATGCCCGAGGAAATTCCTTACATCTTTCACATTAAGGGGAGGAGGTAACTTTTCGATCACTTCCACTTTGGCTTTGTCCACCTCAATTCCCTTCTCCGAAATCACGTGCCCGAGCACAATGCCACTTCGAACCATGAAGTGGCTCTTCTCCCAACTTAGAGTTAAGCTAGTCTCTTCACATTGGGCTAACACTTTCTCAAGGTTTCTCAAGCATTCTTCGAACGAGTCCCCATATATGGAAAATTCATCCATGAAGACTTCAAGATATTTGTCGATCATGTCGGAGAATATTGATAGCATGAATCTTTAGAAAGTCCCCGGGGCATTACATAGCCCAAACGGCATTCGACGAAAAGCAAAAGTATCAAATGGACAAGTGAACGTTGTTTTAGCTTGGTCCTCGGGCGCGATAGCAATTTGATAATAGCCCGATAATCCGTCCAAGAAACAATAAGAGTGGTGGCCGGCTAACTTGTCTAGCATTTGATCAATCAAAGGTAGAGGGAAGTGATCCTTCTTCGTAGCTGCATTCAACTTTCTAAAATCAATGCACATCCTCCACCCCGTCGTTGCCTGTGTAGCCAATAACTCACCCCTTTCGTTCTCCATAATGGTGATGCCGCTCTTTTTAGGAACCATGTGCACGGGACTCACCCACTCACTCTCGGCTATAGCAAAGATCAAGCCCTCCTTTAACAATTTGAGAATCTCATCTTTCACGATTTCTTTAAGGTTTGGGTTCAATTGCCTTTGGAATTCTCGAGAAGGCTTGGCGTCATCCTCCAATATGATTCGAAGCATGCATGTCGAAGGGCTAATCCCCTTTATATCACCGAGGGTCCATCCAATGTCACTTTTGTGAGACTTTAGCACCTTGATCAACCTCACTTCCTCCTCTTCATTTAGATTGGCAAAAATAATCACCGGCTTACTCTCCTCTTCTTCAAGAAATACATATTTGAGGTGATATGGGAGAGGCTTTAGCTCGGGCTTGTGCCTCCTCTCACCCTCATCGGTGGATAGCTCGAACAAATCAATCATTCCCTCTAAGTATTCGTCAAAGTTTTCACTCATTTCGACGACTTGTTTCTCATCAACAAGCCCCACCCCCCCTTAAAAAATAGGTCGTTGGCCTCAACGACACCAATTCAAGCACTCTCAAAGAGACCCATCTCAAGACATGATTCATTGCCAAGCTCAAAAGGTCCAACATCCTCAACATCACCGCTATCACCATCCTCATACTCGTCCGCCAAGAAAACTTGTTCAACCACATCTTGAATCTCGTCAACAAGAAGACAATCCACATGATAGATGCTTGATGGAATCGAAGGCAAGTTGGACATTGAAAATGTAACCGACTCACCCGCAACGGATAAGGTGAGGTTCTTCTTACCAACATCAATGAGGCATTGAGTAGTTGCCATGAAGGGACGACCAAGTAGAATCGTATGTTCGGCCCCATCATTCAAAACCATTCCCACATCAAGAACAACAAAATCCACCGGGACCACAAGCCCTCCAACTTTGACAAGCACGTCCTTGACAACGCCTTTAGGATATCGAATCGACCGATCGGCCAATTATAAGCAAATTCGTGTTTCTTGCAAGGGTGTTTCTCATTTGAAGTATGGATGAGCTTTTTGGAGGAAAGGTCTTTGGAAAATTTTGAGTAAGCGGTTATGTCTCGAATGGCATCCAACAAGGGGAGAGTGATATTCACATTTACCAAAGTGTTGTAGAGCCGTTGGAATTGATCGTCCTTCTTGGTGTTTTGGAGCCGTGAAGGATAAGGCGGGGAGGCCTTTGGAATAGGTGGCTTATAAGCATTCGAGGATTTGTGCAAGCCATCAGTGCCTTCTTTTGACTGTGTGGTACCTGCGTGGGTGGAATCGGGAGTGGAAACAAGGACCGGAGGATCAACGTTCTCATTTTCGAAAGGTGGAGCCACCTTGTTGTCGATAACTTGGACACTTCGAAGAGATGTAATTTCATGGGAATGGGAAGGTTGGCTTGGTAGCTTCCCTTCTCATTGGCTTGTTTGATCATATTTATCTCGGTAGCCAATTGCCCAATTTTCGTGTCCGTGACATTCAAACGTGTATCCATGGAGGACACCGTGGCATTAAAACGTGTATCCATGGCGGACACCGTGGCACTCAAGGTGGACACCGTGGCGTTCAAGGTGGAAACCGAGGCGGTGAGGGATTGCATTTGTTGGACTAGCACATTAAGAGTCGGATCAGTGGCCGGTGGTGGAGCATTCGTCGGGAAAGACGGTCGAGAAGAGCCCATGGGAGGGTTCGAGTTCCCGAAGCCCAGATGTGTGCGGTTGCTCGGATGGTACGGGGGATTTTGACTAGATAGCCGAGGAAAGGGTGGCCGAGCAACACCGTGACCCGGTTGGTAACCTTGGACCCCACAAACATCCTCCGATTGAGGCACCGGCATGTAATGGGAAGGACTCAATGGATAATAATGCGTTTTATGCCCAACCATACCACAAGACAAACAAGGCGGGTCCATGCTCGGGGACGAAAACTTGGCCATTTGAAATTTCATCGCATCCATCTCCTTTTTCATCTCAAGCTCTCTCGGGGAAAGAGGCTCATTCACATTATTGACTTCATTAGCACTTGAGTACAAAGCACGGGAAGACTTTTGTTGAGAATTCTCAGCCAAAGAAATGAAAACATTGAGAAGCACGTGTGGAGAATGGATCGTCATATTACCCCCCGCCGATGTATCCACCATATATTGAAATTGGGGGTTCAATGCCTCATGGAAGGTTTGAATTAGAAGCTCCTTGGTTATACGATGATGCGGACAACTAGCAAGAAGATCATTGAACCGAGACCAAGCGGAGTGAAATGACTCATTTTTCATTTGCTTGAACGACATAATTTTAACCCTCACATCGTTTGTTTTCTCCATGGAATAGTAGTGTTTGAAAAAGACCTTTTCGAGCTCGGTCCATGTTCGAATCGTGTTAGGAAGAAGACCCATGAACCACGTTAAAGCCTTATCTGGGAGAGCATATGAGAAACATCGGAGTTGAAGATGCTCCAAACTCATCATATTCGGGCGGTGAAAACTCGAGACATGCCATAAGAATTGCTTGATGAATTGGAGGGGGTCCTCCTCGGTAAACCCATGAAAAATGGGATGGCGGGCAAAATCGAGCGATCGGATATCAATAGCCATCACCGCGGGGGGAAGATATATACAAGATGAAACATGAGCCCCCACAAAAGCTTGGCTCACCTCCCTCATAGTCCGGACGGGTGGAGTAAGTGGAGCACTCGGATCGTAACCACCAAACAAATCATACTCATCAAGCTCGTCCTCTTGAATTCCATGATCATTACCATATCCGGGACCACCACCATAACCATTTGGATCCTCATTCGGTGTCGGATTGAAATCATGCACGGGTGGAGTACCATACGGACCAGGATTCGGATTGGGCACATTCGGAGAACGGAGAGGAGCACCATAGCCATAAGGAACGGGATCCGGGCCTCCAAAATCATCGAAGGGATCATTATCATCCAAGAGCACATTGGACCCGACATGGTTTGCACCATGCCCTCCCATGTCGGGTTGACAAACACCATGAGAACCGGGGGCAACGCGGTTCGCACCATGCCCTCCCGCGTGCCCCTTTCCAACCAAACCACCACCATTCCCAACATGGTTTGCACCATGCCCTCCCATGTTGGGAACAAAGCCGCCATTAGAAGAATGAGGGAAAGAAGCAATACCTTGGTGTGGGCCCGTGGCGTGCTCATGAGTGGTAAAACCACTCCCTTGAAATCCAAGGGATTGCTCGTGAGGCGGCGGGGGAATGGGAATGGAAGGCCCAGTCATGGTACTTGGAACGGGCTCCTCATGATCTCCGGGCTCGGTCGAGGTAGAACCTTGAGGATCGACCTGGGGGGATTTCCCGTGAGGATCGAGAAATAGGCCCGGATGATTGGTCGCCATAGTAGAATCAAGAAGTAACGGGTGTCGAAGACGTCGTAATCGTTCGGGGTTAGAAGTATAAGGAAATAATTCGTGTCCAAGCGAGCGACGACCTTGCATACACTCAAAGAGAACGTCAAATAACAAAGAAAGCTAAAAACACAACGAAACAACAATTAAATTGAAGGCCTTAACCAAGCCGTGTAGCAACGGCGCTATTTTGTTAGAAGATTTTTTTGTTGTGTTGAAACGAATCAACGGTTTCATGGCTTGGTATTATCGGAAAACGATTCAATTGAAGGTTTCAATGTGTTTCAAGCTTGGGAAATAAAAGGAAAATGAAAATAAAATAATTAAACTAACTAAACTATCCCCGGCAACGGCGCCATTTTGAAGTTATAGTTTTTGTGGTGTTGAAATAAATTCAACGAGTTCATGGCTTGGTATTATCGGACTTCAATCCATTTTCAAGTTTCAACGTGTTTCAATCTTGAGAAATAGAAGGAAATTGAAAATAATGCAATTAAAAATATCAAACTATCCTAGAAAATGAAAGTGCAAGTGGGTAGGACGCCTCGGTCTTATGCCTTAATTGAAAATGCAAGCAATTAATAAAAACAAGCATTGTTTCATCAAGTACTACCATGCATGCATAAAGTACAACCATGCATGAAAACTCAAATAATGCAAATTAGTAAAAACTGAAAGCACCAAAGTAAAGAACAATAAAAGTTGGCGTAAAACTTCAAATCTTTCGGTAAAATAACGAGAAACAAAGAGTAGATCTAAAATTCAATTTAAAACTATGCATGGAGATTTAATTCAAAACAAAGCATAAGTAAAACTCAAAGTCATGATGATCCAAGACCCGGTCTATAGCCTAGGCGTGTCACTCAACTAGAATCCATAGTCAATTCACAAGTTTCATCATGAAATCAAGTAGCTAAGACAAAAGGCATAATTGAAGAACAAGCATGGAAATGAAGAACAAAACTTGAAATTAAAAGGAAAGCTTACTAAAATTAAATGGAGAATCCCAAAGCTTGAATTACAATGAAAGTGCTAATCCAAATGAGTATTTGGAATCATCTTGAGCTTACAAACCCAAGGAATTGCTTGAAGATTAAATCTAAAACCTAAGAGAGAGAAAGTAGATCTAGAGGAAAAATGAAGAGAAAATTAATCTCAAGGCTCATGCAAGAGTTGGGGAATGAGTGGATGCCTATCTCAAGTCAAGTGGAGGGTTTTTATAGTGATTAGTAGGGGCAATCTTGTCAAAACGCTTTAATTCCCGGACTCTAAGCCGATCGAATGAGGTCTAGTCGATCGACTGCTCAGTCGATCGACTAAGGCAGTCGATCGACTGCTTTGCCATTTTGCGCAACTCTCTGTCGATCAGTCGATTTTGATGGCCGCAGTCGATTTCCTCCTGATCAGTCGATCGACTGCCCAGTCTATCGACTAGTGGCCAGTCGATCGAATACCTCGCCATATTGCAGCGCTCTATGATGGTCAGTCGATTTCCTGGCTAGCAGTTGATCGACTGCGGGCAGTCTGGGCAGTCGCTCGGGCAGTCGTCCGGGCAGTCGACTTGGCTCGATTTTCCTCTTTTCGGCACGGTTTCTTGAGTTTCAATGCCTCGAATCGCTCCGTAAAAACTTTTAGCGTCGGTCCAATACCTCGTGTCACCTACAACATACGAATTTAGATTCAAAACCCATGGCTCGTCATCAGGAAACGCATATATCAAGTTTCAATACTACAAACGGGAAAATGACCAAAAACCTAAAGAGAATGACTCAAAAGGACTAACAACAATGCTAAACCCTAACTATAAGAACTAAGAAAAATACAATAATTACATGCAAAACAAAGTGCATGTTAATAGTTTCAAGCGGATCCATATCATAAACATCTCTGGATTTAGAAGATATTGCAATATGTCATCCATTTTCTATAGGATCAACAACATAAAATACTTGTTTTGCTTGAGAAGCCAAAATGAATGGCTCACTGTGAGGCCTCAAGTTTGATAAGTTAACCGTTGTGAAGCCATCTTCATCCATCTTTATTCTCTTTCCTTGAGAAACCCAGTCACAATCAAAGAAAATAACTTTTCGACACAAGTTTTAGTCTAATTCAACAACATTCTTTAATACTCCATAATATGCAACCTCTCCTGAAATAGGATTTGGGTCTTTAGTACTTGAGAAACTAGACGTTGCATTGACAATCACCCCACTATTTTGTGTTTTCCTTTTTGATTCTAATTCTTTTATGTGGAACCTAAAACCATTCACAAAAAATCGCTTATAACAAACTCCAACTGAATTTGGACCCCTTGCTAGTAGTTTCATATCATATGAAATAGGATCATCATCTTCAAATAGTTGAGCCAGTAAAATTAAATAAAAAATATTTTGTTCAATATTTTGAACATAGGTAAGAAACTTAGCTAATTGGTATTCTTCACTTACTTTTTTAGCGAACCAAGATGCATATTATTCCCCATGTAGTCGTTCAATTGCATGCTTTGAAAAATGAAGGCGTTTGTTATTCACAATTTCATAATGTTCACTGTGTAAGAATTATGAGGAAATTAAAATATATTACTAAGATTTATGATAGAAACATGTGATATAGGATGAAAAGTTACTTACTCGATAAATTTATTGACTGGATCACAATTAAAAAGAACATATTGATGAGCTTTTATCAATGTATCATCATCCAGTAATTTTGCATCACTTTTTCCCAAACGACCTAAATTTATGAATATGTCTAATTTTGCATTTTGAACAGGAACTCCATTGTCATTTCTGTTAACATACTGAATCTCGTTTTGACTCCTTCATCAAAATATAAAGAACAAAATGCCAAGCACTCTTCTCCATTGTATTCTTCTGCAATGGACCCTTTAGGTCAGCTTCTATTCGCACATACGACTTCAATTTACATAAATACCTAAAAGAACAAACATACAAGTACAAAGTAATTAATACTTATTCAAATAGCGAGTGCATTATAATTAATATCATGATATTAGATGCTAGACTTGGTACCTTTCTATAGGATACATCCATCGGTGATGAACAGGGCCACCTATTCTTGCGTCACGTGCTAAGTGTACAGTTAAATGCACCATAATGTCAAAGAAAGATGGTGGCAACAACTTCTCCAATTGGTAATATTATTACAATTTCTTTTTCCATGCGAAATAAATCTTGATATTTAAGAACTTTAAAACACAACTCTCTATAGTGTTTGCTCAACTTGATCAAAGGAACACGGACTGACTTTGGAAGTGTTTTTCTTAATGATAACGGCAAGAGTTGTTGCATCATAATATGATAATCGTGACTTTTGAGATCAGAAAGTTCGGGAGGCTTTATCTGCACACACCTTGAGATATTTGATGCATAACCATCCGACACTTTCACTCTTTTTAAAGTACTACAAAATGTCTCATTCTTATCCATTACAAAGCAAGAATGAGGTAAAAAAACTTTATTTGAACCACCTTCAGCCAAAACCGGATGAAGTTCTTGCCTGATTCCCAATTCTTTCAAATCCCGTCGTGACTTCAAATGATCTTTAGTTTTCCTATCTAAGTTCAACAATGTCCCGACAATTCTCTCACATACATTCTTCGTAATATGCATGACATCAAGATTATGAGGTAGCAAATTATCTTCCCAATAAGACAAATCAAAGAAAATACTCTTTTTTTTTTCAATTAAAAGGAAAATCTGGATTATCAGATACTGATTTACCAAACTTCATTTCATAACCATTCAAATCAGCTAAGATGCTCAACCCAGTCTATCTAGGAGGTGGACTCTATGTTCTTGACTCGCATTAAATGACCTGGAATCTATTCGGAAATGATGATCCTTCTCAAGAAATCGACGATGACCGATGTAACAATACTTCCCACTACTTTTCAACCAGAATGACTCTGTATTCTTGTTACAAATAGGACATGCCAACCGTCCTTTAGTGCTCCAACCTGATAGAGTTGCATAGCCTGTAAAATCTCTAATAGTCCATAGTAGTGAGGCCCGCATTTTGAAATCTTGTTTGAATGAAGCATCATAAGTGTCAAGACCTTGATTCCATAAACCCTTCAACTCTTCTATCAATGGTTGAAGATATACATCGATATTGTTACCTGGGGAAAATGGGCCAGTTATAAGCAATGACATCATGAAATAAGGTTGTTTTAAGCACATCCACAGAGGTAGATTATATGGAGCCGATATCACTGGCCAAGTACTATGTGTAACACTCACATTATTGAAAGGATTATACCCATATGATGCCAAACCTAATCTCACATTTCGATGATCATTAGCAAATCCCGGATGTTTAAGTCAAAATATTGCCAGGCCGATAAATCTGCTGGATGCCTCAAGTTTCCATCTTTAGTACGACTTTCTGCAAACCATCTCATGAAAGATGAAGTTTTTGAAGACACAAAAAGGCGTTGTAATATGTCCTTCAATGGGAAGTGCCACAACACTTTATGAGGGATCTTTCGATTTTTCCAGTTTTATCACCATCTAAGACTACCCATCTGGTACACTTGCATGTCTCACATTGAATTCTATCTTTATATTTACCCCAATAGAGTGTGCAATCATTTGGACATGCATCATGTTTTTTATAACCAAGCCCCAATTCATCAATGACTTTCCTTGCTTCATAATGATATTTAGGTAGTTTCACACCTTCTGGAAATGCCTCGTTTAATAATTTTAACTACATGGTGAAAGACTTTTTAGTGATATTACATAGACATTTAAGATGATACAACCTTACAGAAATGATAACTTTGAGAATTTACTACATCCTGACCAAAGTTCTTGTTAGGAATCTTCAACCAATTCGTAAAATTTCTTAGCTTTTGGACTTGGTTCTTGCACTCCAGCATTGTCACCCATTTCAAAATCATTTCATTATGCTCCAAATGCATCACTAAGCATCTCTTGTGTATTATCACATGCACTTGGCTCATTATTAGTTGAAGTTGTAGCATTACAATTAGAGGATTCAGCATTAAAATCAGAAGTTTCACCATGAGTGATCCACTGAGTATAACCCTCGAGGAAACCTAACATTTTAAATGTTCTTCTACATCTTCCCTTGACAAGTATATTCCATTTTTACAAGTTTTGCATTGGCACAATACCATTCCTTCCACACCCGTGTTTTCTTGAGAGAAAGCAAAATTAAGAAAAAATTCTAAACCATGCATGTAGCCTTTACTATTCCTAAGTAGCTTCATCCAAGTCTTATCCATAATCATGAAGCAAACTTACCTTGCTGAAATAAAGTAGGCTGTGAAAATGGAAGAGCAAAGGAGAAGAGGTCGGAGATTTATATATATATATATATATATATATGTGTTGTGTGTGTGTGTGTGTGTGTGTGTGTGTGTGCGTGCGTGTGTGTGTGTGTGTGTGTGTTGGAAATACAATGAGCACAAATAGGGATTGTATAGTATATATGTAATATCACTAAAAACTGTAAAAGGTAAAACAGAAAGAGAAATCAAGTCGAGTCAAGTAGAACTCTGTCCGCAAGATGAAATTGCCCCGGTAGTGCCCTTTGGTTTTGGAAATTCATCCCCAAAGATAAAAGGACTTCATCTCTAGTATTACAACACCGTAAATATCAGAGCTCCGGTGAACTCGAAGAGTATGGACTGAACTACGTAAATAAAAATGCAGAAAGATATGTATGTTGTATGCTGAAAGTTCAGATGTTCATATGTTTTCAAGTGTTTCAGGTGTGAAATGAACTAGATCCTCTCACCCTTATATAGGGGTTCCAGCGGGAGGTTACAGCCAGCTTAATGACATCCTTAAAGGCATCATTAAGTCATTAAAATAGGCAGCATCTGGCAGCATGAACCTGGACAGGTACAACGTGCACATGCATTGCATGTTGAGTTCGTACGTTTTGGAAATGTACCTGAAAGGTCAGACGTGTGCTTACCATTTCCGTAATGGTCAGGAGTTCAAAAGATTCTCAGGTGCGTGTACGTTCAAAAAGTACGCAGCTAAAAAGGAAGCCTGGGTTGAACCAGGACCCCCATACGGACCACCTCAATCGGACCAGCCAATTTGGACCAATTACCCAAGACCCAAGACCCAAGTCCCAAGCCCAGGCCCAGGGCCCAGGATCCAGGACCAAGGTCCAAGGTCCGGGTCCGGGACCAGGCTCGAGCTCGGCTCCGCCATCGGCTTCTCCGAAGGCGGACGGGCGAACCCAAAATCCACAACACACTTTAGCCTACTTGATGTCCACTAATAAAATGTAATCATTTTTAAACTCCCTTCTAAATTGATTAACATTCATTGTGGGATAAACAATAAATCACTTAAGCAACCATTCAACTTCAAAGCATTATTTCTCACTCACCAATAATTGTATTTGAGAAATTTAAAATGCTTCGATTATCTATACGACACATAAAACGAGCCTATACAATTCGTTAACATGAATTTTCGCTGTACCATTAAATTAATTAAATAAAATTTACAACAATCCCCCACATGAGTGAGAATATCTAAAAACAAAACAACGCAAATACATAGCTCAGTCCTTAAGAGACAATAGAGAATAGGGATAGGTAGCTTGTGGCCTTGAACCCTCCTTAGTTAATACTATCGAGCATACCGGCGGATTAGTGAACATAATTCTTGAACTATTCCCCTTTGTGTATACTAGACAATAGTACTAACCCACTAAGGTCTCATAATTATTCCGTTCTCACATTTGTGTCCGTTTCGGGCCATGGAAAACTTCTTTGGACTCATAAACATTCAGTAGAAGCGGCCCTCACTTCTCGCTTACATAGGTGATTCTTAAAACAAGTATTTTGTCGTACTCAAGTCAAAGACCTGCACAAGAATCATAAAAAATCAGAGATTTATCCTCACCACATGACAGATTAAAAACTTTAATTTTTTCGTTAAAGAATAGGGTCGTAGAGTTTTACTTACCCAGACTTTTATAGTTTAGTTTTCCCATTGAACCATGTTTGTGGGATCTCCACTCATCATGGTTGGGTTTCCACTACAATCATCTTTAAGCTGTGGGTTTCACTCCCATTCCTTCAAGCAACTTATACATCTGATCTCAAGCTATGTTTTTAGTGAATGGATCCGCTGGATTATCTATCGACCTTACGTAGTCAACTGAGATAATCCCACTCGATAACAAATGTCTTACGGTGTTATGTCTCCGACGAATATGTCGAGACTTACCATTATAAAAACCACTTCTTGCCCTTCCAATAGCAGCTTCACTATCGCAGTGAAGCATAACCGGCGGCACGGGTTTCTTCCAACATGGAATATCTTCAAAAAGTAACGAAGCCATTCTACTTCTTCACCTGCTTTATCCAAAGCGATAAACTCAGATTCCATGGTGGATCGGGCTATACATATTTGCTTAGTGGATCTCCAAGAAATATCTCCTCCCCCTATTACAAACACATATCCACTTGTTGACAACGAGTCTTTTGAGTCGGATATCCAGTTTGCATCACAGTAATCTTCAAGTACCCTGGGGTATCTACCATAGTATAGCCCAAAGTTCAGAGTATACTTTAAGTATCTCAAACTCTCACAAGCGCTATCCAGTGTTCTCAACTTGGATTGCTAGTATATCGACTCAGTTTGTTTACCGAGCAAGCTAGATCAGGTCTTGTACAGTTAGAGATGTACATCAGACAACCAATGATCCTAGCATAGTCCTTCTGAGCAACAGGGTCACCTCTGTTCTTACTTAAGTGAACGTCGAGTTCCATAGGTGTCTTTGCTGGAAGACTATCGTGTGCATTGAATTTCTTGATCACTTTCTCAATGTAATGAAATTGTGATAAGACAATTCCTTCTGGAGTTCTTATAATTATTATGCCAAGAATTGTGTCCGCAACTCCCAGATCCTTCATSTCAAAATTCCTTTTTAGCACGAGTTTCGTCTCGTTAATCACTTGTAGGTTGCTACCCATGATTAACATATCATCTATATAAAGACATACGATAAAAAATCTATCATTAGTATTCTTAATGTAGACACACTTGTTGCACTCGTTTATCTTGAACCCATTTGACATCATCAATTCGTCAAATCTCAAGTGCCATTGTAAAGGTGCTTGTTTCAAGCCATATAAGGACTTAACGAGTTTGCACACCTTTCTTTCTTGTTCAGGTTTTACAAAACCTTCGGGTTGCTCCATATAGATTTCCTCTTCTAAATCACCATTTAGAAAAGCTGTCTTTACATCCATTTGGTGAATCTCAATATTGTGCAAAGCAGCATTCGCTAGAAGCACCCGAATAGAGGTAATTCTCGTAACAGGAGAGTATGTATCAAAGAAATCATAACCCTACTTTTGGAGAAATCCTTTCACAACCAAACGAGCTTTATACTTATCGATTGATCCATCAGCTCTGAACTTTTATTTCAGAATCCATTTACTTCCTAAAGGTTTACAACCTTCAGGTAAATCAGTCAGAATCCACGTATGGTTCTGCATGATCGAACCGATTTCGCTCTGAACAGCTTCCTTCCAAAACGAACTATCAGTCTGGGAGAAAGCTTCTTTTAATGAAGCTGGTTCTTCATCCAACATGGAAACCACATAGACGGGACCGAAATCCTTGGAAACTTTAGCTCGAGTGCTCCGTCTAGGAGTTAGAGCTTCAAGTTCTGAACCAGGTCATTTATGAGACTTAGGTTCAACCCCCACGAGTTCTAGACTTGTAGTTCCTTCAGCATTACCAGTGTTGGAACTGGAAGCAGTTTTATCCTTACAAGGATAGATATCTTCAAAGAATATCGCATTCCTTGACTCAATGGTAGTTCCGACATTCATGTCCGAAACATCTGACCTATGAATTATAAATTGATAGGCGCTACTATTTAGTGCATAGCCAATAAAAATACAATCAACCGTTTTGGGTCCAATTGTCACCTGCTTTGGTAGAGGCACTTCTACCTTCGCTAGACCCCCCCACACTTTGAGGTATTTATAAGAAGGTTTCCTTCCTTTCTACAACTCATAGGGAGTTTCGTCCCTACCTTTAAGTGGAATTTTATTGAGGATATAGTTTGTCGTTAAAACAGCTTCCCCCACATGTTCTGAGGTAACCCAGAACTAATCAACAACGCATTCATCATCTCTTTCAAAGTACGATTCTTGCGTTCTGCAACGCCGTCGATTGAGGTATATACGGAGCTGTAGTTTGATGAATTATGCCACTTTCGTTGCACAACTCCTCAAACAGAGCTACGTATTCCCCTCCTCTATCAATTTGAATAGATTTGATTTTGCAGTTAAGTCGATTTTCGGCTTCACTCTTGAAGTTCTTAAAAGCTTCAAAAGCCTCATCTTTACCTCTCAAAAGATAAAGGTAACAATACCTTGTGAAATCGTCAATAAAAGTAATAAAATACTTTTTGCCACCTCTTATTTGCACAAACTTCAAATCACATACATCCGTGTATGTAAGGTAACCCTTAACCAGAGGTGTTCCAAACATAAACAATAAGAACGTATTAGCCTCAAATACAAGTTTAAAACCACGACTAACTAGTATTGATCCAGAGACTAAATTCTTCCGGATGTCCGGAACGTGCAGCACCTCATTCAGAGTGATCTCCTTGCCAGAGGTTATTTTGAGGACAATTGTACTAACACCTTCAACTTGCGAAGACGCTTGGTTTCCCATGTTTAACTTCCTTCCCTCACAGGGATGGTATTTGGAGAACAAGCTCTGGTCTGCACACACATGGGCAGTTACAACAGTATCGACGAACCATTGACCACGGTTCTCGACCATATTAGCTTCCTAAGTGATAACCGCAATGAGATCATCACTAGTCAGCTCTCTCTCGGCCAGTTGGGCACTCGGTTTGGCCTTCTTTTTCTTTGGCTTGCGACAGTTCTTAGACAGATGTCCAGGTTTGACGCAATTGTAGTAGTCGCCGTTGAACTTCTGAGAAGAAGGAGCTTTAGGCTTAGAGTTTCCAGGACGCGGCCTCTTCTTCGAGTTGTCTCCTCGTTCAAGTAGGTTCACCTGAGTTTCATCCGAACTTTTCGAATTATTGTACTGAACTCGAACTTCGGACTCAAGTCGTACCTTCCAGATAACATCTTAAAGAGACACCGCCTTTTGCTTGTGCTTGAGATATGTCTTGAAGTCTTTCCAGTTTGGAGGAAGCTTATCAATCATGGCAGAAGTTGTGAAAGCGTCAGGAAGTACCATCCCCTCGGCGTGGACGTCATTCACCAGCATTTGGAATTCACCGGGCGAGAATCAACCATCTTGTAGTCCATGAAATTTATGACTACAAATTTCTTAGTTCCAGCCTCGTCGGATCTGTACTTTTTCTCGAGTGCCTCTCAGATTTTCTTGGAGGTCTTTACGTCCGAGTACACGTTACTCAAACTATCTTCTAGGCTACTAAGGAGAAAGTCTTTGCACATATAGTCACCGTTGTGCCAGTTATCGTAGGCGGCACGAACATTAAAGTTGGTCTCGGACTCGTCCGGAGTGGGTGGTTCATCTTCCTTCACGAAGTTAGCGAAGCCAAGCATCGTAAGGTAGAACAACATCTTTTGTTGCCACCTCTTGAAGCCGTCACCATTGAATTTTGGAGGCTTCTCCGCGGCGGGCATAATACGTGAGGAGTGCACCGGAGCGGTCATAGTAGGAACAAATGTCCCCGTTATACCCGTTGAATGGGTAACAGAAGAGTACGTCAGTGGAGCCATTGCGAACATGCTTGGAATCGAAGTTCCCTTCATCCAGTAGGATGGATCACAATCGGAGTTGACACATTTTGGACCGAAGTCCCCATCCCATAAGGGAATGATCCAGAAAAAGTACTTGTAACCGAAGTTCCTGTCATCCCAGTAGGATGGTTCACAGCCGAAGCTGACACAGTTTGGACTGAAGTCCCCATCCCTTAAGGGAACGATCCAGCAGTCGAAGCTTTGCCTGAGTTCGGGTTGTTTTCCGAGATGCGCCTCAACAGTGTCTCAAGGAGGGTGTCGAAGGTTCCTTGATTAAGAAGGAAATCAGCATGACTCATGTTCATGTTTGGCGTAGAGGCGCCAATCGTCGTGGTGTTCGTTACTACAGGGGCAGTGGTCATCGTCGAAATAGTGGAGGTAATTGCAGGAGCTGTCGAACTGATCGAAGTGCTGGAGGTCAACATTCTTTTCAAGTAGAGATATAAAACAGTAAATTACAAAATACAAACAAAATTTCATCTTGCGATTGTTGGAAATACAATGAGCACAAACAGGGATTGTATAGTATATATGTAATATCACTAAAAACTGGAAAAGGTAAAACAGCAAGAGAAATCAAGTCGAGTCGAGTAGAACTCTGTCCGCAAGGCGAAATTGCTCCGGTAGTGCCCTTCGGTTTTGGCAATTCGTCCCCGAAGATAAAACGACTTCGTCTCTGGTATTACAGCACCGTAAATACCAGAGCTCTGGCGAACTCGAAGAGTATGGACTGAACTACGTAAAGAAAAATGCAGAAATATATGTATGTTATATGCACTCTTTTCTTTTTTTCTTTTTCCTTTTTTCTGTTTTTGAGCTAAGCCTATTATGGGCACTCTTGAGTGTAACATCCACAACAATCATTAATTAATGCTATCTTACAAAAAAAATGTGTGTGATTTTGTTAGCTCCAATCAAAGTATAGAAATTGTATAATTTTTATAAATTTGCGAACTCGATAATATGAAATGTATTTAGGAAAAATTCCAAAACTAACGAAACATAATGACTTTAAACTCAAGAAAGCGGAAATCTAAAAAAACATAACTAACACAGTACTACTTATTTGATACAATATATATTACAATTACAATTCTAGAATATAATGCATCCTATCTTCAATTACTAGATACATATTGTCACTGACGAGAACTCTTTCGATCCATAACTCATTTCGGGAAGTTGAGTATAAAGAATAAATGTGAGTAATAGAAAATCACCTTGAACATAAACTTGTATAATGGAGCTGATACGGACCAAGATATCCACATGTGATATTGTTTGATATTTGTGATATTTGTGAAAGGCGGCCTCATTTCCTAGAGAGGGTGTTCCTCTGGGAGGTGAGCAAGCTGTATGGTGTCTTTGAGAATTGAGCGAGCTGGTTTTTGTAGAGTAGTGACCTGAAGTATGAGGATGAGTTCTCATATAGGGTCGCGACCTCTTATGTTTGGTGCTGAATGATTTAGCTCGTTTATGGGATTAATGTGAATGAGTCTTTGGGGCCTTGGTGGGCTGTATGGAAAGAGTAACAGGCCCAGGCCTATTTTGGTAACTTAATGAGAGGTTTGTTGTTTATGGGAACTTACCATATGGGAGGAGTCCTAATGTTAAGTCGGTTGTAGTGTCATGGTATTTATGGAATTGTGCTATATATGGAATTGTAGTGGGAGAAGGTAACCCTAGAACGAGAGGGTACTTGTTTTATCTTTAAAAGGAGGTGCTTACCTCTCATTATATACGTTACATATTATATCACAACATATATTGTCTTGTTTTAGTAGTAGTGTGAGTTGTGATTTGCTTATTAACTTAAGCATCGGAGGACCTTGACGGGCCTGGAATCCGACCCGTCTGAGGCGTTATTTTGCAGGACCAGCTATCGTTGAAGGCTTAGCAGGTTGCTGTAATGTATTCAGAAGCTATTTTAGGTCGCTGATCTCTATTTTGAGGTTAGTACCCTACATATTTGGTAACCCAACTTTTTGGACTTATCAGGAGCAATTAGCAACTTCAAGAATCCCACCACCAATTAACTCTTTGTTTCTCTCCTAGCTGCAAATTTAAAATTAGCCCAAATTAGTTCCAAATGGGTAGCAGCTGTTGTCAAAATCTCTATTTTTTAAGTTTGTTGTCATGATGTGAAATTACTACGAGAATATAACTCAAACACACACACACACAAAAAAAAAAAAAAAAACCACCATGGGCTGTGGAGTTTTTGGGATCAAAATTGCCATGTTATCATGAGATTAAACCAATCCACACTGAAAAAGTTGTCATTATTTTCTAATGTACCCATCAATGGTAAAAAAGAAAAAAAAAATATCAAGGTGGGCAATGGCATAATGGCACTACATGAGTTATGTGGTTGGAGAAATTCATCGTGGAAAAAGTTTTTTTTTTTTTCTGCATAGTTACTAAGAAACAATATATAAAATAAGTAAATATAAAAATAAGGGATTTGTAAAAAGATGAGAGGAATAAACAGACCATTAACTCATAAATGAAAATATTGAATTTTTTTATTTAGAGAAATGCCATTATTCTAAGACTGAAACAAAGATAATAAGTTCCTCAATGCAAAAACCTCACAAAATCAACTCGACGGCATAAATGAAACCATTCTAATCCTTGTCAAGAAATGAGACAACCAATACAAGTTCTTGATTATTGGGTTGGCTACTGAAAATTGAGGTAGAAAATAAACATTTGGCTAGAAAATTGGGGCTGAAATAATAAACCACCACTGAAGATTTTGTGTTGCTAAATCTTGTCCTTCAATTGCTTGTCGTCGGAACCAAAAATGATCTGATGTCGTAGATATGAATATAAGAATTAGAATTTAGGGCAGGAAGTGAAAACGTGAAAGACAATGAGAGAGAGTGGGTGAGTGTATCTATATCTTTCTATAATTTATGACATAACTTAATAAGATAATCTTTTTTTTAAAATCAATTTTACTAGAGAAGTTATCGGTGTTTCATTTCAGCATTATATTTTGATGCATATAAATGTGTAAATACATATTACAATATAATTTATACTCAAAAATAAAAAAATAAGTGATATTTTAGTTTTTAGTATTTTTTTCTGGGAAAGAAACATGAAATATCACATTTTGTGTTCCCGCTCAAATTTGGCTAAATACACAACTCATTCCCGCCAATATTAATTACTGTTGTTAGATGATATCATAATAGGACGATTCGAAGTGTTCAATTTAACTACCGAGATGAAACTGACACGTAATAAGATACTTCATGAAAGAATTATATATTGTAGAACACATTTTTATCTCTTAATGGGATACTTTTTAAGCAAGTGTCCCATTATCTATATATATATTAAAGCAGAGGTTTGGAGAGAGAAAAAAATATGAGTGGAATGCCACGTAAATGCCACGTAGGATTATTTTCTTTTTTTAGTTATGTAGGAATTTTATTAACATAATTATGATAGATACCTTATTTAATATTATTATGATTTGTTTTCTTTTTTTAATTAAAAAGCCACCTTGAATTAGTTAGGAATCTTATTAACATAATTAGAATAGATACTCTAATTAATATTAAAATAATAAGAATTAATATATATATATA
>BMAC01000356.1:408946-432805 GCA_014905375.1 Phtheirospermum japonicum | reverse complement strand
TTTATATGCTAAATAGTGTAACCAATTTAGATCTATAAAGTATTTGTTTAAATAGGGTAATAAATATAACTATAGGTTCCCTATCAGAACAAATGTGAGGATGTAGAGGATAAAAATATTGATGAGATCAACATGTATTATGATTGTCATTATATTTTTTCACGCGAAGCGGCGTGGTGAATATTAGTTTATGAAATTCAGTATAAAACTCCACCTAATATGTGTTTGAGTTTTTATCTGCCAAAAGAGTATAATGTATTGTATAATGATAATGATAATGAGTTTGCCTTATATTTAGTTTCCTAAAAACAATTAGTACTCAAAAAATAAAAGAATGGATACCTAGAAAAGTAGATTTGTTTTCATTAGTAAGAATTTACTATATTCCGCCAAAATTGATAAAGCAATGGATGCAATATATTTAACCAAAAGTGGTGTATTTCTCATCTATTGATACAGATGATGATTTTTACAAATGTTAAATCTAATAGTGGAAGTTTTCTTAATGTAATATCTAATGACATAACTTTTATTCTTATTCGAAAGGAAGAGATGGACATTCTAGATTTAGGGTTACTTTTAATATCCACTAAAATTTTGATCATTACTGGTACTCCACTTGCAAAATTAATGGTTGATGCTCATCTCATTATTTGGTACAAAACTCCAATGATGCATAACCATTATTTTGAAACTCTGGACAAAACATTAAAAAACGTGATGACATTGCAAAATAATTCTAATACACAGCTTACATTCGGTAACAAAATAATATTGGTGGAGATTTTCATCGGTTGTTCCAAAAAGTACTAGACCAGACATAGTTCACACAGTGATCAAATATTCGCATTTATGGACTCATTGCATAGTCTTGAAGTAGACCAAGAATGTGGTGCTGCAAAATCACAATGCAGATCCCAATTGTATCAAGTTAAAGAATGTTTTCAACTTGATAAATAGTATAAGAGATGTAATAGTTGGAGGACCAAATGATGGTATCGTTTAAATTGAAATCTAAATTATCTATTATTGAAAGATGATGGATACCATGTTCTGTCAATTGTGGCGAGCACATATCCACAATTTGGAAAAACTGTTGAATGTTTCGCTTATTTGGAGGGTCGGGCTATTCTTTCCCCAACATTTGATGTCGTCGGTTTGATTAATAAATATATGATGTCATAAAATTAAAGGGGGAATGTGAAGTATATCTTAGCTCTGATAATGCATGCAAATCTGACTCAAACATTGACATATTGTAGGACGTTTACTCACTAGAATTTCTAAATACCATTAAATGTTATGGATTGCCTCTATGAGCTAAAACTAAAAAATTAGAATTCCACTCATGTTGTTGAGAAATATCGATCATTCCCTTGTGTTGTGTAATGTTAGTTGTTTACTTGACGATCATATTGTATAGGCTAATATTTCTCAAGGAAGCAATGCAAGTGAATTATTGTTAATCCTTAAAATGACTGTCACACCATCCAATTCGTGTTTCCCTTTCAAGTTCCAACGATGACAATTTCCTCTAATCGTGTCATATGCTATGATGATCAACAAAATTCAAGGACAATATCTCTCTCACATTGGGAAGAAGCCTGTTTTCATCCATGGTCAGTTATACATTGCTATATCAAGGGTGACCAATCGTATAGGTTTACAAATATTGATCGATGATGATGAGAATAAACATGTTAACAAAACTACAAATGTTGTGTATAAGGAAATTTATCATAATTTGTAAAGTATATTTCGTCTAATAACAATCCTTTTATGAATTAGGTTATATCATTTTGAATACTATTCGATCTTTAAATAATATTTAGATGATTTATATATAGGGAGCAGTTATGGTAAAACCATCTCTGGTGTGAGAACCAGTTATGGTTCTTATCGAAATATACATACACATAGAGAGATATATATAATTTAAGTATACATATATACAATTACTTATTTAAATATTTTAATACATTTTAAATAATTCTTTTTAATTTAAATAAAATAAAATAAAAAATTATCGTGCAACGCATGGGTACAATACTTAGTATATATAATAGGACACTTATCTTAAAGATTTCCTAATAAAAGTGTTCTCATGGACGTATTTTGTTGCAGTGTGACATAATGATCAATACCAGATTATCGGCGTAAAACCACGACAAACTAAATTTGAAGCACTTGCACAATATGACATCACAATAAAATAAAATTTATTCCTAAAATACAAAACAATTGGCATCAGCTTATGAGCACCCAGAAATAATCTAAGGTGGACGACAAGTAAGTCATCACTGAGTTGCACATTCTACATGAAAAACGTGGTTCAGTAACCTTCATAAAGGTTGTTCCAATCAAATTCCCACTCAAGCTTATAAAGAAAGCACATGATGGGAAAACAAATTCATAAAAGCCGCCAGGCGATTAAAAATTAACACAGTGCATAATGATGTCAGGGCATGATTTAGGGATGGTGAATTTGGTCTAATATCTCAAAATCCAAGCCACGTAGTGGAGCATTTAGCAATTTGCACTACCATTATGAAAAAGAAAAATAAAATAAATAAATAGATAATAATAATAATAATAATAATAATAATAATAATAATAATAAAGGCGGACCCTTACCGAAAAATCAAGCCACGCATCCACTCACTGTTGATGGCTAGGGTTCAATCGATATCAAAAAGTGACGAAAGATAATCATCTCTAAATTTCGAAAATTTTGAACGCTTGTCAGGATTTAAGTTTAGGGATAATTTTGAATGTTATGGCTTCAAGATAATTTTACCTCTTATCAATTGGTTGCAAATCTCGATTGAACATCGAGGATCAGCCATTACTACGTACCTTTGTACTGTACACTTAAAAGATGAATATGTTGTACAGTACATTAAAAGATAAACATTTAATATAATGAAAATATGCATTTTTTCCGATGACATACATTTGATACGTATTCTTCTATACATTCCTATTGATATTTGTTCATTTTGATAGGTTTATGGATGTTAATAAGTATTAATAAAATGATGTAAAGTCTAGTGTTAAAACACTAGAACTAACATCAAACAGAATAGAAATAAAAAGCAGCGGAATAAATCGAAACTAAAAGAATACAACAATTTAAATTTCGTTCATAAGCAAACTTGCTTACGAACTGGGTGTACAAACCCGAAAACTATATTACTTTAAGTCGTTCAAGATCAGATACAAAGTATAAAGTAATATTTGAAAATAGTAGGATCAACACTATGATACTAAAATACTTGTCGCCAAGAAAGGATGATCTTCTCCATTGGTCACGCAACTTTGAAGATGTATGAATGTAGGATGGTGGCTTAAAGTATTCTTCGTGCTTGTGTTCTTGTTCTATTCATGCGTCTCTTCTCCCCTTGCTGCGTCAAAGTCGACGTCCTTCATAACAAGACTACTTCTTGTCTTAAATAGACAAGAACCCTAATCTTGATAAACAAGTAAACTTATTCTAAACTCAATATAGGAAACTAAATAAAATTTTAAACACAATCTAGGAAACAAATCTAGTGTCCTAATATATTTTGAGCCCAAGAAAGGCAAATAACTATAAAAGGAAAATTAGGAATAATTGCCAAGAATAAGAACTTCAACAAACTCCCCCTTTTGCCTTTTTGGACAAAATTAGCAAGAAGCACCATAATATTTAAAAACTCCCCCTAAACAGATAATTCATGTTCAAAATTATAAACCATAATTAATCAAATAAACATTATTTTAACACATCAAAATAATTAACGACGGCGAGTCCTCACAGAACGACGAGGGGAAGGCCCTTCATCCCTAACTCTCTTCTTTCCTATGGCAAAGCGGGCCACATCCTCATCACTCTCTGTGGACTATTCTTCATCAGAAGCCTTAATATCATCAGCACCTGCATCATCATCGGCATCATCATCATCATTTCCATCTGCATCCTCATTCGCGTCTTCTCCATCCTCTCCCCCTTGTTGGTCAGAAAGTAAAATGGCCTCGACAAACGAGTCTCGAAGCGCCTGCAACTGCAAAACCTGAACTTGCAACTGGTCAATTTGATGACTAAATAAAGCCATTTGGGCTCGCATCACTGGAGCAGAAAAAAGAACCATGTTAGAACTGGTGTTAGCAACACCAGAACCGTCACCAGAAGCCCCAGCAGTCCGAGTAGGCGCCTGCCATAAGAGATCAACGACACGCGCCCCAGTTCTATGCTGACCCCGTAAAGAGAACCATTCTGCCTCTCCAGAGAAAACGTCATCTCATGAGGCCTAAAGCCTTGATTTTCCAGCAAACTGAAAATGAGGGAAGGAAAACAGAAGGAGGAGGTAGCTCGAGTGGTATCAAAGCGGGTGACAGCCTAAAACACGTGTTGGCCAAAATTAAACTTGATGCCTCAGCCGAGCTTGAATGTGCTTGAAGACGCGTGACAACCGTAGCATTCTTCGTAGGTACCCAATTGCAAATGGCCACCTTATGCAAGACAGAGTACAAGGAGGACAAGCGCGTGCTAGGCAACTGCTCACGCCACTCTTTAAGCAATCCACCAGACAAAAACTCAATTACCTCATTCATATCATCCCCATTCAAATCACCATAATACATCTCAGTCTCAAAAATATCATTAATCAAATCAGGAGTAAAAGAAAAATTCCTTCCACGCACAAAAACTTTCTTAAAATTCCCAGACTTGGGATTAGAAATGGAAGGCAGCATGTTTGCATAAAATTCTAACACAACATCTCGCACAAAAGGCATGGAAGTGGACACAGTAGAGTACATACCTTTGCTTTCAAAGAATGCGACCAGATTCTGCCTTTTGAAGACGTCCACGGGGACTCGACGTTCATCAATCATTCCACGAGATGATATCCTGGAAACAGCTCCTCAGCTTCTCTGGTCAAAAACCTATTAGACACAAGAATCATGTCCTCAATCTCAATCACCTGAAGCGGGGAATCATCTGAAGACTTCTCAGACTCGGCTGAGTAGATTGGTGCATTCTTAGAAGCAACATTATCTGAATCAAAGCTGGAGGATGGAGCTGGATCAGCAGTAGGCGGTGTTAGGTTTGGTGACGCAACCCCGGAACCAACATGAGTTTTCTAGGTAGCTCTCTGGACCTTTTATTCATACAACATATTAGCAATAGTCTCATCTCCATCAGAATCAAAAGAGTAGTCATACTCAGCCTCCAGCTGAGTCATATTTGATGCAGTCAAGGGAGGTTCAGCGACCAATGGAGTGGAGGAGCTGGCAACCTCACCCGTGAAAAAATCAACTATAGTGAAAGGGGGATCAGAATAGCTTGAATCATCAGAAATTAGCGGATTTTTAATGTCAGGAAGACAAGCAGGAGGCTTATTCTTGTCGGCCAGATGCACAGTCTGCTTCCGGCGAGGAGTGGCGGACTTCGAAAGTCGTGGAACAGAAGTAAATGTTGGCGCGGAAACTGACTCAGTAGACACGTACTCTTCATCATCCGAGTTATTCATAGCAGTAACTTCCTCAACCAGGTTCATGTGCTCAATGGGCACATGACAACGCGCACCTGCCTATCGTTTAGGAGGTATATTTCTAAGCCGGCGCGACCTTTTCAGGGATGGATTCCTAATGGACCAAAAACCTATGTAATGAACGGTATGTTTGGGGGATTATCCATGTCAATTTCATTCTCAATTTGCCCGGGAAGAACTTGAGCCACTAGAATTGTGTCGGAGGCATCTGTTACTGAAACCAGGTCTTGAGCAGTGATCGGAGAGGGATTTACAGCAGCAGTACCAGTTGGTGTTGGGTTTGGAGTTACAACACCACCAACCTCCACGCGAATATCCATGGGTGTGTAGCTCGGTAAATTCACAGGAACATGTTCACCGATGGAACGACGCACACCCGCTGGAAGTTTTAGAGTTTTACTCGATGATGGAAAGCTTGACATGCTGCAAGATACATTTTAAAAAAAACTGCAGAGACAAGTAAGACTGAGAGAGAAAGAATAGTGTTGTTGGCAGGAAAATCAAGAGTAAGGAGACGGTAAAATTACCTAACTTTTCAATTTGGGTAAAAACTGACCGTTGTGGGGTAGGAACCAGGTATATATAAAATAAAAAATAACCCCTTCACTATCATAACTACCTATTTTAAGGCCAAGATATTTCCTTTTTTTTCTTAAAATAAAAACCCATTCCTTAAATTAGGACACACGATCTTAACCCAACTAAGTCACTATCTCATATTTGGAAAATAAAAATTACAAATCTCGACAACATATAAAACCGAGATAGAGATGGATTTTTAAAAACCATCACCATAGTTGAACAAATTCTTTGCAAAGTAATTTTTCACTCGCCAAATCAACCTCTTATTACTGGTCCAATCCACCGATTTTAACGCCACTAAAACACTTGGTTAGCAAAATTCATAACATGATCAAGAGGAATAAGGGAAAGACGCAAGCACAATCAACATAACACAATGCAAAATGGCATCCTCACAAAGTATGAATGTTCTAATTGATGCCTAAAAATCATGACCTAAAAATTAAAAAATACAACAAATGATTTAGGTGACATGATCAGTATTGCTTTTTATGTGATGACATTATAACTAACATTGCTCTAGGTGAAGTCAAGGAAAACAGACCCACCCCTTAACCCGAGTTAATGACTACGCCAAAATAAGTCAAGGAGGGGAAAATTAAAGATTGGACTTTATCCAGATATTCATTATCTATTCAGTGACTTTTAGAAAGAAACTTACTTATCTTTAACAATTGCTAGAAAAATTAACACCCCTTGTTTTTGGACCTGTGAGAAAACAAGTTTCTACAGGAATGTTTCACAATCACCAAAACAAAGAGGTTAGTCTTTTTGCCATCACTTTTTATTACAACACATGATTTTTCTGCACTTCCGCTAGACCCAATGCATTCAGGATATGTATGAAAAAGAAAATAAAAATTGCATGCAAAAATCTACAAATTTCACGACTGATGAAAGTTTAGGTGTCATGACATCAAAACTAACATCGACTTAAACAATGCACATTTCGAGATCTCTTCTCAAACGAGAGAAGGCCTCTATATCTAATGCCTTTGTGAACATGTCAGCAAGCTGATTATCAGTTCCTATGTACTCAAGACTAACTATCTTTTTCTCAACCAAGTCACGAATAAAGTGGTACCTTATGTCAATGTGTTTGATTCAAGATTACTGGACCGGATTTCTCGAGATATATATGGCACTAGAATTCTCACAGAGCACATTCAAAATTCTACTATGTAGACCGTAGTCCTCTATCATTTGGTTCATCCAAAGCAACTGTGTGCAAGCACTTCCAACTGTAATATACTCGGCTTCAGCTGTATAAAGAGAAATGCAATTTTTCTTTTTACTATACCAAGAGATAAGGTTATTACCCAAGAAAAAACAACCCCCAGTGGTACTCTTTCTATCCACAACATCCCCAGCCCAATCCGAGTCCGTATATCCCACAAGTTCAGTACTCGTATCCTTAGTATACCAAACACCCAAATCACTTATGCCAGCTGAAGTGTAGATTCTTAGTGGTATAAAAGGTTCATTGGCTCGGTATTATCGTAAATCAATTCAATTGAGGAATCAAGGTGTTTATAGCTTTGGAAATTGAAAGAAATGCAAAATAACGCAACTAAACTAATTAAACTACACTAGGAAATGAAATTGCAAGTGGGTCGGATGCCTTGGTCGTATGCCTTAACTGAAAATGCAAGCAATAATGAAAATTAAGCAAAAACAAGCAATGTTTCATCAAGTACAACTAGACTAGACTAGCCTAGAGTATAACCATATTTGCATGAACATGAAATCTAGAAAAATTCAAATAGACAAAAATTAAAAGCATCAATAAAAGAGCATGAAAATTTGAAGTCAAAGTTTAAAACTTTACTTAAAATAACAAGCAACAAGAATTAGATCTAGGATTTAGCATGAAAGAAAGCATGGAAATAAAAATCAAAATAAAGCATATGAAATACTCAAATTAAAAATGATCAAGGACTCGATCTATGATCTAGATGTGTCACTCATATAGATTCCATGGACGATTCACAAGATCTAACAAGAAATCAAGGAGCTAAGGCAAAAAAGCATAAAATTGAAGAACATGCATGAAATTGAAGAACAAAACATGAAAATAAAGGAAAGCTTACTTGAATTAAAGAGAGAATTCAAAGACTTGAATGAAGTTAAAATCAAAATAAAATCCAAGGGAGTCCTTGAATTCTTCTTGAGATTACAAACCCAAGGAAAGCTTGAAAATTAAATCTAAAATTTAGAGAGAGAATTTTTAATCCCAAACCCAAGCTTGGGTTGGGAGGAGGTGAGAGATAATTCACAAAATGAGAGTTGTGTCCTTTTTATACTATTTATAATTGGGTTTAAATGTGCCAAATTAGCTAAAAAGGCTTGAAAATTCTGGGTTTGACCAATTTTGACCCAGAGGCACCTTCCTAGACCCTTGTCTAGCCTTTTGGCACATTTTGGCTTGATTTGGCTCAAGGTGGCTCGGCATTTGGCCGAGCCTGGGCACTAGGGGATGGGGGCTGGCTTGTGCCTTGGCAAGCAGTGGCAAGCGCCTTGGCTAGTGCTGGCAAGCAGTGGCAAGCGCAGGGCGCTGGCAAGCCTTGGCTAGTGCTGACAATTAGTGCTGACAAGTAGTGGCAAGTGTAGGGCGATGGCAAGCCTTGGCTAGTGCTGACAAGCAGTGGAAAGCCTTGGGCGCTGGAAAGTCTTGGCTAGTGCTGGCAAGCCTTGGCTAGTATTCCAGAATGTTAGGCATTTTAGATCCTCTCTTAGTGTCAAGTTTGACTTGGAGCTTGGCGTGCATTGGCTAGTATTTTGACCTTCAATACCTTTACCTATGAAAATATTAATATTGAACATAAAAACCCAAGAATCTCATCAAACATTAAATTAATTGAACCCATTTAATCAGATCAAATATAAAATCAACAAGAAACATGAAAAACAACAAAACAAGAACAAACGAATAATCTAACAAAACATGACTCTAAACTACTAAAATCAACATAAAATTCTAATTAAAAACACGAGAAAAATACCACAATTACATGTAAAACAACCACCCCACACTTATCGATTTGTTCGTCCTCGAACAATGAAAAGAATCTAGAATGTACATGGAATGAACATTACGCGAGAAGAAAAATCCTTGTGCTTATCCTTATTAATATGATGAAAGTATCAACATACACTCGTTATCGCCAAGCATTGCTCGTATTACTCTTTATCAAGTGAAAACAAAATCGATGACTTCCTCACAAATGGAATTTTGAGGGTGTTCGCTCAATTCAATCAAGTGTTTGTTTATATGGGACGTCTATACACTGAACTGGACAATGCATGCACCTCGTCAAGATTTCACAAATTAGAAACTCAAAGTCGCCCATTCTACATGATCAAACAAGAATCGAAAGAGGTCTTTATTTCGGGTTGTAATGTTGTCTCTTTGGTAAGGTATGGAATATATGGATATAGTGGCTAACACACGATCAAACCTGATCAATAACACACAAAACCCTAACTTCTAGAACCCGAAGCTTATGATCGCTTCACCTTTCCCCAAATCACCAAACTTTCATTCGAAACCCTTTCGTATACTCACACGCTTTTTTGAATTTATTTCCCAACACTTAGAAGCTTTTTGAAATTGCTTCTTTTTACAAAACTTAGCCTTTTTGAACATTAGGCTTTTCACTTGAACGCACGCTTTATCACTTTTCGTGATTTGTGTTGGAATTTTATTCTTTTTCTTCTCTCTTTTTCTTTTTCTTTTTTTATTTATTTTTCTTTTCTTTTTTTCTTTTTGTATGAGCCACTCAAAACCCGAAACACATAATTGATTCCCTCACATTTCTAGTCAACTCACAATATACACTCTCACCTCACAATTTATGAAGATATGAGAGCTAAAATCGAGTTCGGCTAACAAGAAATGGGGCATAGGCTCAAGGGAGCTCATTTGGGATATTTAAGTATCTTATATATTTGGATATGGCCGGAATAAGTGTGATATATGTACCTCGAGGTTATTTCCAAATTCAATCATGTACGAGCACAATCAAGCCACCTCAATGCAATTTCCATAAAAATGTAAGCATGTCGATAATTCACACAAGGCTACTCACTAGTTTGCATCGAGTTTTGGAAACAAAATCAAAAGAGCTTTTAGAACGTTGCAATCTTTTCACGAGTAAATGTTGATTATATATATATAGGCGGGTTTTGGACGAAACACAAAAATTCAACTCCTTGCACAAGAGGGCATAAACATGTAAAAACACGACAAGTAAACTATTTAAACTTCCAAGAATATGGTGATTGTTCAACAATGTAATAAAGACACAGAAGACATAAAATGACTCAACCATATAAACGCGCAATTAGTAAGCGTCACTTCGCCAAGAATGCGTCACTTCGCCAAGGCTCGAATTAAGAAAGATAAATCATGCTTTGTGACACCCGGACCCTAACCACCTACCCACCTCACACTTAAACCATGCAATGCCCTCATTGCATTTTAATGAAAATAAAGTAAAAAGGGGGTGAAATAGAAACTTCCTTAACCGAGCGAGTTTGGGTCGAACTCGGTGGGGTCCACCTAAGCATCTAAGCAATCCAAGCAAAAAACGAGCATGCCTTGTTCCTCTCGACTCCATGAACGCTACCCACTTATCCAATCGCCCAAGGTTGAAGTCGGAAAATGAAACACTATACAAGAAAGTCACACGAAATTAAAAACTCAAGAAAATATGTACCTAAATAAAGATAAAGCAAAACCAAAGACTAGATAGAACCCAAAAGACAACAAAAACATACTTTTTTGTTTTTAAAATTTTCAAATATTTTTGGATTTTTATAATTTTTGAATGTTTTTGGATTTTTTTTTATATAAGAAGAAAGAAAGAAATGTAAAAATAAAAGAAATAAACAAAAAGAACATGGGTTGCCTCCCAAGAAGCGCTTGTTTTACGTCACTAGCTTGACGTACTCCCTTCTTGCTCAAGGTGGGAAGATGACGGGAGGACCCACCAAAACAACTTCCTCCTTGTCGGGAGGATCCACTCGTTGGAACGTCCTCGGCTCATTGCATAGTTCACATAGTATCCACCAAAAAGCTAACGTTCCAAATGGGCAAATGAAACTCATCTCGGCTAGGTCTTCGGGTGGAATGGTGATTTTCAAGTGACCCGATGACTCATCAAAGAAACGATAGGAATAATGACCGACTAGCTTGTTCAACCTTTGATCGACAAACGGGGGATGGAAATGATCTCCCTTGGGAGCCGCATGTAACTTCTTAAACTCGATCAACATCCTCCATCCCGTTTTAGCCCTCGTGGCCAATAACTTTCCCTTTTCATCCTTGATCATCTTCTCGTCTTCCAATGTCTCCTTAAAATTTGGATTCAAATGCCTTTGAAAATCTCGAGGTGGTGTGGCATCATCCCCCATGACAAGTTTATGCAAGTAAGTCCAAGGGCTAGCTCCCTTTATCACTCCGGGTCTCCAACCAATCGCACCCTTAAGAACTTTAATCGCTCCAATCGACCCCTCCTCCTCTTCTTTCTCCGGATTGGCAAAGATGATGATCGGTTTGCTCTCCACTTTCTCGAAATAGAAACGCTTGAGGGGATATGGAGGAGGCTTAAGCTCGGGATTGTGCCTCCTCTCGACCTCGTTGGAGGCTAGCTCAAACAAGTCACCGATCCCCTCAAGGTACTCTTCAAGCTCTCTAATCATATCATCAAAAATCTCCACCTCCCCCAACAACAATTTGTCGGTGCCCTCAACGACACAATCATAATCTCCTTTACTTACGTCGTTGGCACCTTGAAACACAATGGGCTCGTTGGTATGGACAAGGGGATCATCATCCTCACAATGATTCTCAAAATAGACTTCTCGGCCACTCTCCCCCTCGTTTCTCCTTTCCTCCATAAAAACTTTTTCGACTAACTCTTAGGCCACGTCCATGCGTAAGCAAACCTAGAAGGATAAGCTTGATGGATAGGGTATAGGGGCATCAGGAATATTCTTTGAAAAATTGGGGAGGGTAGAACCGGGAAGAGGAAAATACTCGTAATAGAAACCACCTCCACCTCGGACGGCAGAATAACCATATTATCAACCACCCCACCACTTCTTATGATCGTGGCCGTAAGAGGATGCGAAGGTTGGCTCGGTAATATGTCATCCTCATTAGCTTGAATTAGCATGGTCACATCACTCTCCAATTTTCCAATTGTCGTGTTTAACTCGTCGGTCGTAGCTTCAAGAGCATTGAGCCGAGCATCAAACGAAGCCACCGTATCGGACAAAGATTGCAATCGTTGTATAATAGCCAAGAGTAGACTAGGAGCATTCACCGGAGTATTGAGGACGGGGAAGGCATTTTGGTCATTGGAGCTCACACCGCCAAACAACTCATACGTATCGGGATTATAAGCACTATTGGTGGCACCAATCGGGGAATGATTGAAATTGTAAGTATGAGGACCTCCATATGGTCAGGGATATGGATTGTGCATGTTCGGACATTGATTAGGAGCACCATAACCTCTATAAGAACCATCCATACCCACGAATCCACAAAACCCAACATGGGTTGCACCATGCCCTCCCATGTTGGATTGCCCATAGCCGATTTCACCATTGGCAACATGGTTTGCACCATGCCCTCCCATGTTTCCAAAACCATTCTCCATCATTCCATTCCCAACATGGTTTGCACCATTCCCTCCCATGTTGGGAATGTAACCTCCATAACCATAATGACCTTGCAAACACTCCATAAAAATGTTAAATACAAAAGAAGGCTACAAACACAAAGAAACTACAAGCTAATCAAAAACCCTAACCAAACCGAGTCGCAACGGTGCCATTTTGAAATGTGGATTTTTAGTGGTATAAAAGTTTCATTGAATCGGTATTATCGGAAATCGATTCAATTGAGGAATCAAGGTGTTTATAGTTTTGGAAATTGAAAGAAAATGAAAAATAACGCAATTAAACTAACTAAACTACACTAGAAAATGAAATTGAAAGTGGTTTGTATACCTCTGTCGTATGCCTTAATTGAAGATGCAAGCAATAATGAAAACTAAGCAAAAACAAGCAATGTTTCATCAAGTACAACTAGACTAGCCTAGAGTACAACCATGCTTGCATGAACATAAAATCCAGAAAAATTCAAATTGATAAAAACTAAAAGCATCAATAGAAAGAGCATGAAAAGTTGACGTCAATGTTTAAAACTCTACGTAAAACAACAAGCAACAAGAAGTAGATCTAGGATTTAGCATGAAAAAAAAATCAGAATAAAGCATATGAAATACTCAAATTAAAAATGATCAAGAACTCGATATATGATCTAGAGTGTCACTCATCTAGATTCCATGAACGATTCACAAGATCTAACAAGAAATCAAGGAGCTAAGGCAAAAAGCATAAAATTGAAGAACATGCATGAAATTGAAGAACAAAGCATGAAAATAAAAGAAAGATTACTTGAGTTAAAGAGAGAATCCAAAAACTTGAATGAAATTACAATCAAAATAAAATCCAAGGGAGTACTTGAGTTCTTCTTGAGCTTACAAACCCAAGGAAAGCTTGAAAACTACATCTAAAATCTAGAGAGAGAATTTTTAATCCCAAACCCAAGCTTGGGTTGGGAGGAGGTGAGAGATAATTCACAAAATAAGAGTTGGGTCCTATTTATACTAGTTTTAATTGGGTTTAAATGGGCCAAATTAGCTAAAAATACGTGAAGATCCCGGGTTTGACCAATTTTGACCCAGAGGCACCTTCCTAGACCCTTGCCTAGCCTTTTGGCACATTTTGGATTGATTTGGCTCGAGGTGGCTTGGCATTTGGCCGATCCTGGGTGCTGGGGGCTGGCTTGTGCCTTGGCAAGCAGTGGCAAGCGCCTTGGCTAGTTCTGGCAAGCAGTGAAGCGCAGGGCGCTGGCAAGCCTTGGCTAGTGCTGACAAGCAATGGCAAGTGCAGGGCGCTGGCAAGCCTTGGCTAGTGCTGACAAGTAGTTGCAAGCCTTGGGCGCTGTCAAGCCTTGGCTAGTATTCCAGAATGTTAGGAATTTTGGAGCCTCTCTTGGCGTCAAGTTTGGCTTGGAGCTTGGCGTGCCTTGGCTAGTATTTTGACCTTCAATGCCTTTACCTATGAAAATAGGAATATTGAACATAAAAACCCAAGAATTTCACCAAATCTCAAATTAATTGAACCCATTTAACCAAATTAAATATAAAATCAACAAGAAACATGAAAAACAACAAAACAAGAAAAAAAATGAATAATCTAACAAAACATGACTCAAAACTACTAAAATCAACATAAAATCCTAATTAAAAACACGAGAAAAACACCACAATTACATGTAAAACACCACATACCTAATGATTCGTTTAACAACTTTCATATGTGATTCTTTAGGATTTGACTGGTAGCTAGCACATAGACACACGCTATACATAATATCAGGCCTACTAGCTGTCAGGTATAAGGGACTCCCTATCATGCTCCTATACAGAGTGTTATCAACACTAATACCAACATCATCTCTAGACAATTTCATGGTTTTACCTAACGGTGTTTTCTTATGCGTATCATTCTCTAACCCAAACTTTTTAACAAGATTGTTAGCATATTTGAACTGAGAGAGAAAAATACCTTCATCCAGCTGTTTAATTTGCAAATAAAGAAAGTAGGAGACTACCTTCCATACTCATCTAGAATGTGTCAGACATTCTCGTAATAAAATCATTTACCATCTGCTCGTTAGTGGATCCAAAGATTATATCATCCACATAAATTTGGACAATCAAGATGTGCTTGTTCGATATAAGGAGAAATAAGGTTTTATCAACTTTCCCACGTCTAAAATTTAAGAAAAGTAAGTGTTCAGTCAACCTTTCGTACCAAGCTCTGGGAGCGTGTTTTAAACCATACCAAGCCTTTTTTTAGTTTTAAAACAAAATCTGGTTTGTGAGGATCAACAAACCCTTTAGGTTTCTCAACATATACTTCTTCACTTAAAACTCCATTAAGAAATGCACTTTTTATGTCCATCTGATGTAGAGACATATTCATATAGCATGCAACAACAAGTAAGAGTCTTACTGATTCAATACGAGCAATTGGAGCAAACGTCTCATCAAAATCAATACCCTCAACTTGATTGTGTCCTTGTGCAACCAATCGTGCCTTTTTCTCATAATATTGCCCGCCTCGTCTGTTTTATTCTTGAAGATCCACTTCGTACATGTTACATGTGAGTTTTCTGAAGGAGGAACTAAGTCCCAAACATCATTCTTAGAAAATTGATCAAACTCTTCTTGCATTGCCTTTATCCAAAACTCATCTTTAAGATCACTCTCTACACAATTTGGTTCTATTTTGGGAAGATACAGAGATTCTCGAATTTGAGAACAGTTAGTAGACAAGTAAACAAACCTTACCATCTCTCTGAAGTTTATTTGTCACTTTCTTGTACTTCTTTCATCGAGATCTCCAATGATTTGGCATGTAGGATGGTTTCGCTGAATTCTCGATGGTATATCTCTCTGATGTAAGTCATTCTTATCAGCTGAATCTTCCTCATCTGAGTCTGAGTCTGATTCTGGAGCAGCCTGAGTTGGTGTCAAGTTTAGTGTCATGTCATCAGTACCGTCACCATCTGTATCTTCAGTTTCTTCACCTGCAGTTTCATCTATACCAACCGTAACATTCTCTTGAGAATTCTGATCATAAACCAGATCATTGTCCTCAGTAGGTTTAACACCAATAATCATACCATCGAACTTGAGATTTTGACTTAATCATGCAGCGTGTTCTAAGAATATACACTCTATATTCATGACTATTTCGAGAATATCCCATAAAAATGCATTTATCACTCTTTGAGTCAAGTTTTGCAAGATGATTTCTATCATTTAGCACATAACAAATGCACCCAAAAATATGAAAATAGCTCAAATTTGGCTTTTTGCCGAACAACAACTCATAGGGAGTAACACATGACCCAGGTCTGAAATACACCCTATTAATTATGTGGCATGCAGTATTCATTTCTTCCCCCTAAAAAATGTTTTGCAATCTCATTTAAAATAAGCATAGTCCTGGTCATTTTTACCAGTGATCTATTTTTGTGTTCGACTATCCCATTTTGTTGGGGGGTGATGGGTGATGGAAATTCATGGGTTATACCTACCTTGGAACAATAATTCAAAAAAAAAAAAACAATTTCAAAATCTTTTTCATGGTCTGACCTTATTCTACCTATACTCACACCGAAACGCACACATAAATTTTTTGCAAGTTTTTTAAATGCTTCGAAATCCTCAGATTTTTCTTTTAAAAATTCTACCCATGTAAAACGAGAAAAATCATCTACTATCACAAGTACATACCTCTTACCACCAAGGATTTCTACTTCAAGTGGACCCATAAGATCCATGTGAAGAAGTTTGAAACTGTTCAGTGTAGTGAGACTTTGTACGTATGGATGAGATACCCTGACCTGCATCCCTTTTTGACAAGCCTCGCAGACTATAATGATTTTAGTGTTGAGCTTATGTAGTCTATTTAAAGCTTCCCTCTTTGACATTCTTTCCAACATATTGTAATTGACATGCCCGAGCTTCTGATACCACACCTCAGCATCACTCAATTGAGATAGCTTGCAGAAAACATCACTATTGATTTGGTAGAAGTTTTCGGAAGTCCTCTGACCAGTAAGGATACATGCATTGTCCACATCATAAACATCGCACTTTTTGTGGGTGAACTTTACACTGAACCCACCATCGCATAATTGGCTAATACTTATCAAGTTCGCTATTAAGCCTTCAACAAGTAGTACATTCTCAAGCTTTTCAATACAAGGAACATGAAGGGTTCATTGACCAATGATTTGGGCACTTTCACCTCCACCATACTTCACTTTTCCTCCTTGAAAATTGACAATATTTGAGAGAAGATCTTATGAGCCAGTCATATGTTTAGAGCATCCACTGTCGAAGTACCAAGCTCCAGGAATGTGGGATTTCAGAGATGAATAGATCATGTTGCATTTGATCTCGTTCTTTTTGACCTATACCTATTTGACTCTAGTGTTGGTATTGGTGTTAGGAACACGGAAACCATCACGGGACTCAGCAGTCAGTTTTGACCTTTTAAACTGATTTTGTTCGCTAACAAGCTTCCAGCAGAATGGTCGGATGTCACCATTCTCACCACAGTGATGACACACATATTGTCTTCTTCTCTTCTTGTGACGTTTGATCTTGTCCACTTTTGGGCTTGATTTTGGCATTTGTTGATCAGGCTTGTATCCAATCCCGTGTTTGGATGAATCAGGGATACGTAATTCTAGAATTTTGTCGAGCTTAGCCTTAACTTTGTTGAGGTTCGATAGGGTTTCTTGGATCTTCTTCAAATCAGTCTTCACACGTTCTAGCTCAGCATCTTTTCTAGTGAGTGACAACTCCATTCTGACTATTATATTGAGTTGATCATCCTTCTCGTGAGTTAGTTTCTCCATCTTTATTGTAAGAGCCTTGACTCTGAGAAGCTGTTTACCCCATCTTGCAAACAATTCGTCATACTCAAATCTTAGTCTCTCGTATCTGTCAGGTAATTCCTCGACTTCTGCATTCAAGCACCATGTGTTGGTTTTGGTGTTACCAACATGAATGTCATCATCCCACACAATGTTAGCAAACAGAGATGGGTGTACAAACCCGAAAACTATATTACTTTAAATCGTTCAAGATCAAATACAAAGTATAATGTAAAAAACAATAGCATCAACATTATGATACTAAAAAACTTGTCTCCACTAAAGGATGATCTTCTCCATTGTTCACGCAACTTCGAAGATGTATGAATCTAGGATGGTGGCTTCAAGTATTCTTTGTGCTTGTGTTCTTGTTCTGTTCGTGCGTCTCCTCTCCCCTTGCCGCGTCAAAGTCGTCGTCCCTCATAACAAGACTACTTCTTGTCTTAAATATACAAGAATCCTAATCTTGGTAAATAAGTAAACTTATTCTAAACTCAATCTAGAAAACAAATCTAGAGTCATAATATATTTTGAGCCCAATAAAGGCAAATAACTACAAAAGAAAAATTAGGAATAATTGCCAAGAATAAAATTTTCAATAATATTTATCATAAAGATACCCATCCCCGCATTTACATTCATTGATCTTCTAATTTTTATAACCTGAATCGATCTAATGGTTCTTATTAGGTGAAGAATGGTGCCTTCACGACACCATAAAAGTTCCCAAAGATACACACACACACACACACACACACACACACTTACACTTTATGAGAATGAAGATTGATATTTATCATAATCAACTTGAACATTTATCATAACAAACATTTTTATCATAGTATAGATAAAGTTTATCACAACAAATATAGCAATTTATTATGACGGGGATGAATATTTATCACACTAAAGATATACTTTCAACCCGGATATGCAGGGATGGAGCCCAATACGATCCAGGGTGGGCACAAGCCCATCCTCAATTTTAGCCCACTTAAGAAACTCAGCAACAACCATTACTTTCACTCACTTTTCTTGCTATATTATTTCACATAATTTACTCTTCAGAGAAAAAAAAATAGAAAAACCTCATTCAAAGAAAATAAAAAGTGAAAATTTGAAGGTGCCTCATTTTCCTGCTTCCGCACTGGCATCGCTACTTGCTCGGCTGCTAGTTCCCTACTTTCTGTTCGGCTTCTTACCTGCTCAACTACTCGTCTCGCACCTTCTTAGTTTTCAGTCTTGATGATAGCTTGAGACAATGTTTTTTGTTCCTTTTTTAATACTATACCTTGGTTATTGTTGAGTAATTTGTGAAGTAGTGAATTGGTTGTTTTGAATTGGATATTGTTGAACTGGGCTTATTATATTCATAAAACGAATATCGTTCAACACCAATAAGTTGTCTCCTCGCTACAAAAAGTCCTGGCTCCACCCCTGAGTGTATGGTACAATGTACACCCACTCCCGAATCTACCTAATAATTTGCTTATCGAGAATGATCTGAGCTTGGGATTTCTTGATGTTTTAAACATGGGTCGAGAAAGCTCGCAATTTTACAAGAGGGTGCATCTATCAGTACTCGACACTTTACTATCTACACTCGTATACTGATGTATATTTCTTCTTTATTTGTTTGTTTGTTTTTAATATTTATGTTAATTACATCAAAGGTGAATTATTTAAAATACTTTTGGTCTCCAATTAATTATTTTACCAACCAGCCCAACAATTATAATTACACATATTATCAACAACAACAAAAAAAAAAGTAAGAAAGAAAAAAAAAACACATGGTGCGACGAGAGGAGATGAGAAGAGAATCCACAAACCATCGATAAACTCCGCCTTCCACGACCATCGCCCCGCCAAAGCCACCATGTCAGGCCGAGAACAAGCGTCAGCTGCCAATAAAGGTAAGGTTTCTTCAAATTTTGGGTGGTTGAAAAAAAATAAATTGTATGTGTTTAATTTGATGTTTAATACGATAATCACGAATATATTTGTTTCAATGATCCAAAATATAGTTTTAGTTGAGTATATTTCATTATTAACATTAAAACTTAAAATTGTGATGATAAAATTTTGGTTTTTTAGGGGTTTAGGTTCAGAGATAAATCGGTTAATATTGACTGAAAATTACTTAAGATATCGGCCCAAGTCCATTTAGAAAATGTCAATATTTCAATCATAATTGACCGAGATCTTGATCGAATTTCGGTCTATGGCCAACAAAAGTTTTCATATGTATTTTCTTTTAATTTTACTAATTTCTATATTTGCTTTATAGGAACCGATGTAAAAAATTAGTTTCTACATCGATTTCATATGAACCATTGTAAAAAAAAAAATCAATTTGCATTGGTTTGAGAATTGATATAGAAAGTCCCAAGTGGCTGAAATTATTGGTTATTTTCGGCCACTGGTCGTCGAAATTTAAGCATGCCAGAAAGTTTGCGAGCAGTTTTTTGAGATTTCGATCTAAAACTAACAATGGAACGTGAAAACAATAAAATAATCGGACGAAGGAAATAAATACTTAGATTGGTTATTCTCATGTCCTTTTTTATCATCCATTATTAGTTTTTTTTAATATTTGAAAATTTGAGTTTGGGAATATTTAAATGAGATTGAAGAAAAAATGGTGGAAATCGTAGGGAAAAACTTATATGTTTGTGTGTTTTTAATGAGTGTGTGGCAACAATATTTATATGTTTTTAATGATTTAATAAGGACGTATAAGGACAATTCATTTGATTGACATTTTTGTAAATAAAATTAATACGAGTATAGATAATAAAGAGTCGGGTGTGTATAGAATCTCATAAAAGAGAACGTTTAAAGTTGGATGGATTAATGTTGTGCGGGAGATTATACACTCGGTTAGGGCTATAAATGAGGGTAATCGCATTTCAACGCATTATCGTTCGAGCTTTTTTTTTTAAAGATTTATTTACTTATGTCTAGTTTGTTTGAATTTTAATACGAGCCAAGCTCGAACGAGTCTTATTTGACTCGAACACGAATCGAATTCGAGTAATTTGATATATTCTATTACTATTATATATATATATATATATATATATATATATATATATATATATATATATTACTTTTCGAAATCGAGTAGTTTGATATATTTGAGCTTGTTTGAATTTTAATACGTGCCAAGCTCGAACGAATCTGAATTGACCCGAACATGAATCGAATTTGAGTAGTTTGATATATTTATACATTTTTTTTTTTTACTTTTCGAGCTCAAGGTGAGTAGTGATTTCACTAAACGCAAAAATGTGTTTAAATTTGTTTCAAAACTTAGACTAACCGATCTCATACGATCTTTGAATGAGCGATTCAAATTAGGTATCGAGTAAATTGGTTTGATTCTCATCTCTAACTAGGGTCTATGTGGGTAGGTAAGATCACTACTTTCTTCCGAAAGTTAACCGTAACTGAATAAAAAAAATCCGCCCGCAGTTTAACCGCCTCAGTTAATAGTCGTTGATAATCAACGACTGAGATCAACTAGCCGTTGAAGATCAACGGCTCAAATTCAAATGAAAATAGCCATTGGGCGGTTTAACCGCCGGTTTACAACGGCTATTTTTTTTCTTGCAGATTTTGACACCTTTAAATACCCCACTCTCCAACACCAATCTTCACACCAATTCATCTCTACTATTCTTCTTCTTCTTCTCTTATATTTTCAAGCGTAAAGAAGTCAAGTTTCTAATTTGTGCAAGAAATAATATTATCAATATTCTTATTATTCCTTCCTAATCTCGTTTTACTTAATTCTCTTTTATAATGTCACTATGGCAAGCTTTTCCCGTAATGTCAATACCAACACTCCAACCTCTTCTCGTCGAGGTCGAGGATCTCGACGAGAATCTTCGGCCGTTGCCGGAGATCATGTTTCTGATGAGATAACGGCAGAAGAAGTTGAGAACCTATATAACCAAATCAACTTCGACTCGCAAAATCAAACCCATTTTGAAGAAGATTTACCTAGCTCCGATGAAGAAGAAGCGCCGGCCGCCGTCAATTTGGATGAAGATGAGGAGGGGGAGGATGATATGCCACCGCCTAAATCGAAACCGAGGGAGTTTGTTTCCCCCATCTTTCGTTTGCATTTCACAAAAAAGACAATTAACGGCGAATCTCGAGCGCAATGCAATTATTGCAATTCTCATTACGCCTTCGGTTCTAAAAATAATAGAGGCTACGGGTCGCTCAAATACCACATGGAGAAGAAGCATCCCGACAAGTATGGCGTGGAAAGCTCTCAAACACAACTAAACTTCTCATCTTCATCTACCACCGGCAGCCAAGGTACGAGTTCTTCTAGTTTATTTCAATATACCGAAAGTGGTCATCGAAAGTTTCTTGCAAAATTTGTTTCCGTTATGAGTCTTCCTTTTAATCATGCGAGTAGTAATCATTATGAAAATTATACTAGGGGTAGTCCATCTAGCACTAGGATTTCACGAAATAAATTGACTCGCAATGTTGAAAAAATGGCCGGTGAGTATAAATTGAATCTGATTTCAATATCTGATAGTTTGCCTCATAGTGTCTCTATATGTTCGGATATTCGGTCGGAGTCTTTTAAGAATCATAACTATATGGGAATTACTTGCCATTGGATTGATAAGTCTTGGACTTTGCAAAAACGTTTAATTGCATATAGAAAGTTTGATAGTCAATATATGGCGGTGAATATTTCGCGCAAAATATCCACTGTTTTGTCTGAGTATCATTTAACTAACAATTTTTTTTCAATTTCATTCGATAATGCCGCCGCTAATACGGTTAGTTTAGAATTGTTAAAAATTACTTGTCAACCCACTATTCGCGACAAATTTTTTCATGTTAGATGCATTTATCATATTTTGAATTTATGTGTTTAAGATGGTTTAACTCTTTTTAAATATAAAATCCAACCGATTAGGAGTACTATATATTATCTACGTGGCCACGATTCGCTTCAAAAAAAAATGGTGAAGATTTTGCAAGGCCAATCAATTGCATCCAAAAAAAAATTCAAATTATGTGTCAAATCGTTGGAACTCTACTTATAAATTGCTTAATGATACTTATGAATATAGAGATGCATTGTGTTCATTTTTTAATAATGAAGATGTCGATTTCGCTTTATTTCCGCATATATGGGATGATTGTTATAATATGATGTCCCTTTTAAAAACTTTTAACGATGCCACCGTGGCTTTATCCGGTGTTTATTATCCTACCTCCTCAATGTTTGTTGATCATTGTATTCAAATAGTACTTGTTAGTACTTCTTTACTCCATAACTCTGAATTAAGTGAATATATCGATAGTATGTTGAGTAAATGGGTCAAATATTTTCATTACATTCCCGAGGTTTTTTTGATTGCAAAAATTTTAGACTCGGATTATAGAATGGAGGGTTTACAAAATTTACTTAAAGTTTATTACGATGCATTAGGACCCTTTTTAGAAGTTTCAAGTTTTCCAATTCATAGCCCTCTTACTGTTGCTCACGAAGCAAACCTATCTTTAGTTCAACTTTTTAAAGATTACAATGAATCTTCAAGTGATGATGTTAATGTGTCCCCTTCCTATTCCCCCACCACTTCTAATACAAGACCCAACGATCCTCGAGGAGCTCTAACCCCATATATGAGGTTGATTGAAGATACTAAACGAAAACGGCAAAGGGCTAGTGCTAGTCGGTCAATAGAATTAGACAGTTATTTAGGGCCTTTTGAACCGTCTTTGGTTCCAAAAAGCCCGATGGTGTTACAAACGATCTTGTGCAGTTTTGGTCGAAAATGGTCAGTATTTCTCCCACACTCTCTAGGATTGCCAAGAAGGTTCTTGTCGTTCCTGTTTCAACAGTTTCTGTTGAACAGGCCTTCAGCACGGGAGGCTATATATTAGATGAGTGTCGATCTACCTTAACATCCAAATATCTTGAAAATCAAATGTTGATGAACGATTGGGTGAAAGCCGAATCGCGAGAACAAGAAATGCTATTGGATGATGGTGAAGAAAGCAACTATTACGATACCACTTCGGGAAGCAACGACAACAACGAATAGGTAAGTGAGGTAAGTAAAAGAACTATGTGGACTTTGATTCCTTTTCGAGGATACGTAGGCAATTAATTCTAATATTAAAAGTTAAACTTTAATTTTAATTTCTAATATTAGAATTAAATTC
>BMAC01000356.1:347060-396579 GCA_014905375.1 Phtheirospermum japonicum | reverse complement strand
TATATATATATATATATATAAATAAAGTAAAATTTCAAATACTGTAATTATATGGTGTAGAATTTTAATTTTTCAAATATATCTCAATATGATCTCAAAAATTTTACCATTAAATTTCACTACATACTTTAGAAAAATGCATAGACGGGACAAAATAAATTATTTCAAGAAAATAACAACAGTCAAATACAATCGTAGTTGTCAGAAAAAATAAGAATATTTATTACCGAATATTCTCAATATAAAAATACATCAATTTGAGTTCAAAGTTCCAAATAAATTAATATTCATCCACTATATAAATTTTATTCGTCACAGATTTCAATAGGAAATTTATTTAGTTGTGTTATGTGTGTCCAAGATTTAAAATCAGTATGAAAAAATTATTATTGGTCCATAATTGACCTAATATCAAATTAGAATTTGTATGGAAAATCTATTATTTGTGATTAAATTAAATATATATACTTTTACCCATAATGATATTTATTTATGATGAATATTTTATTATAAAATAACGGCTATAAGATAGTATATAATAAAATGGAAAATAACGAATAAATAAAACTTTATGATAATATATAATAAAATATTAAACTTTTGTAAGAATATAATCAAATTAATCAGTAACGTCTATCATGTACATCAAATGATATAAATGAAAAAAAAAATGGTATCAAAGAATTAGTAAAAATCACGGATTGTTAAAAGTTGGATAGTATCAATTAATGTCTATCATGTCGATCAAATAATATAAATGAGAAAAGCCGGTATCAAAGAATTAGTAAAAACCACTAATTTTAAAAATTGATAGTTTCTATTTATATGGAAAATAAAAATTAATATAAATAAAAAAATTGGTGTCAAAATATCATTTAAACACATTAAATTTTTCTTATTCGCGATAAAACAATGGATGCTATCTCATAGAGGGAAGAGGGTTACGTTTTCAGAAAATCGATTCAGAGTTTTCTCGTGAATAAGAAAATCATAACTTTCATTATTATTAATGGTGTGTTTAAGTAATTTTTACATAATATAAATAAGAACTGGTGTAAAAACTTACTTAAACACACCGGTTATTTTTTATATAAAATAATTATATATTTTTGTGAGTTTTTTTTAATATAGTAATTAAGTAGTTTTTTCACAACACGTGTTGAATGTGAAAATTGTTTCTACTTTGATGTATATCAACGTGTAAAAATGATTGTTTTATGCTTGTTCAGATTTTAAGTTCTTCATTTATCATTATTATTTCATGTTTTTCCATTTATTATTTTTTTTGTATTTTTATATGGTTTGGTCATGAAATTTGGATCTGTGTCAATGTAATGTATATCAACATGTGGGGGATGGATATTACAATTGTTGATGTAATTCATAAAACACAATAGTTATAATATAAATGAAAAAAAAGGTATCATAGAATTAGTAAAAATCACTCATTATTAACTAAAGTAGGATGGTGTGGATGGTTAAAATTCTAATTATATGGACACATAATCAATTATATAATAATTAACAAATTAATGAAGTTAAATATAAATATATAACACAACACGAAAGAAACTCAAGGAAGTGTACACCCCTAATATATAGTATTGCTGAAGGAGAAAAGTCAATTTAATTATAAAAGATAAAGAGGAACAAAAAAAAAAAAATGGGTAAAACGTAATAAAATGGAATAAAAAAAGAAGAAGAAAGAGAGGGAGAAAATTAAAACAAACGGAGAGAGAAAAGCGAGAGAAAAAGAAAAGAAAATGAGAAAAAAAAATCGGTAGACACACGAATTAAATGAACCACGTGGAAGCAGAATATCACAGTTGTACTTTTAAATAGTAATATAGGGTGGATTAGAGTGGAGCGAGATACTAATTATAGTACAAGATATGATTGACAGGAGTGAGTTCGTAACAAGTAAATATAATCTCTTTTATTATGTAATTGGGAAAATTGAATTAAAAGGAAATAATGTTTAAATGATAACTTAATTGAGCAAAGAGACTAGATAAAATAACATGAGACGATCTGTCAGCTCTTAAAATGGACATGTCCCAAGTTCCAAAAACGAAATTACATGAATACCATATTATATTTATCTTCATAGTTCTGGCATTCAAAACGTACTGCCACACAGACACAGAGAACAAATTCCCCACTGGATCTGCTTACAGTCTATCTACAAAAAATAATAAATGGAAAGAATTAACAAATAATAATAAATCTAACTAACTATCTAGCCCCTGACCTGCAACTCCTGACGCCATTACAGAACAGCAGGTTAATTAATTTAACTTGATTCCATTCATCAATGCTGCCAACAGATTTCTCACTCAAAAATCACATAATTACACTAGTGTACAATACATTCACCAAATCCCTACAAGAAAAGGTCAGCCTCTGCTAAAAGGGATGTTTGGAGGTGGCCTCGTTGGTTATTCTAACTGGTGTAAACGAATCGTGCACGAAGCTGAAACCAAAGATATAATCCAAAGTTAAACAACGTTCGGAAATCTGCTTACAAAAAGTGACAATATTTGCAGATTGAAACTCTTACTTGTTACTCAACCTCCCGTGCTTAATGTCATATGGCATGTGCACTTGATCGGACTTGTGTCTCGGCCGCTCTCTTATAAATTGCATATTGTCCTGTCAAAACATAAATGAATCACCACTGTTACCATAAAGAAAGGGAAAAGGAAGTCTGCTACATTAATTTGGAGTAATTACAAACTACACCTGAGGTTTAGCCTAATTGCCACAAAAAAAAAAAAAAAAAAACAGTCCTTAAAAAATACAAATACCACCGAGAGATATTTGTTAATGTAATTACTGTGAATTTCATCTCTTTAAGCGACTGGGTGCAAGCATGAGGCCGATGGGAATAATTCACAAATGGATGATCTAATAACTTGCTAGCCGTTGGCCTGTCTGCCGGATTTCTACGAAAACAGCATTGCAAGAAATCTTGGCCTTCTGCCGACATTGTGTTTGGTATTGATGGGCTCTCTGTAAGAACCCTGAATAGTGCTGCGGCCTGAATTGGAGGATTATTTTTAATTATTGTCAACTAAATGCTAAATTATCGACAATTACTAATAAAATAATATTTTTTGTGCTTACCCCTTCATACTCACTCCAAGGAGGCTTTCCATTCATCATTTCAATAATGGTACAGCCCAGACTCCAAATATCAACTGCTAATCCAATATCAGAACTCGCACCTGTTTGTGTCGCAGACTGCAAAAGCTGCAACGTTTAACAGACACGGTGTTAATAAATATGGGTAAAAAGATTGCCAGGAGAGAGTAATTTGAGGTTGCAACGTTATTTGTACCTCTGGAGCCATCCAATATGGACTCCCCTTCAATGATAGATTTGCCGTTTGCCCATTTAGCTGCAAAATGGAATTTTTTAAAATTCGAATTGTTGAAAGAATCTTGACAAACATATACCATCGAGTTAATGTCCCTACAAAAATTGTCGTTTGCTCGTAAAAACTGGAGCATATTGGATATTATTGGTGAAATCGTAAACTCACATGTTTAGCCATCCCAAAATCAGCAAGCTTAACAACTCCATATGCATCAACAAGTAAATTAGCGCCTTTGATGTCCCTACAAAAATTTGCATCAAACCAGGTCAACTCATGGATTCCACAAAACTACAAATGAAGTTAATTTTCATTTTTCTCAATTTATCAACCCACCATATCTACGCATGTTTATTGCTTTCACCCCTTCAATTAATCTTCCAAAAACAATCATTTTAAAGATTGGCTCTCGGTGATTGTAAATTTCCAAATTTGACAAAAATTATCTTGAGGAAGGATATGTTTTTTCCACTATTATAAATCATAAAAACTAATGGAGACTTACCTGTGTATGGTTTTCTTGCTGTGCAAGTAAGCCAACCCACAGAGGATATGACGAGTAAAATTTCGAACTACAGATTCTGTAATAGCACCACAGTGATCTTGTATAAATTTATTGATTGAACCAGGATGGACATACTCCAGGTATATGTAGAACTTGTCCCCCACCTGCATTAAATTTAAAATGGGACTCTTAACTACCGCAGCAGAATGACACCAAGCGTGAATTTGTAGCCATATAGAAAATTACTCACTATTTCACTACCATAATACTGTACAATATTTGGATGCTTTAGATGTCGGAGTACTTTAATTTCCTGAAAAAATAAAGAAAAAGTGAGATCAAGGACACAATTTTGATAACCTAAGAGTAGCAAGAAGAATATACGAATCCCGCGAAAAAAAAAATCGACCTGCTCCAACTGTCGCATACACTCAGCAGAATTTGAATCGTCAGGTAAAATCTCAACTTCTTTCATGGCACATAGGGCTCCAGTCTCTCTATTTCACGAAGGGGACAATCACTTTACTGAAGCATATGAACTAATAAATCATATTTAACCACGCAAATATACCTGTTGGAGGCTACATACACACTTCCAAACGTCCCCCTTCCAATGAGCTTTCCTTTCTGCCACTTAGATTTCCTAGGTATCACTTCCGGTTTACCTCCAACAGGAGAAAGTGGAGAGTGATGCGAAGTCATGTTAGCTCCAGATGTATCTAATCTCGATCCGACCGGTGAAATCGGACCTGGAGGCAGAGGTAAGGGATGCACATTACTTTCCCACCGTGCCAACGGGATCTCGGAGGTTATTTTGGAAGTCAATGGTGACAATGGCCTGTGAGGACTCTGAAGAGGAGAATTATCGAAGCTAGATGTGTTTCTCTCGGAAGGAGTTTGACAAAAAAAACCTAGGCCTAGATTATTGTTATTATTATCGGAATGAGGTATCTCAGGCGCGGACCAAACTTGGAAAACGCCGGGTGGAGGCATATATTTTGTTGCCCATATGTCGTTTCTTGGGGGACTTAGAACGAGGCTTGAATAAGGACTAGTAGGAGCGCTGATTGGGATGTTAATATTGTAGATGCGTGAGGACTTTTCTTTAGCATTTTGCCTCTGCCGTGATTTTCTAGATGGCCGAGTTCCGGAATGTTCTGTGTTATTCATCCTAGAATCTTGGCCTACTAACCTGCTACTATCACTGCAAGTGACGTTAGAAGTTGTTTGCAGTATCACCAACCCAGATAGTTATGGTTATAACTAAATAGAAAGATGAATTGAGAAGATAATTAGGTTTTGGAGATTCCTAATTCACAGAGAGATTTTTTAAACTGCACAGAGTTTACAAAATGAAACCATAGGATTGCAATGACAAACAAGACCTTCAAGTTCAGCCAATTTCAATGTGCCACAAGTTGAAAATGGAGAACAAATCATCACATTGTATCAAAATATACAACTCATTAAAACATGCAAGGCCAGAGCAATATTCATGAAATCAGAATGTAATCCGATACCTTTTGAGCTCATTGAGAACCTCAATCCCCTGGGCATTCACAGTCTCCATTTCCCTATCTCTCTCCCTCTTCTTATCATCGCATCCTCTCGGAACCTGAACCGCTTCCGGCGACGGCAGGGGCACGCTGGGTGAGGCGTATCTGGGGTCACGCTGCAGCAGTACACACAATTCCGGCTGAGGCAGCGGCTGAGGCAGAGCCGACGCCGATGTGCAGGCCCTGGCGGACGAATTGTGCAGATTCGCCGGCGACCGCCACATCTCGACGTCGCTCTCCGCCGCGTGCATCAGTTTCCTGGCGCGCATGAGCATACGGCTCCGCCGCGACGAGAAGAAGCCTGGTTTTCCGGAATAGACGCTGGCTTCGGAGGCTCTGTCGCCGATGATGACGCTGTCGTTGCTCGACTGGGATTTCGACGTGGATGTGAACGCACCATGCCACCAATGCATGATTCTATTGTGGATAATCGGTCACAGATCCTCGATTTTCTCACAATTATTCGAAATTGTGGTTTCATTTACATTGGCATGGTGGATGGGGATTAGAGGAGCAAGAGAATTTTGTGTTCCTTGAGAAGACAAAATTGGGAAATGTTACATGGAATGGAGAAGAAGAGAAGAAAACCCCGTGCCTGGGGCGCGGCTTACGACAACAGAGAAACGTGAATATATTTATATTTATATAATTTTTGCAATATATTTTCTTTTCCGCCACAGAAGGGGAAATTAGGAGATTGGAAAGAAAGACAAAATGAAACAAAAAAAAGAAAAAAAAGAGAAAACCCCTTTTCTATAGTATTGATGTTATAATATATAGGGAATTTTTTTCTTCACCTCACTTTATATTTTTTTTTCTCCTTTGACTCTTAATATATATATATATATATTTAAATACTTCTTAATATATAAAATTTGAAAAACTACCTTTTATTATCAACTTTCCGACAAAAAAGTGGTAGAAAAAGCTTACGTCACGAAAAAGTTTGTTTTTGTGTTTTGGAGAGATTATTGACGTCGGTTTCAGTTGAAATTTTGAATCGTGACTAAAAAAAAAGAGTGGAATTCAATGGAACCAACGGAGGCCAAAATAAGAGTACCGGAAGTAGGTTCACTGGAGCAAACTTTTAGTTTTGTGATTCTTTCAAAAAATTAAAAGATTATTCCGGTAAATCTATTTCTGGTGCTCCATTTCAGACGTAGGTAGTTCCATTGGATTTCACGGGCTTTTTAAAGCTACCACGTAAAACTTCAACCTCATCCAACGTCGATAACCCTTCTGAAATTCTAACTATAGTTACAAATTCGTACATTTATTCACCAACTTTCAGTACTCTTTTTCTGACTTTCGTTAGTTCCGTTGAACTTATCTCATTTTTTTAGTCACCACACAAAAATTCAGCTAAAAACGACGTCAATAACCCCTCCAAAACACCAAAATAATCTTTTTCGTGGTGTAAACAGCTATGACGCAGTTTTTGCTGGAAATCTGACAGGAGACGACAATTTGTCAAGATCTACATATCAGGTGGCATTTTAAAGTTTTTTATATTTTAGGAGGTAAAAATAAAAAAGGCGATGGTTGGAGGCTAAAAAAAATCCTTAATATATATAAAAAAAAAACATCCATATTAATAAATAAGTTTTTATTTCTTTTAAACTATATAAAATTTGAAAAAAAAAGTACCAAGAGAAATTATTCCAAATCTTACAAAATAGTTTTTATTACGTACTTTTGCATACAAAATATAATTTATTGTAATATAATATTTAATAAATCCTTGAAATCAAAAAAATGTTGTTGTTTAATTTTATATAATTATTTAATTAATTTAAAAAAAAAATCTTAGAAATATTATATAATAATAATAATAATAATAATAATAATACAATTCATTAAACATTATAAAAAAATCGTCGAATGTTGACGGGTAGAACCGTCAAGCATGCTGACGGGTTGGGCTCGTCAATATTCATAGAAAATTATAAAAAATAATATATTATTTTGGCAGGCCTAACCCATCCCGTCGGTCCAACCCACAATACAGATGGGTTTGCTGACGGACGCTACCCATCAACATTTTTTGGCGTCAGTCAGCATTTGTGGGTTGGGCCCGTCAATATTCATAGAATATTTATAAAAAAAAAAAGTATTTTATTTTGGCAGGCCTAGCCCATCCCGCCGGCCCAACCCAATCCGCATCAATTTGAATTCCACATATGGGATGGGTGGGATTCGAACCCGCGACCTCTTAGAAATAGAGGAGCAGTGTTATCATTTCGCCAAAACAACCACATGTTAGAGTTAACATATATTAGATATGTAAATTAGGTTATAAATTATATATAAATAATTATATAATATTCATAAATATAGATTATGTTTTTGAATAATGAAATTATAAATTTATAATATTATTATATACAAATATATATTATATTATATCATATAATATTATTTATAAATATATAATAGTTATATTATATTTATAAATTTATATTGTAATCAAATTATATTTATAATTAATTTTATTTATTAATTAAATATTTATATTATATTATATTTATAAATAATTAATATAATTATATATTTTATATTATAAATAATTAATTATATTACAAATATATAATATTATTTTAAAATGTATTATAATTAAATAATATATATTGAAAGTTATGTTATATATATAAATTTAAAATAATAATATATTAGATAATAATAAATGAAATATTAGAATAAACTTATATAATTTGTATTGTAATTTATATATTATATTTATTAATAATGATAATAAATATATAATATTATGATATATAATTCGACGAAAATCACAAAAAATTATATTTTTAATTAAAAATATTTATTATAAATTTATATTTTGATATTAATTTTACATCCCTTTAAATAATTATATATATATATATATATAATTAAATATAATTACATATTTTTATTAAAAGTATATTATAAAAAATATTTATTATAAATATATATTACTATTTATTGAAACTTATTATATATTACATTTTTATATTTATTATATCTCCCTATAAATTCTATAAAAAAATTATATATATATATATATACACACACACACACACACACACACACACACACACACACTATAAATGATTAATATAATTATATATTGCTGACCAATATAGGTCGTCGGTATTATTATTATTATTTCAATATTTTTTCGTCAACAAAGGTAACCCGTCAGCAATCCGTTAGCATATGCTGATGGATTTCTACCCATCAGCATCTTCGTCAGCATTTGTCAGTTTTTTTTTAGTAAAAAATTATAAATTAAGTTAAATAACTATAAAAGAAAAAAAACTATCATGAATAATTAATTAATATATTTAAAAATTAAAAACATGACAATAATTATAAAAGAAATCTCAAAATACTTTTAAATTAGATAAAATATAATAATGTGTAATTAGTTTCAAAATAAATATTAATTTTTATTTCTTACTGATATAATTTTATAGTTTTATGTGTGTTTTTAATTTTATGTTTTAAATAATTCCTTAAAAGTTTTTAATATCTTTCTCACCAGTTTTATAAAATCTTAATACTTATTTATATTTTTTTTATAAATCAGATGGTTTTTCAATCTTCTAATTTATTGAATAAGTATTTTTAATTTAATTATAATTCAAGTATTTTATTTATCTGAACTTGTATATTTTTAATATTATTTATAGATTTTTTTATTTTGTAGTTTTATTTTTCATAAATAAAGAACTTATTTATAAGTTTTATTTATTTATTTTAGCTAATTTATAAATTTTTTTAGATTCTTTTATATGTTTTATAGTGGACTGTTCGTAAAAAGTTCAATAAATTCATTTTTAGAGTTTCAAATAATTAAAATAAGTTATAAAAATTTGCAATTTAATTTTTAATACAATCTTAATATTTACCTAGAATCTACTAACATAAGTAATCTAAATATGTAAATAAGTTTAACTTGCCAAGGGATACCCCACGTTGATTTCATGTTCAATATTAGGCAGCTGGTGCGATATGTTGAAATGATAGGGATATTAGTTCAAAACATTGATAAAGTATTAATAATATGATTTAATATCACTAATAATTAATATTTTGAATTTTAAAATATTTATATCTGTACGGCATGATTCACATGAATTTGTCTTGATTTTTGTATATATTTGGTTAGTGTTTTAGTTAGATTTGTTGTTACTTTTGGTAAAAATTGGATAGATTGAGCATAATTTCGTATTTATACATCTCTGACTTATTTTACCGTGTTTTATGTTTATTTCAGGGATATTGAAGCATTTTGGTCTTAAGATGGACGAGTGCGGATCCACGAGTGGAGTTTTAATGAGATTGGACCTCGATTTGGCATATTACCGCCAACACTGGGTATGTTGTCCACACCGGGGTTACCCAGTGTCAGCACAATTTCGAGAATTTTGAGTCATAGGCCCAGAAAACAAGCAAGCCCAGCTCCAACGCGCCTTTAAAAAGGATACAACTATATTAGCAGCAGCTGGGGAGACTTGGTTAAGGATAGAAGACCTTTACTTTGAAGGATTAGAAGAGAAGAGTTATTATTGGAAATAAATCAAGATACCTCTTTGAAGAAGGATTTGGTGTGAGAAAATGATACACTCATATCCTATAAAAGGAGGGGGGCGCCATCATCACGAAAAAGACTCTGGGACCTCGTGGATTAACAACCCAAGAGTGTTCTTCGTTTTCTTTCTTCTATTTCTCCATTTCGAATTCTAGTTTAGAACTTAGATAGTTTCTTGGTTTTAGTTGATCTTAGATGAATTAGTTAGTAGATCTTAGTTTAATTTCTCGCTTGGACGACATTAATCTTCTCCATTAATTAGTAAGTTTTCAATTTCCTTTGCTTTATGATGTTTCTTCAAGTTTTTCATGATGAATTGTGTTCTTGACTGTTTTGAATTTATGATATTAAATATGTTGATGATTGTTATCTAGATTTTACGGGTATAGTGCCTAGAATCATTTAAAACCATCAATTGGGCTTGTTAGGTACTTAATCTACAAGTTGGGATTGACAACCCTAACTTGTAGGTAAGGTGTTCGATGAAATGCCCAAGTGGTCGTGGGGATGATTTTAAAGCCCTAGACCCTTGTTTTCTAAAATCTTTTTAAAACTTTTGATTTCATTGTTCGTCGTTTGAGTCAACGTTTTGATTCCAAGTGTTTAGATTAGATTTTCGTTATTTTCTTATTCGTGAAAACAAATACCAAAAGAGCCTCCGATTAGTTTTTCTCGAGAGATTCAACTCGGTTCAACTTGCCAACCTATAAGCGAACTCGTACTCTTGCGAGCAAAATTTTGAAGCTTGACAAACTTATATTTAAAAAGTAGGTTCGGAAAGTTCGAATCAAAATTTTGGCGCCATTGTCGGGGAAGGCTAAAGGTTGTACTTTTTGTGTTCTCTCTTGGTGACCTTTATTTGTGTTTTTGTTTCTTTTTCTTTGTTTTTGTTATTTTTCCACCGGTACATTTAATCTTGTGAGTTAAGTGTTGTGTATGCAAGGTGCGGAAAAGTTCTAATCAAATTTTGGCGCTGTTGGCGTGGACATCTTACTCTATTTCTTTGTTTTTGTTAAACAAGAATTTTTTAGTATGTTACGTCACAAAATGAGAATAGGACATCTAACTCATTTTGAATTACCCGTGCTTCTAATATTTTTATTTTTGTAACTATCAAAAGTGTAATTTTATAATTTTCATGTAACTTACGGGTCAACTTTCTGTCAAATATTTAGAATTAAAGAGTTAGAAGTGGTTGAATATTGCTTTGTCTGACGAGAACGACATCGCTTATATCAATAAATAAGTATTCACCAAACTGATAATTTATTTCTTGAAATCCATGTAGTACGCGGAACTCAAACTAGTTATAATACTATTTCAATATGACTCGCATTTAATTGCTAAATTATATAAATCACATGCAAATACTCAGTTGAGACCGATTTTACTATAGTTTATAATATTTATATCACATAAATATTATTTTGTAGTCTTAATGTGATACCTCAAAATTATTGGTCTCGCATGATACTCACTCTAAGACAAAATGACATCGCTTATATCAATAAATAAGTATTTACGAAACTGATAATTTATTTCTCAAATCCATGTAGTACGCAGAACTCAAACTAGTTATAATACTATTTCAATATGACTCACATTTAATTGTTAAATTATATAAATCACATGCAAATACTCCATTGAGCCTGATTTTACTATAGTTTATAATATTTACATCACATAAATATTATTTTGTAGTCTCAATGTGATACCTCAAAATTATTGGTCTCACATGATACTCACTCTAAAACAAAATGACATATTACAAGTTGTGTCATTTTTATAATATTTACATCACATAAATATTATTTTGTAGTCTCAATGTGATACCTCAAAATTATTGGTCTCACGTGATACTCACTCTAAAACAAAATGACATATTTCAAGTTGTGTCATTTTTTTTAATTAATTCAAATCCTCCCTCCCTGGAAACTGTTTGTCAGTGACCATCGACTATGGGAAGGAGAACCATTCCTATTTAAGAGATTTATAGAGAATTTTTAATATAGTTACCACGCATTGGGTCTACTACTAAGATATGGGTCTACTACTAAGATATGATCTAGATAACTTGAACTTAGAACTCAAGTCATACATAATAGATGCTCGTACAAGTTGAGCTTATGACAGATTACAGTTTAGATATCAATGTATACATCTTTACTGATTATTGGCGATAAATTATTAGATAGACCCGAGTGTAAATTATACCATACAATCGGGGTGGAAAGTAGATTCTCAATGTGATGTACGTTAATATAAGTCTTTATATTTGTTGAGATAAGTTTTCATCTTTATTGTGATAATTATACATTTACGAACATATAGCAGGTATTAAATTTTCATATTCGTCATGATAAAAAAGCTCATGTCTGATAAAAGTTTATTTCCAATGTCTGAAGTTCATCTCAATTATGATAAATACCAATCATTGTTCTCATATATATATATATATATGTAGGGTTGGGTTCAAATGAGAACTGTCATTATATGTGAACCTAGGGACTCATCTTGACCATTAGATTTGATAATCTTGATGGTTGAGATCATGACACGTCAGCATTGTAATAATGTAAAAAAATGCATTAATTAATTAAAAATGGTATTTTAGACATATATCAACGTTTACAAATAGCACTATATTGTTCTTTAGAAAGCACAATAGATTAAGGAAAAAAACACTACGATTGTATACAAAAAGTATCGCAAATTTCGGCTATAAACTGCAAATTCAAAATTTTGAAATGAAACTCAAATCTTCAACAAACCATAACTTTTTCAAATTTTATTCGTTTTGAATGAAATATATATCAAATTAATCACATTCTCAAGATATACAATTTAAGATACATATTGCATGTTTTAAAACGTAATATATATATATATATATATATATATATATATATATATATATATATATATATATATATAATTAAGTTAAAAAAACTGGACTGATTTTAGCACTACAGTACTGTGTCAAAAGCACAATGAACCTGGACATATAATTGCACTGTGCAATATTAGATCTAAGGCCAGGATTAGTCCATAGGTTCACATATAATGACGGGGTTCTCATTTGAACTCAATTTATATATATATATATATATATATATATATATATATATATATATATATATAATATATATATATATATATATATATAATAAATATGAACCTCTGTGTAATAAATCTTTTCATAATATAAAGGAATACATAATTAGAGATAGAATAATCGTTTTGCATTTTTATATTATTATTATTATTATCATTATTATTATTATTATTATTATTATTATTATCTTTGGATGTACGCTGTAATAGTTGATTATTGACAATCTGTTCCACTAGCCTTTAACGGGCCATCATAATCAATAAAACTGAACTGAATAATAATTCCTGGACCCAATAGTACCCGATGACATATCACTTACCTATAATCCGCCCAGAAATTGTACCAGGTGGACTGGGCTGGTTGAACAGATTGACACCGTTATGTCACGCACTTGTACTCGTTACAACGTGCCGTGCGGCCCTAGCCCCTTTTCGCCCCCTGCGATGGCTAAGTCAGCCTCCCCGAATATAAGTTGCTTGTTGCTAAGAAATAATGTGCGAGAGAAAGACAAAGAACAATATAAAGCTTGCGAGAGTGGTTGGAAAGAAAATAGCTTTGTACAATTTACTTGATGCTTACAATGCTTGAGTTTGCTTGGATGGTTTACAAATGCCTTCCCCTACTCCTATTTATACTACTCCCACCGCCATTGGTGGGTCATTCTAGAACTTCCTACACACATTTACAAGCCACCTCCTCAAATGGAGGYATCTAGAAGCCCCTACACGATTCTTGTCCAAAGAAGCCCCTAGATGCGCCCATTCTTGCAGGTTCTAGAGAATTCTAAGCTATTCTACCGCCCTACGGTATTTACAAGDACTATCTACAATATTCTAGGGAAATCTAGAATATTCCTCGGTCAAAAGTGGTCAAACTCGGTCAAAACTGAGCCTCTCGGTCAAAATTTTGGAAAATAAGCCCATGGCCCTGTCGGTGCGTTACATTCTCCCCCACCTATGCGGGCGGCGCCCTCGTCGCCTGATAGTGTTGGAGTTGGTCTTGGAATTGCCACAAGTCGTCTTCAAACTCCCATGATGCCTCGGACTCGGGCAGTCCCTTCCATTTGATCAAATATTGGACTTTGGGTGGAACACCCCGTCGCCTCACGACTTAGCTGCGAGCACCTCGTCAACTTCCTTGTCGTAGGACTTGGTGTTGATGGGCGGTGCTCGTTGCGATACGCCTCGGTCCCTGTCTTCGACGTCTCCATGATATGGCTTGAGCATACTAACATGAAAGACTGGATGGATCTTTAAGGTAGGCGGCAACTCGACCCTGTACGCCACGTTGCCTACCTTGTCGGTGATCGGAAATGGGCCTTCGTACCTTCGCACTAGGCCCTTGTGCAAGCTCCGCAACGCCTTGAATTGTTGTGGCAGTAACTTCATGAGAACTTGGTCGCCCACGGTGTACTCCAGTGGTCTCCTCGACTCGTCTGCCCATCTCTTCATCCTCTTGCGGGCCTTCTCTAAACATGCGTGCGCTAGGTCCGCCTACCCCTCCCAGGACCTAGCCATCTTCTCGGCTCCTGGACTTTCTATGGGCGTCGAGATGGTGTGCGGGGTCAAAGTTTGTTGCCCCATTGCCACCTCAAATGGGCTGCGCCCAGTAGATTCACTCTTCTGCAAATTATATGAAAATTAGGCGATGTCGAGTAACTTCGCCCAGTCCCGTTGATTGGCACTCACGAAGTTCCGTAGGTAGCATTCTAGCAAAGCATTCACCCTCTCCATTTGCCCATCCGTCTGTGGGTGAAAGCTGGTCGAGAAATTTAGTTTGGTCCCGAGCAACTCGAATAACTCGGTCCAAAGTCGGCCCGTGAAGCGGGGGTCTCGGTCGGTTATGATGCTCCTCGGTAGCCCCCAATATTTCACTACGTTCTTGAAGAAGGATCGGGCAGCCTCCTCTGCCGTGCAATCCTTCGTGCAAGGTATGAACGTCCCATATTTTGAGAACCGGTCTACTACGACCATAATTGACCCGTACTCCTCGGACTTTGGCAGCGCGCTTATGAAATCCATCGTGATTGAATCCCAAGGCCTCTCCGCGATCGGGATTGGCTCCAATAGGCCGGCTTGTTTTCGAGTATCGACCTTGTCTTGCTGGCACACAAGACACGTCTTGATGTAGATCTCCACCTCGTCCCTCATCTGGGGACAATAGTATGCCGCCTCTAATAAGGCCTGGGTACGTTTCTGCCCAGGGTGACCCGCCCATCTCGTATCATGGCACTCCTTTACTAGGTCACGCCTGATATTGTCTCACCTCGGTACGAACAGTCTTGGTCCCTTCGTGTCGAGTAGACCGTCCTCTACCCAAAAACGATGAGTCTTGCCCTCCCTGGCAAGCCTCATCAGTTCCTTAGCCACCGGGTCCCGTCCAAGTCCCTCCTTTACACGATCTACTATGGACCCTCGGGCCTGGCTAAGGGCTGCAAGCTCCGCCTTGCGACTTAGCGCGTCCGCTACAAGATTGGCCTTACCCAGCTTATACTCCAATTTATAGTCAAGCTKGGCAAGGAAATCCTGCCACCTTGCCTGCTTGGGGGAACGCTTCTTCTGGGTCTGGAAATAACTGGTCGCCACATTGTCCGTCTTGATAGTGAAGTGCGCTCCGAGTAGGTAGTGCCTCCACACCTGTAGGCAATGAATGACAGCCGTCATCTCCTTCTCTTGCACGGTGTAGCGTCTCTCTGTGTCGTTGAGTTTTCGGCTCTCGAACGCTATCGGGTGATGCCCCTGCATCAACACTCCCCRGATGGCAAAGTCGGAAGCATCCGTGTTGACTTCGAACGGCTTATCGAAGTCCGGCAGCGCTAGGATGGGCTCCTCGGTTACTGCAGCCTTTAACCCCTCAAAGGCCTTTTGACAATTCTCAGACCATACCTACGCCTTGTTCTTCTTGAGCAAGTCCGTTAGTGGTGCCGCCTTCGCCGAATATCCCTGTATGAATCTGCGGTAATAATTAACTAGACCGAGAAATGATCGAAGTTCGGTTACTTTGGTTGGGGCCTCCCAGTCCACAATCGCCTTAATCTTGGCCCCGTCCATCCGAATCCGCCCGTGACCGATGATGTGGCCAAGGAAATCGACCTCTTCCTTGGCAAATATGCATTTTMACTCCTTGATGTATAACTTGTTTTCCCTTAATACTCGGAAGACGGTGCGTAAGTGGTCGGCATGTTCCTCCAATGAACTGTTGTAGATGACGATGTCGTCCAAATATACCACCATGAACCGGTCCAAGTAGGGATGGAATATCTTATTCATGAGGGTGCAGAAAGTTGCGGGTGCATTGGTTAGCCCAAAGGGCATGACCAACCACTCATATGACCCGTACCGGGTGCTGCAGGTCATTTTCTGCTCGTCCCCTTCAGCTATACGAACTTGGTAGTAGCCTTTTTGCAAATCCATCTTCGTATATATCTTGGCTCCCCCAAGCCTATCAAATATGTCCGCTATCAATGGGATGGGATATCGGTTCTTGATGGTAACCTTGTTCAGCGCCTGGTAATCTACGCACATTCGTAATGACCCGTCGTGTTTCTTTTGGAACAGCACCGGCGCGCCGTATGGTGCCTTCGAAGGCCTGATCATTCCTTTGTCCAACAGCTCCTTTAATTGCTTTCGGAGCTCCTCAAGCTCCGGCGGCGACATTCGATAGGGTGCCAAGGATAGCGGCTTGGCACCCGGCTCAAACTCGATCGCGTGATCCACCTCCCGCCTTGGTGGTAGTTTACTTGGTAGCTCGGTCGGCATGATGTCCCTGTTTTCCTCGAGAACACTTTGGATGAGGTGTGGCACAACCTCATCCGCCTCATTTGGCCAATCCTCCTTTAGCACGGCTAAATATGTCGGCTCGCCCCTCCTTGCGCCCTTCGCAAATTGCATGGCCGATAATTGTCCCGATTTTGGCCCTCCAGCTGACTCCAAGGTTGGAACCAAGCATGCTGACCCTTTTTCAAGAATGCACATGGTGCTAAAACATGGCATGGGTATCGCACTCACCTGCCTCAGAAAATCCATGCCGAGCACTACTTTGAAGTCATCCATTGGTGCGACCGAGAAATTCACTTGGCCCTTCCAAGTGCCTAACTGTAGCCCCACGCCTCGGGCTACTCCTGCGAGCCTTTGGGCCTGAGCATTGGCGGTCTTGAGCCAGCCCTCGCCTCGCGACCAATCAAGACCCAAGCGCTTCGCTTCATCCTCCGTGATGAAATTGTGGCTCGCCCCCGTATCGACCAGCGCCCTGGTCGGCTTATCGTTGACAATGGCCTCGACGTACATGAGCCCCTTGCTCGACGTCGCAGGCATCAGTTTCGCCTTGAGTGCATTGAGGACCTGTAGTGATCCCATCACGCTCGGTCCCTCCCCCTCATGGGACGCCGCCTCGTGTTGCTCTACAATGGCCGAGAGCGACCCTAGCTTGGGGCAATCCTTCATGGTATGCGGCCCCTTGCAGACAAAACACCCACCTCGTGGGACAAAGGCCTGCTTCTTCTCCTCATAGGCCCTGCGCATCGCGCCCTTGTCCGCATCCTTGGGTGGCGGTCGCTTGTAGTCCCGACTATCGCGCTCCCTTGGTTCCCGCCTCTATCCCCCACCTTTAGCGGGATACTTCTCCTTGCGTTTGGTGGCGTCGGATGGTGCCTGTGGTCGGTAATCCATGAGCGACTCGGCGGCAACGATAGCCTCATCAATAGCCCAGTTTTGCAGTCCGTCCACAAAGTGAAATAGTAGGTCATCGTTGGTAAGGTTGGGGATTTGTAGCATCAGGGTTTGGAAATCCTTGACATACTCTCGGATCGAACTCCTCTGCCTCAATTCCCTTAGCCTCCTGCGCGCCTCGAAGACGGCATTCTCCGGATAGAATTGTCGTTTAAGCTCCTTGATGAAGTCGTCCCATGTGTCTATCCTGCACGACCCTTTCTCGATGTCCGCATGCTTGCGGCGCCACCATAGCATGGCATTGTCGGTGAGGTAAAGTGTGGCTGTCTTTATTCTTGTGGCCTCGTCCCGAATATTCATGCCCTCGAAGTACTGTGTCAAGTGCCATAAGTAATTATCGAGCATTCTGGCGTCCCGCATCCCGTTGAAACTTGTCGGTTTTGGTTACTCGATCCTTGGAGTTGGGACGGACGTACTAGCCTCCCTGCTAGCAACGACCTTCTTACAAACGGCGATGTCCTCCTTTAAGGCGTTAACGATGTCGGTGAGCATATCCAAGCGCCGCATGATCTCCCCTCGAGCATCACTCAGCTCCTCCCCGGCATCTTTGCACTCTTGGACTTCCTTCTTGGTGGCCTCCATCTCCCCCATGAGATGGTCCTCCAAGGTCTCGACCCTCTCGAGTTTTTCGGCAAGTTCGCCAACGACATAGTCCATAGTAGGCACCTCCGCACGGGCCTTGCTATGGTCTCGCTTCTTCTTGCCTTGATGCGTTGGTTGTGGTTCCCGCCCTCGGGACTCCTCGACCACCCCCGAGCTGCCCGCGTGCTCAACGTCTTTTTCTCCGGCCATGACTCCTTACTTGGCAACAAACGCCCAATCCGGGCTCTGATACCACTTGTCACGCACTTATACTCGTTACAACGTGCCGTGCGGCCCTAGCCCCTTTTCGCCCCTTGCGATGGCTAAGTCAGCCTCCCCGAATAAGAAAAGATGTGCGAGAGAAAGACAAAGAACAATAGAAAGCTTGCGAGAGTGGTTGGAAAGAAAATAGCTTTGTACAATTTACTTGATGCTTACAATGCTTGAGTTTGCTTGGATGGTTTACAAATGCCTGTCCCTACTCCTATTTATACTACTCCCACCGCCATTGGTGGGTCATTCTAGAACTTCCTACACACGTTTACAAGCCACCTCCTCAAATGGAGGGATCTAGAAGCCCTTACACGATTTTTGCCCAAAGAAGCCCCTAGATGCGTCCATTCTTGCGGATTCTAGAGAATTATAAGCTATTCTACCGCCCTACGGTATTTACAAGCACTATCTACAATATTATAGGGAAATCTAGAATATTCCTCGGTCAAAAGTGGTCAAACTCGGTCAAAACTGAGCCTCTCGGTCAAAATTTCGGAAAATAAGCCCATGGCCCTGTCGGTGCGTTACAGTTAGCTGCCTTTTTTATGGTTTGGATTTCGTCTATTGGGATTAAATTAAAGGAAATACACTATACTCCCTCGTCATTTTATATGTTGTGATTGACCATTTCATGTAAATTTAAAAATGATGATTAATTTTATAATTATAGGTGTCAAATTATCATAATATCTTTTGGTTTAAATTGACTAAAAATATGAAGTAATAAAAGTAAAATTAAAATTAATAAAATAACATTGAATTCTTATTAGAAAGATAAATAGTAAATATTAAGTCTCACTTGAGAATGTAAATATGCCAAATTGAAAAAAAAATCTAAATTACTAGATAGAATGAAAGAGAGAGTACTTCATAATATTCATTAATCCCAAAATATTAAGCGTGCACCTTGATTCAATTTAATTAAATAAGATCTTTCATTCACTTTATTTTTCGCACCAGGAACGTTTTATAAAACTTTTTCACCACAAATTTTGAGTAGCATTCCGGTCTCTAGATTGAGCATTTCGATTGCTTTAAGATAATACATAATATATATACCGGACATTTGGTGTGACGTCACTGTCACCAAAATTTTCGTATGAATGTTTTTTCATTTTATCTTTTTATTTTTTATTGAAAAAAATTATAATTTAAAATTTATTAATATTCGTATGAAAATTAAGATTACGTGTGAATAAATTAGTTTTGAAATATATTTCTAAGTATATAATAATTTGAAAGTTAGTAGTTGTTTGGTTTACTTTTAATATTTTAATTAGAATACAAAATATAATATTAATAAATTCATAAATGATGGGTCCCATTAAATATATATAATTTAAAAATAATAATATTTTTTTAATGGTAATAATGGGTCTCGCTTGCTAAAAGACGAGTGCGATTAATAGATTTAAATTAAATAGTGTAAAAATAAAATTTAAAAATGATAATTTCAATGAACAATCATAAACAAATTTAATTTTAATTTCGTAACAGTGAAACATTAAAGAATTATAATATGAAAACTCTTCCATACATTTCTGTGCGCCTGTTTGGACTAGTATTCGTTGAGATTTTAAATTTTGATATTTAGAATATCAGGGTATTCAAAATTCATAAATAGTAAAAATACTTGTTTGTTATATGATTTAAAATCCTTTACTTTTACTATAGATGTCAAATCATGTTGAAAAGTGAATTATAATATATTATTATATTGTATTTGATGTCAAATATGTTTGAAAATTAGGTGATAGTGTATTATTATATTGTATTTAGTAATATTTAATTATTTAGTTGTAAGATATTATTATTTAAGTATTTAATTTTAAATTTTAAAATAAACGGGTATTTAGTATTGCGTACGAATTTGGTATTTTGAATCCTAAGCCCAAACAAAGGCCGTAAGTTCTCGAATGAACTCCACTAAAGTATAGTAATACTGAACACGAGCTATGAAGCACTTATACGGGTACGGGACACTGGTACGATACAATACGGGTACGCAGATACGTCATGTGTTGAAATCTTAAGGATACAGGTACGTTATATATATATATATATATATATATATATATATATATATATATATAATATATATATATATATATTGAAATATAGTTATATTAACAAAAAAAACTAAAATTTCATAAATATTTAAATTTCAAATGTGATAAGTTTAAAAAATACATGAAACAAGTAAATTATTTATACAAGATTTTTTTTCCTGAAACCTATAAATATTTGTACTATCTCTCACAACTTGTGGTTTTATATTAGGATGAATTAAAATTCTTATTATGTTTTATTCATTAAATTCAGGAGTTGAGACGGTCAAAATTTTCTTTAAAAATCTGACACTTTATGGGTACGTATTGATACGTGTCCGCAGAAATGTCGTATCCGATAAGTATTCGGTGCGGGTACGGCATCATCGTAGAAGTATCCGTATTTCATAGAACACGAATCGATCCACATGAACTGGATGAATTATTAGTACTTGTTGATGATAAACTAAAACAAAGTAAAAAAAATTTGGGGTTAGTGGGAGCGAGAGAATTATTTGTATTTAATGATTAACTTAAACAAACAAAATAAATAAAATGGGTTTTGTGGGAACGAATTAAATTACCAATACTAGATTAGAATAAAAGTATACAAAAAAGATGTTTTTAAATTTGATGAAAGCTCTAGTTCTTGGTTTGGTTTATACGTCTTACATGTGATTTATGGCAAAGATTTGCATTAGACCCCGATTGACGGGTCATGATTCGTTAGATCATCTGACACGATATTTTAATATATTAGTTTTTCAATTATGATGTATTGATTTTTGTATTTTTCATAAATATCTTACCTGTATTATGATGTATTAGTTTTTGTATTAGTATTATGATGTATTGACTTTTTAATATAATATATTAATTTTTATACTATAATATAACAGTATAAAATTTCGCCTAACGGATGATCCGTTAGTTCGACCTGATAAGAGTGTTGCCCGTGATTTAATATAACGCCAATCTCACCAGTCAAATCTCAAACTCCTATTTCGAGCCAAGTGCTTTTGACCCAATTGGTTATCAACCATTCGTTTCTTAAGTAAATTCAGTTAAAATGTATCCTCAATATCCAAACAAATCATTTTAGAACAAGCTCCCTAAATCTAAATCGTTAGATGCATTAATAATCAAAATGATGGAACGGACAATATATTAAATTCACAACCTTAAAATTAATTTTTACTACATCGTGAATCGGAATTGTAACAATTATGGATTACAATCTGAAAAGTATAATATGTTTGGGATACACATAAAAGTAAAAAAGATTTTATCTATTAAAAATTATTTTGTCTAAATATTAATTTGATTTTCTTGTCGAGCTTATCAAATATTAATTGTTTTACAAAAATTTGATATTTATCATATTTTTTATTTATCTTGTATAATATTAAACTAGATTAAGTTGTAATTCCATTTCCTTTTATAGATAACGTATATAGCTAGTATATATTCATTAGGAGTCTCTTATCTTATCTTGTTTCTTTGCTAATGAGATATACTTGCAGTGTGCATTTTTCTTTTTTTATTGTAAGTCTCTTTTACAAGTAACAAATGTCAATATAAAGTTGAGAACTTGCTCTACGACAAAAATCACAAATTTATGAAGGAAAAAAAACCAAGATTATAGAGTTGAGAGCTTTTTATTCGAGCAACAATATTCTGCCTTGGGCCAAATGTTATTGCGATTGCCACTAAATCTGCACCAATATCTTGTTGAACGAATTATTTTCTTCCATATTTTATTTTTATTAGAATCTAATTTTGTGATTGTGATTCTTAACTTTTTGGAAGAGTAGCACTGACTTACAACTATCTTACTCGTTAGGAGTTTTTTTTTTAATTTACTTAGTTACTTATGTTTTCGATTGTAGTCGTTGGTTCACGTTTTCTAGAAAAGACCTTTCGCCATAAGGCACAGATCGTTCACTCAAGATCTTTGGACTCTACCCGGACCTGATGAAAAAAAGGATCATAGCTATAAAGACTTTTTCTTATAATCAAAAGTTTAAAACCTCGCATCTGTTATATATTTTTATTATGTTGCTATTTATTCACACTCTACACAAAATACGCTTGATTTGGATTTTATTAATGTAACAATTTGCGAATTCGGAGCTTGCTATTATTTCATGATATCATGAGCGGGCACTTGACAAAAATAAGTGTTGGTCATGCTTGTTTCAAACTTATGAATTCACCTACTTACTATATGTCGAACACTTATACTTAAATCTGATCTTGTGTGATAATAATTCCACTGTTATTCCTACTGCACAAGAAAAGGTTGAAGACTACTCCGATGATGAGGACACTGAGGTTATTGAGACGTACAAGGTGTTTTATCAAAATTGGATTATGGTTCAAAAGGCCAAATTTCTTACGAAGGAGAACAAATGGTTGGGTCATGAGAACAATGAGCATAAAACCTCTATTTCTTGCTTCGAGGTACTTCTCTTGATAAAAGATGAAGAACTTGAATCCTCTGGATAATGAGACCTATAAAAGAGGAAAAATAATTTATGGAGGTGGAGACCATAGGCAAATCATCAAAAGAGGGACTTTGAATATTGAGGGTCTTCCAAAGCTTCGCAACATGCTACTTATAGATGGACTTATGACTAATTTGATTAGCATAAGCCAAATTTGTGATAGCAATGTACATGTGGAATCTAATAAAAGAACAACAATATTTTTATTGTTGATGATTCTAATGTTTGTATTCTTTCAGGTACAAGGATAGTCGATAGTTTCTATCTAGTTAATGAGGAAAGTATTATACTTTTTAAATGTATGGGTATTTTCTCTAAGAGTCAACATATTTAAAACTTTACGTGACCTTCGTCCAAATTCCTCAAAATTGTACTTCTTTAAAAACACAAGAATGCTCAAGCTCCTTAATGAAGAATTTATATACTAAAACTCTTGAGTTTGTAACGATTCGTGTGAGTTTTACTTTTGTCCAACTTTTTTATAAATGTGGAAATATTTTAGTCAAAAATAGCTTTAATGCTAGTTTAAGTGAGTGTGAGTTTAAGGAAGAAGAGACTAATCCTAACGTTGAGAAAAATGTATTTTCACAACTTTAGAGGGAGAGATCATCACTCCTTGTGCTGCTGGTTAAGATGTCATCGAGAATGTTGTCACATCTCCACTAACATCCATTCCAAGTTTTTTTGATTGTACTAATATTTATCTAAATTCTACTGTAATTTTAGATACAGGTACCCAGCACGGTGAGGGTGATATTTTTGTTAATATTAAATTTGATAACTCACGTGTCTCCTTTAAACAGTTGAATGATGGTAAAACAAAACTTGATCAGGTTCTTTATATGGGAAATAAAACTGACAAACTTGATTTCGGTTATAAAAACTCTATTTTTAAAGAAAAGTGTGTCGAATCTTTATCAATACTGACTAGCGTGAAACGTTCTTTCAAACAAAATCAAGACAAAGAAGACGTTAATTCATTATTCATTATTGTTCTAATATTGGACACATTGGACGTTATTTCTTGAACTGAAATCTGATCGTGTTTGAATTTTTTTTGAAAGATTAATGTCATCAAAAAAGTTGTTGACTTCCAGCCACATCCCTAGTAAAATTCAAACTGTTTTGGTTAAGAAATCAGATTTTGGTTATAATGTAGTATGTACCTCACTTGAGTCAAAATTTTCTGGTTTATGGTTGTTTGAAAATGATTTTTCATGACTAATGATGGTTATTTTATATTATTTGACTGATTATGGGTTTTTGAACAAAAGTCAAGTTTCTGTTGGTAATTGTTTTCATTGTACAATTGTTGTCAAAAGTACCTTTAATGTTGATGGATTGCCTAAGATCCATAATGTTCTTCATACTAAAGGGCTTGTGGTTAATCTCCTTACGGGAAGCCAACTTTGTGATGATAGTCTATATATGAAGCTGGGTAAGAATTATTGTTAAGTGTTTGATTTCTCTAACACTTATTTTCTTACATGTTTAATACAACTTACAATTGTTACCAATTTTATGGTAGCCAAACTTGTTGTGTTTTCAGTTTTGATGAACTTGATTGTGGCACCAAGATTTGGGCATATGAATTTGAAAATAATTAAGGAAATGGTTAAATTTGAAGTTGCTTATGATTTACCAAAACTAAACACTAAAGTTAGTAGTATCAGTTTTTCTTGTCATAAGGGTAAAGCAACTTCTAAACCTCATCTAATGAATAAGGGTGGTTTGGTCTCTCAATGTCTTACCTCAGTGCATATAATTATTTTCACTCTTATTGAATGTGAAAGTCTGTGTGGTATGTAGTAACCTTTTATTCTCATAGATAACTTTTCACAATTAACTTGAATTGTGTTTTTTGATGAGAAATCAGATACTCTAAATCTTTTGGCTTTTTATTTAAATGATTTTAAAGTGTACATTTGGGAGTCACTAAAATTCGATTTAGGTTATCATATGGTTTTTGAGAACTCTCTGTTCTTATTCGTGTGTGATAGAAATATAATTCTCATGTGTTTTTTGCACCTAGTGATATACTGGTCAAGAGAAATTATCGAACATTACAAAAATATGCTAATATTTTGTTAAGTTCGAAATATTTGATAGCTTGAGGTACCAAAACTTGTTACGAGTTACTTAGGAGAGTTGAGTCGAGTCTCAAAATTTTTATAATTTTAAGTGCAATTTCTTTTTTATATTGAATGACCAATATGTTTTAAATAATATTGATTTTGAAAGTGATATGTGTTTGTTCTTGGGATTTTCTTATAATAACACCTTTTGTGTTTATAATCTTCATGTAAGAATGATCACAGAGACCATTCCTGTTTTGTTTACGATCTTTCTGGATGATGTATGAAAGGTTATTCTCACTTAGTCATATTTTGTGAATCTTCTACTTCTGTTGATGTGTAGAATTATGGCCTGGACATGTATGTAGTTCAGAGGATTGACGTGATTTCACTTAAAAATGTAAGACCTGGTGTGACAACACTTAGATTGACATATGTCATGGCTGAATTGAATTTGATTTTGTGGAGGTTGTTGAGAATAGTTCTGCCAAATCTGACTTACTTAAGTTCGATGTCACTACAAATATCTCAACCCCCGTAACATCCAAAGCTGCTGAAGTTGAAACTATGTCTGATGTTGGTTTATTGTTGTTAACACTGTTCCTATTGAAGTAGTTATTACCTTTGGGGAGATTGTAAATTTGGTATGTATTTCTAGAGAATGTACCATGGTGAGATCTCTCTTGTTTTCATTCTCATTCGAGATAAAATCCTTTATTTTTAAAGATGATAAAAGCATTACAGCAAGAGAGTGTGGTTAATTTGTCAACAACGTGACTTTTAGGCTCATGATTAAGCAAATGTCTGATAGAAATTTTATTTCACTACGCATGATAGGGAGTTTGCTTTATTTAACTATTTACACTTCATTCCCCACAACTACACGATTGTTCGAATGAAAGTCTAAATATCCAAACCAAAGCATCTAACCACGTCACTTCGTCAAGGTTCCAACAATATCAATACACACAACTCAAATCAACCACAAGCAAGCATACAAACAATTACTAACCAAGGACAAACCCCCTCACACTTAAAACATACAATGTCCACATTGTATAATATGAAGAATTAAGCTAAGTATGATAAAAGGTAAGAGAAAGAGAGAAACATCTCTGAAATCGCGCTTGATGATGATGAGTCGAGCGTCCAAAAAAATGTCCAACGGGCTTCAAAATCGAGGGGAACCTGAAACGAAAAGAAACAAAAACACACAAAAACAAACAAAGTTAAAAAGGGCTTGGGGTTCCCCCCAAGAAGCGCTCGTTTAACGTCTCTAGCTTGACGGCGTCCACGTTTGATGTCATCCCAGGTCTAAAAATAAATGACAATCGTGCCACGCCTTGGTATTCTCTAAAAGCAAGAATTGGCAATGATAATCACCAAGGCGGGCACAAAAAGCACGTCCCGAGATGCAGAACACTCCAACTAGTTTCGGAGGTCGGAACCGCGAGTAATCGATCACCACGAAGATATCAAAGTGCAATTGTAGCATGGGGTGATCAGGCACCTTCTCGACTATCTTGTCTACCACTTCAAAATCAAGTTTCAACAAAGCTTCGGGTGGTTCAAAATGTGACTCAATAGTCTCACTCTCCTCTAAAACTGGCACAGCTTCATCATCAAACTGCACGGAAGTGGTAATGCCTTCCTCCGACTCTTTCTTTTCACCCGTCAACTCCACCTCCTTGCACACATCTTTCAAAAGATCATCAGAGCCGGAACTGTCCTCAACCAAGATGGAATCTTCCACATTAACGATGGTCATCTCCTCATGACAAGGTTGGTCAAGCCCGTACGCCTGTTTGAAAAGTTGCTCTAATTGAATCTCGAAGCGATCCATGCGTTCATCCATCCGTTGAACCCAATCCGAAATCCTGGTTATATAAGATTCGAATCCCGAGAAAAAGGACATGGACAATTCTTGAGAAGATGTGGCGTAAAGATCGCCGCTCGGAGTAGATTCATGAGAGGTGGGTGGAGTGTAAACGTCGTAGCTTGAAGAATAGAAATCTTGAAATGGTGGAGCATACGAGTCAACACTCGGGTAAGAATTGTCAAAACCCGGATCATAATAGCCACAAGACGGTGCGTAAGTATCCATGTTCGGATTACAGTAATATGAAGGACATGGGCCAGAATAGTCAAAAGCATGGGCCCATTCTTGACTGCTCGGAGCATACGAGTCATAATACGATGGAGGAACTTGACAATTGAAATTTGGAGCATAAGGGTCATCATATGGAGAACTAGCTTGATAGTTTGACATCTTCAGTCGAATTAATCTCGAATTTTCAAAAATGTGGCTGCAAAGCACAACACTCAACAAACGAGATTAAACGTACCAGAAAGAACAAAAACAACAAAAACAAAAATCACAAACGAACACTAACACAAATAAATAAAAAAGAGCAAACAATTAAACGAACAAAAGTCACTAAGAGCAAACACCAAAAATCGCGACCTTTAGCCTTCCCCGGCAACGGCGCCAAACTTTGAATCAAACTTTTTACACCTACTTCTTACTTAAAATAAAAAGCTCGTCCGCAAGAGAACGAAGTAGCTATAGGTGGTAAGTTGGAATCGAGTTAAATCACAAGGAAGACTAATCGGAAGTTATTCCGGTGTTTGATTTTACGAATGAGAAAATGAAAGAAAAGACTTAACTAAACACGCGATCAAATATGGTTTGGGGAGTTCTAACACCTACAACAATTAAATAAAATCAAAAGCCTTTAAAACAATTAAGAAAGCGAGGGTTCTAGTGCGCCAGAATCATCTCCACGATCAGAGTTGTCAATCCCGATGGCTCTAAATGGCCCTAGGCACTAGAACGATAAATTCTAGCCTACATGCATTAACATATTTAAAAGCATCATTCCAACAATTTAAATCACATAAATTCAACAATTTAAATCATAACTAAACTACTAAGCAATTAAACATAAATTAAAAACGAGAAGAACGACAAAATGGTTACAACTAAATTAATAAAACTAAAGAACAAACATCAACATTCAAAGTAGCCAAAGCTAAACTATAAAAAAATTAAAAAAAGTGCAGGAAAACCTATGATCTAGGAAAGCATCAGCAATCCAACGTTCTTCAGCGACGAGAAACGATCTTGAAATGTCGGATGTCATAGAAACAATGGAACGACAAACTATTCAACCGAATCTGGCATACGATTAAAAGGGGACAGGAACCGAGGGTATTCTGTGATGTGGAACCTTTCCCCTTAGTCAGGCCACACATTTTCTGAAGAAAAGGATGGGTTTATATAGATTTCTCTAAAAATAACCGCCAAAACCACCTTAGCATCGACCGACGCGTGCCAAGCGTCGACCGATGTGGGCCGAGGGCGTGCGTGTCGACCGGGCATTGCGTCGGCCGACGCGAGCACGGGCGACACAACAGAGAGATTGCGTCGACCAAGCGTTGACCGACGCGGGCTGCATGGGCATCGACGCGTGCAAGGCTGCGGGCGCTGGCAGCGCGCGTCACGTCGCTCGTCCCGTCTTCTTCATCTCGAACTAAAACACGAAAATAGATCAAAATTAGATTATTACTTATAAAATAAAGTATAAAAACATTAAACACGATACGAAACGAAACACATCAAAAGGAAGAAAAATGAGAAAAAGATAAACCTTAAACACGTAAAAACAAATAAAACACAATGCAAAAACACACGAAAATCACATATAAAAATGTACAAATCATTAAACTTGAAAATCTGTAGGTAGACACTAACACCAAGACATTAGATTTCAAGGGATTTTCTTTAAGAAAACTTCTCTATACGTATTATGTCTGAATGTTGTCCTGCATGTCATGACATCTAGCCTCACATTTATTGTGACACTATGTATTAACTTTTTATTCCTTTCTTTTTATTTCTCTAGTCATACCTTTCATCGTGTCCAACTTTTGTACATTCCTTCCCAAAGTGTGTTACCTAAATGGGTTGAATGCTCAAAAATAATTATGGATTGTCTTTTATAGAAATGTTCATTTCGCCCAGTGATTATGCAATATAAATTGTGTATTATGCAAAGAATTCATAAGCCATCCTAAAAAGGTGTAAAATGCTAGATCAAATCAATGATCAATACAATTTAAACGAGATATTTATTGTTATTTTTACGACACTGGAGGTACTTCGACTCTCAGACACAAAGTTCAGAATTTGCATTTTCAACTTAAAATGTTAATTTATTAACCTAGGTATTATGCACTCATTGACTTTGTGGCCGAATGTTATCCAGAATGTCATCACATCTGGGTCTGTATTGCAGCAGCTGTGTTATTTCAATTATGTGTGTTAAATATTTCATCTTATTATATTTTAGTCATCAAATATGGACATGCATCACTTTATGATATTTGTTTGGTTGTTGAAATCTTGTTCCCGTGAGCGTGGATGTGAATTTCTTCTCTATTTATAAGATTTTGTTGAACTTGGATCTCGTATGGTGTTATGTACGTTTATGTTAGATATGGCAGAATTTGCACGATTTTTAACTAAGGTTTTTTTTTTGTCAAAGGTGAAATCTATTCCCTTGGAAATTTTGGGTTTCCATATCATGAGGGACTTTAACCTAGATATGTTTTCTTTTATGTTTCTAGATTTCTTTCTAAATGAGATTTTTCTAGGTTTTGTACTATTAAGTACTCTTGAATTTATTATATCTCATCACACGCATACTTCACGTTATTTTTCAAATATTTGTGAACTTTTGTACTTCTATTGTCTCTCATATTTATTGGTGTGAATTTTCATATCTTGCCAGAATTCTAATTCTTTTCAGGTGTCAAGTAATTACTTCAAAGCCCAAGCAATAGTCTGCCCACTTCCACCTCTGTCGCTAACTCTCTTAGATCCGACACCTTATTTAAATCTCCACTCAACCCATAACTGCCATCCATGAATATTTCGATCATTGTTGGACTTGCCGCATAAGATGTGTTGAAGGTTATTATGGCATCTGGGGTAATATTTACTAAACCCAGGTCGCCATTGCCGGCTACTATTTGTAATTAAATATCTCTGTTCACTCAATCACCTCCACTTGCCACTTAACTTACTCCTCAGACTGCAAAGCCTACTCTTTTACCGTCTCAATCTCTAGATACACACTCACTGCCAAAGTCACTTATTTCATCCACCGCCATACTTCCTACTGCTCAACAAATTGAAGCATTTGCTGCCTTTTTATATAGTGACAAAGATAACGAGATCGATGTGGAGAACCCTCTAAACTTTAAGCTTATTCGAGAATCTCTAAAGCCTAATTACACATTGCCTTCTTTCAAGTCCAAACGCCTCAGTGGTTATGGACTTGACGCTATTGAGTCCTCTAACTCTAATGATGGTGTTCAAAAGAAGGGAGATTTCATTATCAAGGAGAAGAAGAAGTTTTGAGGAGATTCAAAGATAGGAGAGATGTTTTCGCTCATATTATTGTAAAGTTTATTTGTTTGCCCTTAATTTTACCATCAGATGTATACAAGACTTAATCATAGTTATGGTTGAGTGAGCTCGTATCCACATAGACATAGTAATTAAGTCCATCGATCATAGAGGTTCAGATTTATTTAGAAGTTCAAATATCAATTTGTAATAATAATACAAAAATAAGCCAAATAAATATTATAAATAACTAAAGAACAATGAGAGAATTATTGACTCCTTTTCGATTGGTTTCAATCCCAGTGGGAACAAGTAAGCAACTTAAACAAATGGTGTGACACCAATTCATAAACTTGGTATGCATGCATCTGTTTTAGGGAAAATCACAAAACTACCCTTGAGGTTTAACCTAAGCACAAACAAAACTTTGTTTTTGAAAGATAACTTTCTTTTTTGTTTTAAGTAATTTACCATATGTGCTAATTTTTTATAGCACATCACATTATAGCAAGCTTATACCTTTTTCTCATAATTTCTAGCTCTTAATATATTAATATTATTCCTAATTAATCCCATAATAAAGTTTCTTCTTTAACATAAAGCTTCCTCAAGCTATATATATTAGGTTTGAACTTCTGTTTTTCTTTTTCAGTATTTTCAAAGCTAGAGGAAAAAGTAATAATATTAACGGTATTGCAATTTTTCTTATGATTAGTATTTTTTTTATAAAAGCTTTAGTGGTGTTATTTGAAGTTTAATTTCGGAAAAATTGTTATTTAACTTTGTGGTTATGAATGATTAAGGCTCAATCAATGGAAAACTTGAGAGAATTATTGTTTTTGAATTTATATTCTTAATACATATATTGGTAAATTAAGGTTTTGTTTGTCAAGAAAATTCAATTTCATCCAAGGTTTATTTCGAATTTGTTTGATTGATTGAGTATGCTTATCTGGCTTGTGAGTGATAAGTGGATAGTGTCAACTCTCAAAGAATTAGGTACGTATATTTATCTCCCGTTTGAATCAGAATCACATATAGTTTCTCAAAATTATATAGGAGCAATTTAAAGTTTTACTCCTTGCCTTAACTTGCTGCTGTTTTTTGATTCATTTCTTTTTCAATATTATGTTTCTCAGAACTATAGCTTCTTTTTCAGTCTTGTTACAATTTTGTACATCATGCATGTTTTTATCTCCAGGAGCAATGACCAAAAGCATTCAGCTGATGAATGTACATCTGCTGAATGTGAAGAGGACCGAGGAATTTAGAAGAGGAAATGAATTAATTCACTACTACCCAGTTTCTGGTTTGTTTCTTGGATTCATACATGATTATTGCTTTTTTTAAGTCATGAGAAAAATCACTTCTTCTATGCAATGAAATTGTAATGCCACGAGATCAATCAAGTAGTATCCTTTTGTGCCCATCTTATTTTTCCCCTTATGGTTTGCTTCTCGTAACCACTGCTCTTTCGTGGATGGGTTTCATTTGTTTTAGTCTCTACTTGATTATCATATTTATTGAAAATCTCTTTTGCCATCCTTTGAAATTCTTAGAACTTATAACTGACTTCATGTTATTTTGCTAATGGTCATTGTTCAGTTGTTTTTGTGAGCGAATATATCATGTTAGTTACCTTAACGTGACTTTATAGACCAACAAAGACAAACGGAAATTATAGAAACTATAAAATGATGGTTTCGTAGGGCTATTCTGGGCAGAATTCCAATTTTAGGGTTTTGGCTAGTGGAATTTTGTTTTTGTTTTTCTTTCTTTTCTAGGTGTTGTAACGAAGTAGATTGCGGAGAACGGAATGATGATGATGATGAGCCTCGGTTTTTGAATGGATCTATGTCGTGTTTATTTCCCACGCTGACAAAAAATGATACCCCGAGAAAGATCCTTTCCTACGATAAGCTTCATCAGCAACCTCTCAGGCTCGCTGTTCTCAAATTGGATGGCTTATCTTTCGATATATATCTATTTATTTCTTTGTGATTGATGTAATTGGAGACACATGGTTTTGTAGTATGTTGAAGCGCTGGAGTTATATTACACTTATGTGTACCCATTAGGTGTGATTTACACAATTGCACAATGGATATTTATTTATTTGTTTGTTTTACATGTGAGCTTGTGAAATTATACATGTTGTAGGAAGTTAATGTATGAATGTATATTGTGCATTGCAAATCTCAATCTGTGCATGACGAAATTGATAATATGTCAATTAATTTCTCATTTTGAAGAAATTGAGGTACCGAAGTCAGGGACATTTTGGGAGCTGAAGAAGGCAGTGGAATCGGCTTTTAGTCATTTGCCATCAATGGGGCCTGGTAAAGTTTCGTGGTAATGTGTTTTGCTATTTTCAAAAACTTTCATTACGTGTGTGTTGTGTTTTGGTAGCTGCACACTTTTTTGGATATTAATTTATCCTTTTCATGGTTGATGTATATGACTAGAGTAGATTTGTCCTTATTTTTATTAGTAATTTAGTACGTTTTTCTATTTGTTTTTGGTATAAGTTGGATGATTTAAGCTTAATTTCGTGTTTTTATAGTTCTAGCTTATTTTACTGTATTTTAATCATAATTGATGGGAATAGGTGATTATTTGTTGTTTTTCACATTACAGCTAAGTAACCGGAAGAGTTCAACGCGAAAATAGATGAAGTTCGATGTTCAAGACTGGAGAACGAGCTTTCCGGTGAACGAGTAGCAAAAAGATCGAGAAAATGAGATAGGCCTCAGTAGCGTCGGTCGACGCAAGCATCGACGCTACGTCGATGCGGACCCCTGCACGCGACGGTCGACGCTCTGTCGACGCCAAGCCGACGCAACTTGCAGTTGCGTCGATCCAAGAGTTCGTCGGTCGATGCAACCTTATGAAGTTTCGATTCAAGACCGCGTCAGTCGACGCCCCCGCCCAGTCGACGCGAGCACCAGGCAGCGTCGACGCCGAGAGTCAGCACGCGACGTCGATGTGGCTGCCCAGAAATGTATTTTTAGGGTTTCTTGTACGCCAAGACATGCTATATCTATAAATACCCTTCATATTTCGGATTTTTGGGAGAAACACGACATCCTAGGGTTTTTGGGCTTAGAATAAACATAATTACACATCTTATATCAAGATTTGAAGACCAAGATCGAGGATCGAAGAACAACGAGTCTGAGGCTTCGATTTCACGTTCGGGATTCAATCTTCGCCTAAGATCAACGTTCAACTCCGGAATAGCTGGAGATTTTCATTGCTTTAACTAGTTACAATAAGTACTCTAAACTCTTAGTTCATTTGATAGGTAATTTCCTAGTTAATTTCATAGTTAAATTCTTAGTTAATTCTAGAACTAGTTTAGATAGTTTAATTGTTTCATGCTTGGACATTGGATTAATTTAGTTTATTTATGCGATTCGATTTATGCTTAGTTATTCGTTTTTAGATTCTTATGATATAATTGTGTCGTGATAGTTAATTAAATTCATGTTTTTAGATTCGCTGTTTACTTCTTAGATCTTAAGTTCGAATAATTTAATTATTGCTCGTAGTTGATAATTTAGTTTAGAAAATTAGTTTAATTAGTCTTAGTTCAATTATTGCTATAGCTATAATGATCAGTTCAAAATCTTTTAAAACCCCAAATGTACATATATTTTATTCTAGTTCGTAAATTGAGAAAAACATCTAAAGACCGAATAGTTGTTTCCTCGAGAGATACGACTCGAGTCAGCTTTCCACCCTACAAGTGTCCTCGTACTCTTGCGAGCAAGCTTGAAAGATTTAATTTAAGAATATATATATTTGGGGTGCACAAAAGCTTGGTTCAAAACCTTGGCGCCATTGCCGGGGACGCAACGAGTAGGAATATAAGATATTTTTCGTTTTATTTTCTTTTTGACTTATTAGTTTCTTTTTATTTTTATTTTCGCAGTTGTTCTTTGCCATTTGGTACCTTGATGTGTTGTTGAGTTTATGCAAGGAAGGCGATCCCTTCAATGTGATCTTGCACCATTCATTGACAACATCCACCGTTCAAACCCACCAAGACCAAGACCCCTTCTTATTCCCGAGAACGATTCTTCATCAGCGACTGATTTTGTTTGCGACCAAGTTCCCGACACAATGTTGGGAGCACATTCGATTCGGAACGGCGATTCCCCACCAAGATCACCACCACGTCCCATTCGAAATGGGTATGGTAGTGAACCAATCGTTTTGCAAGGACAACCACAACCCCGAGCCTATTGGGCTAATTATCAGCAAAACGTGGAGAATGCGAGACAAGATGCGGGGAGAGACGATGGAGTTAATCAGCAGCACAACGTAGTCAATCACCAACCCAACATGCATATATGAGGCAAAATGAAGAAAGGAATGACGATCTCAATCGTCAATGAAACATCGAGAACGTGGCATTTAGGGATGAGGATCTTCTGCAGCGTAATGCATATGCTAACAATCAGAGGCACGTAAATGCTTGGTTGGCGAATCAAAACCATGGCTACGAAAAAGACAATTTTGAAAGGCGATACGAGCGCGACAACGATTACGAAAGAAATGCATATGATAACCACTACGAGAGAGCTAATGAACAAGTTAGGGAACCAAGGGGAGATCGAGCACCTAGACAGTGCGATTTAGCGCGTCCAAAGGTTGTACCCTTTAGGTCCGCTATTGTTCTTGTACCTACCGCGGGAGCAGTGGAGATCAAACCGCACCAACTTAATTTACTCCCGACTTTTCACGGAAGTGCCCATGAAGACCCCTTGGCATTCTTGAACTATTTTGTTGATGAAGTTGGCCGATTTGTAGTTAACGACCTTAATCAAGAAGAGGTATAAATGATTTGTTTCCCGTACAGCATGAAGGACAAGGCAAAGTCATGGTTACTATCCCTAGAACCGAGTTCGTTGACTCACTGAGATATGATCAGCGAGAAATTCTTAAATTAATACTACTCGGCCCAAACTACGGGACATCTTCGGAGGCAAATTGCTACCTTTGAACAGTTGGAGGGAGAGCTATTTCATGAAGCATGGGAGAGTTACAAACCATTTTTGCAAGCTTGCCCCCACCACAACTACTCTCCGGAGATGACTAACAAATTTTTCTTCGATGGATTATTAGACCATGGAAAACGAGAAGTAGAGATAGCGGCAGGGGGAGATTTTGGAGATTTGACAGCCACCGAGGCGAGACGAGTGTTGGAGAAGCAAAGCGAAAAATCTAGACAAACCAACTCTCGGCCTCGTAAAATGAAGGTTATTGATATTTCCATTCCCGATCCTGATTTAGATGACGGCAAGTTAGTCAAGTCAAAGTGTGCAGAGATATTTGACGAAAAATTAGCTGCTTGGAAAGCCGAGCGGGCAAGCAAGGCCACTGCACAGAAGAATACTGCAGCATGCAACCAGTGCAGATCTCCTCAGCATTTAGCAGACGAGTGTCCAAACAACATAGTGCAGCAAGAAGACGTTAACACAATTCAGAGTTATTCAAACCAAAAGAAGTACACCTCACAACGTGAGAATCCTCTTTTCAAATGGGGCCCAGGAAGTCCGAATTACATGCCACCCGATCCGCAGTACCCGCCACCACATTCGCAAGCACCACCGCCACAAGATAATTTTAATACGCACGGGTAGGCGTCTAATACGGCTCAACCAAATGATCAACTGTTGGTTTGGTAGCAAAATCAAGTGGCCGAGACAATCAGCAATAGAGAGGGACTTACAAAGGTGAACGCAAAGATAGATGAACACTCAAAGAAGGTAAACGGAATTGACCATCTTTCTGGAATAGTGCATGATCTCGCTAAAAACATGGAAAGGATGGATAGAACTATGGGACAAATAGCCGCTAACATTGCGAGGTCAAATAAGGAGAAGGACAAACTCCCAAGTCAGGAAGAGCAAGCATCGGCGATTCATGTCCTTCGCAGTGGGAAGAAGATTGACAATGGCATAGTGGACCAGGATGAGGAAATTGTTTCTAAACCAGTAGACAAGATACATAAATCCACCAATAGATATGTTCCTGGATCCATTCAAGGGGCGATTCCGAACAACACCCTTGGCAAAGACGAACCATCACTGCCAAAGCAAATAACGTCGCAAATTAAGGATGTTGTTCCTTTTCCGAGCCGGTTGCATCCAGCAAAAGAGAACAAGAGGTTCATGGAGCTATACAACCTCTTGAAGAATGTCAATATCAACCTACCACTTTTGGAGGTAATCAAAATGATGCCCGCCTATGTTAAATTTTTTAAGGAACTTGCCTCGAGAGATAGAGATGTTTGGCGACGAATCAATAAGTAACATTGCCGAAGGAAGTTAGCGTGGTTTTTAAGAAGCCATTACCACCCAAGGAATGCGATCCTGGAAGTTTCTGCATCACTATTTCATTGGCTAATGGACAACAGGCAATAGGAATGTTGGATCTTGGAGCAGGAGTAAATCTAATGCCGCATTTACTTTATCAGGAATTTGATCTTGGACCACTAAAGCCGACAACCATGCGACTACAAATAGCCGATCGCTCAATCCGACTACCCTTGGGGATAGTTGATGATGTTTTAGTACAAGTTGGAGAGCTCGTAATTCCGGTTGATTTTGTGGTCATGGACATTGGCGAAGTACCGACTGAGAGCATGGAGCATACCATTTTATTGGGGCGCCCGCTTATGTCTACCTCCCATACTCTAATTGATGTTCACAAAGGGAGGATGACAATGACCGTTTTGGGTGAAACAGTGACGTTTTCTCTAAAGTATATTTAAAACACTCCCTCCTCTGCCTTGCACGATGATTGTTCATTCGTTGACCCCATTACATCGTGCGTCCACGAGTTAAGAGGAATCACAACTTTGAACAAATTAAGCGACAGGGACTATGCCGGATTTTCTACAGAGGGAGGGGATACACGAGTTGATTCAAGCAAGGAGTACGACGAGTTTGAGGACCAGATGCACTTAAGTGGGGAGGACTTGATCGAGTTACTAGGTATTGACATACGCGATATCGTAGAAGAATTTCTAGATGATTTAGATGTGGAGAACAAAGCAAATAAATTCGAGCAAATGGTGGAGTTGAAGCCAACAATAAATCATTTGAGGTACGATTCCCTCGACCCTAACGAAAAATTTTCACGCACAAAGAACAAGGGCGAGGCATATCTCAACGATTGGACGAGGAATAAGATGAAATCAAAAGAGGTTCGTGCTAAGAAAGTCAAAACCTTGCAGTATGAGGTTGGAGAATTAGTACTGTATAATCACGAACGTAAGTATGACCCAGCTGATTTTGGAGCTTCATGAGGCGGACCGTTCTTAATAAAATAATTAGACGAGTATGGAGTAGCAACGTTATATGATGAGGTCGAGAAATCATCCCTTCAAATTCACAAGCATAGACTGAGGCCTTATCATGATGGAAGAAAGAAGAATCGCGATCACGAGTTGGTGGAGTTAGGAGATCCACCACACGGTTGGAATTAAATGAACGATATAGCGTCGAGAAAGCGATGTTAAAAATTTGCGCTTCTCGGGAGGCAACCCGAGCGTTTTTGTATCCTTTTGTATTTTATTTTTAGTTGATTTCATATTTTATTTTGGTTTTTATTTTTTTAGAACAGATGGAAGGACTCGAACGAGGAAAATTGATCAAACAAGCGAAAAAAAAATCGACCTAGAATTCCGCCCACGTCGACGCCGAGGCTACCCGCGTCGATCGACGCGGCGTCGACGCACCTGCCGAGAAAATCGCTCATGTAGTGTCGATCTGGGCTCGCGATCGATCGACGCAGCGTCGATGCGAATCCCGTACCCGGCCCAGAACACGTTTAAAACTGGATTTTGACCTACGACCCGACCCGTTCGCGTGTGACCCACGAGAATGACCCAGAAAATAGCTTAAAAAACCGTCCTAACCCCCCTTTTTCCTTCACTTTTCATTCCCCAACTTCAATTTTCTCCTTCCATCTTCAAATATTTGCTTTTTTTCAAAATTCTTGCAAACACTCACCAAATTAACCACCATAACCAAAATTCCTAGGAATTCCACCTCCCAATTTTTGTTCAATCAATTCTCCAACACGGGATACGTTAGGTTTGGGGAATTTTTCTGGAAACAAGCAAATTCGGGCTACAATCATTGAGGTACTTTGCTTATACCTATCTCGGGACTATTATATCGTTGTTTGGTTGTGTTGGGATAACTCTTGGTACATGAATTGCTTAGATTTTTAATTGGTTGAACACGCACGCCAAGTGTTCGACAAAATTCCCCAAAGAAGCAAAATGTTTATTTTTCAAGGATTTTCATTCCCGTTCAATTTCTTATTGATTGATAATGTCTCAAGCGGGAAAACGCAAGGATATTTTGGGAAAATACGGAGCACCGTTCCCTATCTACGACAAAAAAGGAAGGGGACACTTTTAAAAATATTCGAAAATAGGGGCTTGCGACTCATCGGATTTTGAACGTCACTGGAATTAAGGAGGAGGCCTCGAATGGCTCGGAACACCACACCGACCTTTCCCGCTATGTCGATGGCCTTGGGTGTGGGTACTTCGCCCAAATGCACCTCCCCGGATGTAGCGAGCTTATGCTCGAGTTTTTCACTACTTTGGCAATCCGGAACGATGAGACATTCACATGTAGGCTAGGTGGGAATGATGTTTTTGTGAACAAGGAGATTTTTGGCAACATCTTTGGTTTCCCGACCGAAGGGGACCACCCGGTGGGCGTTCAAGGCTTCGATTTAGCCTCTCTTTGGGGGATGATAACCGGGGGAAACACGGGCGATTGCAAGCGATTCCCTTGCACAAAAATTTAAGATGAAGCCCTCTACGTCGCCTACAAGATCCTCGGTCACATCATTTTGTGCAAAAACGAGGCCACCTACGTGACCAAGTCCGACCTCTACGTTCTACAATGTCTTGTTGACGGTCGTCAAGTCCGGCTATACCTATTGATCTTGCAAGGACTCTACAATGTTACCAAGGGTACGCCGGGAAGCAAAACGCCACTCCTTTCCTTCGCACCATACATTACCGGCCTCACCCGTCACTTCGGGTTCGATTCTGCCAAAAATGAACTTAGTCCACTCGGGACGACTTCACTTCCTTTGACGCGTGCACCTGCACCCCGAGTGAGGTCTTCGACTCAATGAGGACCCTCGTCTCGACGTGTCGACGAAGATGGCGATACGACAATGGAGCCGGCTCCACGCACCACTTCGGGCCAGAGTCCCGATTGGGGCCAATTTTTTGAAGAAACCGAGCATTTCAATTGAAAATGTTCGACAAGCTCCAAATGATTGATGACAAAATTGACGCGAACCACGAGCAAATCCGTCGAAGATTGAGGAAGATGCGCGCTCGCATTTCGAGCCTCGAGGAACGGTTTGAGGCGGCTTATCCCCAACCGAGCATGGATGTCGATGAGAACCCCGAGGACGATGGATCCCGCGAGTTCTAAAATCTTGTATCTTTATTTTATGCTTTTATAAAAACATATATATAAAAAAAACAAAAAATCCAAAAATATTGTTATTTTCTTCGCTTTTGTTTGTTTTGTTTTTTTTAGGACATTTTCTATCACGCACGTTGAAGAAGCGGCCGATTGCACAAATCAGCGAGTAGCGGCTCGACCTTTTATTTCAGGGATGTTTTCTTTTCCTTCCTCTTTTTGGTTTTTGATGTATTTGTGGCAAACAGGAGATTGCCGGGATTTTTAGAGAGGGGGGTGGTCGAGTGTGATTTGTATTGCTTAATTGTGTAATTTTTAATACTTGGCCTGTAATAATTATATGCTTAAACATGATTAATTGCTATTTCTGCGCGATATTGTGTTTGTATGGCTTGCCTGTCGAAGTTGACTATGTATGATTATTTGTTCTTGTCTTTGAGCGTGCATAAGTGCATTAATTTTTCAAAATATTATAACTTATATATTGTAAAATGGTACTTGGACGCAAACGATTTCGCAAAACCTTAAAAGCAGCGTCAATTCAAATTTTTTTCATGCAAAAAAACCAGTGAGTAGCCTGAGTGTTTATCATCTTTGCATGCTGTTAGAAGAGTTTTAGTGGTGATGAATATATCATCGGGTTCATGGCTCGGTTTTATCGGAAATCGATTCAATTGAAGTATTCAATGTGTTTCAAGCTTGAAAGATAAAGGAAAAATGAAAATAAAATAATTAAAATAGCTAAAATAAGCTAAAAACTGAAATAAGAAGTTGGTAGGATGCCTCGGTCGTATGCCTTAAATGAAAATGCAAGCAAGTAATGAAAATAAGCAAGAAAATGCAATGTTTCACCAAGTACAAGCATGCAAGCACAGGTACAACTATGCATAAAATCCTAAATAATGCAAATTAGCAAAAATTGAAAGCATGAATGGAAAGAGCAATAGAAATTAACAAGAAAGTTCAAAACTTTAAAGAAAATAACAAGCAACAAAGAGTAGATCTATGATTTAACCTAAAACTATGCATGAAAATAAAAATCAAAATAAAGCATAGGAAAAACATAAAATCAAGACGATCCAAGAGCCGATCTATGATCTAGATGTGTCACTCATGTAGATTCCATAGCCAAATCATAAGTTTCATCATGAATTCAAGGTGCTAAGGAAAAAAGCATAACATGAAGAACAAGCATGGAAATGAAGAACAAAGCATGGAAATAAAGCATAAAACATGAAATTAAAGGAAACTTACTTGAATTAAGAAATGAAACAAAGTTTGAATTAAATTAGTTCTTAGATTCTTATGATATAATCGTCTCGTGATAGTTAATTAAATTCATATTTTTAGATTCGCTGTTTACTTCTTAGATCTTAAGTTCGAATAATTTAATTACTCGTAGTTGATAATTTAGTTTTGAAAATTAGTTTAATTAGTCTTAGTTCAATTATTGCTTTAGCTATAATGATCAATTCAAAATCTTTTAAAACCCCAAATGTACATGTATTTTATTTTAGCTCGTAAATTGGGAAAAACATCTAAAGACCAAGCATTTGTTTCCTCGAGAGATACGACTCGAGTCAGCTTTCCACCCTACAAGTGTTCTCGTACTCTTGCGAGCAAGCTTCAATGATTTAATTTAAGAATATATATATTTGGGGTGCACAAAAGTTTGGTTCAGTATATAAGCAGCTATATGTATTCTTGTTGAAATTTAATGCTTCTGCCTATTTTTTTTTGTTAATCATGCATTACCCTAGGATTTAATTTTGTGACTGATAAAGCGAGTAGTCCAATGATTTGAATTATTGTTGATGTGATATCTTAATTGCTTATAAATTTCTATTCCCTTTTTTATTTTTTTTATTTCAAAGTTTAATTGACATTGGTACTTTTGAGAAAGTGTGTAAATCATAGTTAATGGTGGCAAGACTATGTTTTGTAATTTTAACTGGTTTCCGATGAATTTATCCTTCCAAATGTGAATTAAATTATAAAATGTTTATGCTACAGGGAAAATGTATGGGGATAGTTTTAAATTTGTCATGAAATCCAGAAACTACTGAATGACAGAGACTATATCAGCTTGTTGAGCATCAAGGATGGTGATCAGGTTGGTGTTCAATTATTATTTCAACAGTTCGGTGTTTAATGTAACAAGCCTTAGGTTTTCTGTAATTTGTTTAATTTTTTTCTTACAAAATATTTAGGATTTGATTGCATTTTAATTTATTCGTTAACTTTTTGCACGATATTGGATCTTGGTCTCCAGTTCCCAGAACTAATTCACTAGTAGTAGCTCGAGCAGTTTCAAGTTGTAATTTAGAATATTTTCTAAGTATAATGGATGCTTTTGTTAACATTTCGCATTGATTGATTTTAAATTTCACTTTGTCATAATTAAGTGATTATTTCTATTCAAGTTTTTTGATGAAATTATGTATGTTTTGTTTAGTTGAAGTTAGTTGTCATGTGTATGTTGGGATATTAGGATTTGAGTTGAAATTTATTAATAGCAAATTAGGTTTCATAAATTGCCCAAAAATAAAAGTTGTGATTTTTAGGTGGCGCTTCCAATTTAATAAGCGCCACTCGAATATTGTTATTGGTGGCGCTTCCAAGTAATACTCGCCACCTAGATATTGTTATTGGTGGCGCTTCCAAGGTATAAGCGCCACCAGATATTGTTATTGGTGGCGCTTCCAAGTAATAAGCGCCACTCGAATATTGTTATTTGTGGCGCTTCCAAGGTATAAGCGCCACACGATTTATGTTATTGGTGGCGCTTCCAAGTAATAAGCGCCACCCGCTTTAGTCTTTAGTGACACTTTCAATCGAATTTTACCATTTTTGGTGGCACTTCAAAACTGTCAAGCGCCACCCACCTTTTATTTTTAATGGCGGTCTGAACCGCCACATGTATTGGTTTGACTTTAAGTGTCGTCCGGATTAGTGGCAGTTCAAAAGTGCCACCAATAACTGTTTTGAAGCGCGACTAATCAGCTTTTCTGCACTAGTGATTGTATGCAATATATGATGTCCAATCATGTTCAGGGGGTGTAGGGTAATTAGTGGGGTGCACAAAAACCTAAAAATTTAGGCCTAAGTAATTAGTTCCATTGCCACACCCGACTTGCAAGTCGGGAGTCAAGTTGGGTTTAGCCTCAGTTTGTTTACCCGAGTTAGCTCACCTAATTAGTAACTCGGGTGTCATCTTGGATGTGCTTCCTACTCTTTTTTGACCCATAAAATGGCCGAATTATACATAAGTGTCTTCATGAAGTCATATTTCTATATCTTGGATTTCTATGACCGCTTGAATCACCTCGATTGAATTTCATACGAGAGAGTTATGGCTTAAATATGAAACAATTGCAGCATATCTTCTTCATCTTCATATTTCTGCCATCTTAGCTTCTGTTTCCAAATTCTACTCATCTTTCTTCCTTCCTTGTGCATCCTCTAGTTATCTAATCCAAGGTTGTGAATGCTTGTTTTTCAAAAAGGCTAAAAAAACTATCATTTATTTAGGAAAAACGCCAAAAACACCAAAACAATAATATTTTACAGGAATTGTGAAAAATAAGGAAAATCACATGAAAAGTGCACGTGGCTTATAAAATTTTAGGAAATATACCCTTTAATATCTATAATTTTACATGCAAACATTATTGCTTGTGTTCCTAACATTCTAGCCAAATCTTACTTGCCAAATGTCACTGCAGTTACTATTGACAATCCTAATGATACCACATCAACTATGACTATAAAACATAGGTCTGATGATTCTGATTCAAATATCTCTCAAATTATGGCACGACATACTCTATCCTCTTATTCCCCGATCTGTGGCCCCAATTGATGATGGTGAAGCTATTAGTCGTGTTTTGTTATGTCATAAAAAGGGCAGAGCATTGTTTTTGGTCCCTCTATCCCTCGACTGAGTACTATTCATGATATCTTATGTGATGAGAGATTTACTACCAAGGATGATTCTGGACTGCCCATGCTTATTGATAATGTTTCTGATAGTGAAGCTAATGATGATAAGGTCAATCTAGTTTCTGAAGATGTTGTGGCAGTTGTTGTTGTTGATTTTACCAGGATCTGTCAACATCCGAGCCAACATACCGTTCCGATTATAATGTGGGCAACATCTTCATGAAACCATTTTTTCAATGTAACTCCTGATAGGTTTATGTTGTTCGATGGTCGCTCCTTTATTGATGAAAAGCGCAGGTACTTAGCATTTTTTTCTTTCTTATAATTTGAACAAATTCATTTAACGTCACAATTTTCCACATAATGTGGATAATTTTGTGCCTTTTTTAAGATTTTGTGGTGTATGAATTCTATGATAATCTGAGTGTTAAGGTTTTTGATCGTTGGTCCCCTAAATCCAATTGAGTCTATGTACGTATTAATGTTTATAACTTTAATCATTATATGATTACTTCCTTATTTACGACTTTTGATTGTGTACAGGGACCGATGCCTTTATGTTTTAATATGATGGCATGATTCCTAAAAAGTAATTTATCTGATCGCTGGTCTTCTAAGTTTGCTTCCTCGCATTTATCCTACCCGTATGGCTTTTTAGAAAAAAATTGTTTTCAAATTGGTCTCCCACAGTGAACAATTCACGAGTAACTGAAACATGCTCTGTCAGCTTGGTACTGGGATGACTTTTAATTTCGCCTTGAAGGTGTTTAATAAAGTGATTTTCTTTACCATGATTACCTCATCGAAGTGGCCCACGCCAGTCTTATCTATCAAGCTTTGGTGTCTCAAGGTTATGTCCCTCACATTTCTCCTACTCGCCATTCAGGGTTCTTCATGGTTACCGCACCCATTATAAATTCCAAGAATCGTCTAGCTCTGCCAGTACTATCTATGATAATTTTGTTGATGAATGTCCCCGCGGATGCCACTAACATGCCCGCTGACATTCGCGATTCTGCATTTTCCACGCCCTATGTGTTTGTTTCTGTGTCTTGATCCTTTTTACAGGGATAAGTACAATATACTTATTCTACTATTTCCATTTACACGGACCTTAGTATTTTTTTTTTATCTTGGCTTGCTTCAGGAATCTGATCTTTCTACTAAAAAGGGGGATTAGTTAATAATGATGAAGGACTTCATCTGTTTTTTATTTTGGTTTACCCACGGGACTTCGTGAATAAAGAGGATAAGAAGTTTGACTTTTAAAGATGTCGCTATTGTATCGACGCGAAATGATCCTACTTTGAGTTTCGATGATCTCTTTCTTTACAGAGATATTTTAATTTGGTGATGGTTATTTTATTGATGTCTTTTTTATTTCTAATTGTTGAATTATGATCTTTGCCTAAATCTTATTAAGGTTCATTTGCTTATGCGAATATTGATTGAATGTAATTGATTTCTACATAACATTCTGATTTTTTACTGCGGTATGTTCGGGGAGTTTTTGATGATTATTAAGGTTTTATACTTGTAATTTTCATCACTAATGTTTTAGACAAGAAAGTAAAAAAAAAAGGATATTAAAGAGTTTAATACGTTTGGGATACATATATTCTAGAGTTTATTTTATTTAAATATTATTTTGTCTTTCTTACCAAGTTTATTAGATATTATAATTATTTAGCAAATATTTGATATTTATCATTTTTGATATTTATCTTGTATATTAGTTGAATTATATTAGGATGCAATATCTTTCTTCTAGTGTAGAAATCTTATATAGCTACTATATTTTCATTATATTAAGTAGTCTAAAATTTTATCTTGTTTCCTTACTAATGAGATATACTTGCAATATATTGTGTATATCTCAATTCCTTCTTATTCTAGGTCTCTTTTACAAGGAATGTGTGCCTTTATAAAGTTAAGGACTTGCTCGACAACCAAAAACACGTATTTAAGAAGACCTACAACCAGAAATTACTATAATTGTCAGTAACATCTGCAATATCATTCTGTTGTACGAATTATTTTTCTTCCATCTTTTGTTTTTATTAAAATCAAATTGTGACTGTGATTCTTTTTATTTTGGAAGAATAGTAACGATATAGAATTATCTTACTCTTTATGAGTTTTTAGTTGTCTTTACTAGTTATTTATATTTTCGATTGTCATTTTTTTTTCACATTTACTATTAAAGACCTTTCGCTATGAGACCAACTATAAGGTATTTCCCTTAAAATCAAAGAGTCATGTTTTGTAGATCTTTGTGGTGATGAAATAAGGAAAGTGGGTTCATGGCTTGGTATTATCGAAATTTGACTCGATTGTAAGAATCAAGGGGTTTTTAACTTGAAATATAAATAAAAATGAAAATAAATGAAAAACTATGAAAATAAACTAAGACTATGAAAGGAAATGCAAGTATTTTGTATGCCTCGTGCGTATGCCCAAATTAAAAGTGCAAGCAATAATGAAAACAAGCAACAAAAAGTAATGTTTCACTAAGTACAAACATGAAAGCCTAAAGTACTACTATGCATGCATGATCATGAAATTTGAAATACTGCAAAATAACAAAAATCAAAAGCATCAATGGAAAGAGCAATAAAAGTTGACGTGAAAATTTAAATCTTTTCGAGAAATAACAAGAAACAAAGAGTAGATCTAGGATTTAACGAAAAATCATGCATGAGAGTAAAAACCAAAATAAAGCATATGAAATACTCAAAATAAAAATGATCCGAGACTCGATCTATGATCTTGGTGTGTCACTCACCTAGATTCCATAGCCAATTCACAAGATCTAACAATTAATCTAAGAGCTAAGGCAAAATTCATAAAATGAAGAACAAGCATGAATTTGAAGAACAAGGAAGAACATAAAGGAAAACTTACTTGAATTAAAGGAAAGGAACAACCAACTTGAATTGAAATAGCAAAAATAAAATCCAAGTGATGTCTTGAATTCTTCTTAGGCTTACAAACCCAAGGAAAAGCTTGAAATTAAAACCTAAGAACTAGAGAGAGAATTTAATTCCAAACTCATTCAAGAGTTGGGAGAATGAGAGATAATTACAAAAATGAGAGAAGTCCTCTATTTATACTAGGTTTAATTGGGTTTAAATGGGTCAATTTGGGCTTTAAAGGCTTAATTTCCTAGGTTTGACCAAGTTTGACCCAAAATAGGCTCCCTAGCCACTTGGTTAACCCTTTTGACTTGGTTGGCTCGTTCTTGGGCATGCATGGATCGAGGGGGATCGGTCTTGGCCGAGCCTGGGCGCGCTAGGGCGCGCTTGGCCGGCTGTTGGGATAGCTTGGCGTGACTTTGGGTGCGGCCTTGGGCAAGCTTTTGGGCATGGATGTCGGCATGGATCTGGGCGTGGCCTTGGGTGCTGGCAGGCAGGCGCTGCGTGCGGGCATAACTTTGGGCACAGAAATGGGCGCGGCCTTGGGCAAACGCTGGGCGCCAGGGCGGGCGTGGCCTTGGGCAAGCGCTGGGCTCCGCTTTAGGCAATGAAATGGGCACGGTTGGGTGCAGCCCTTGGCAAGCGCTGGGCACTAGGGCAGGTGTGGCCTTGGGCAAGCGCTGGGCGCAAGAGTAAGCACGGAAATGGGCGTGCCTGACATGCCCATTCATGCGCCAAGGGTGCTGGCGTAGATTTGGGCAAGGCTGGGCACGCCTAGGCTCAAATTCCATAATGTTTGCCATTTTGGAGCTTCTTCTTGGCATCGATTTTGGCACGGCTTGACTTGAACTTTGACCATCAATGCCTTTACCTATGAAAATAGGAATTTGAACATAAAAATCTAAGAATTTCACCAATCTTAAAATTAATTGAACCTATTTAACCAAATTAAATATATTCATCAATAGAAAACATGAAAAACAACAAAACAAGAAAAACCACATAATAACTTAATAAAACTCGAATCAAAACCACTAAAAATGACCTTAAACCCTTATTAAAAACACTAGAAAATACCACAACTACATGAAAAATAACCACCCCACACTTATCGGTTTGTTCGTCCTCGAACAACGAAAAGAATCGAGAATGTACATGCAATGAGCATTATGCAAAAAGAAAAATCCTTGTACTTATCCTAATTAATATGATGAAAATATCAACATAAACTCGTTATTGCCAAGCATTGCTCGTATTACCCCTTCTCAAATGAAAACCAAATCGATGACTTCCTCACAAATGGAATTTTTGAGGGTGTTCGGTCAATCCACTCAAGTGTTTATTTTATAAGGGACGTGTATACGCTCGAATCGGACAATGCATGCACTCGACAAGATCTCACAAATCGGAAACTCAAAATCACCCATTTTACATGACCAAACAAGAATCGAAAGAGGTCTTTATTTCGGGTTGTAATGTTGGCTCTTTGGTAAGGTATGGAATATTTGGATATAGTGGCGAACACACGATCAAACGTGATCAATAACACACGAAACCTTAAATTCTATAACCCAAAGCTTATGATCGCTTCACCCTTCCCAAATCAACAAACTTTCGTCTGAAACCCTTTCGTACACTAAAACACTTTTCTGACTTTGATTTCTCAATACTTAGAAGCTTTTTAAATTTGCTTCTTTTTGCTAAACTTAGCCTTTTTAAATTAGGCTTTTTGCTTGACCGCACGTTTTATCACTTTTCGTGATTTGTGTTGAGGTTTATTTGTTGTTCTCTTTTTTCTATATATTTTCTTGTATATATATGTAACTCAAAACTCGAAACCCAAAATTTATTTCCCATACGTTTCTCGTCAACTAATCATACACTCTCACCTCACAATTTATGAAGATATAAGAGCTAAAATCGAGCTCGGCTAACGAGAAACGGGGCATAGGCTCAAGGGGGCTCATTTGGAATTTTTAAGTAACTTATATATTTGTATATGGTCAGACAAGGGTGATATATGTGCCTCAAAGTCATTTCTGAATTCAACCATGTACAAGCAAAATCAAACCACTCGATGCAATTTTCGTAAAAATGCAAGCAAAACCGATAATTCACACAAGGCTACTCACTAGTTTGCACCGGGTTTTGGAAAAAAAGATCAAAAGAGCTTTTAGAGCTTTGTAATATTTTCAGAAGTAAATGTTGATTATATATATATAGGCGGGTTTTGGATGAAGCACAAAAATTCAACTCCTTACACAAGAGGGCATAAACATGTAAAAACCCGACAAGTAAACTATTCAAACCTCCAAGTAAGTGGTAATTGGCTAACAATGTAATGATGGCACAAAGGACACAAAATGATTCAACCATATAAATGCGCAATTAGTAAGCGTCAATTCGCCAAGGCTCGAGTTAAGAAAGACAAATCAT
>BMAC01000356.1:326776-337495 GCA_014905375.1 Phtheirospermum japonicum | reverse complement strand
CCAATTGTAGTTTTGTAGAAATGCAGTTTTCAGATATGATGTTAGGTTTCGTGATAAACGTCACCAGACCTAACACCAACTGAATCTCAGAAAGCAGCAGCGGAAAATATAAATAAAAATAAACACAGTAAATTAATTTCAGTTCGTAAGCAATCGTACTTACGAACTTGGGTGTACAAACCCGAAAACTATATTACTTATCAAACGTTTAACATCAATACAAAATAATAAAAAGTAATATATGAAAAATAAAACAAATTGTATCAAACTCTTGATACACAAAATACTCGTCGCCTCGGTATGATGATCTTTTTCGTTGGTTACGCAACTTCAAAGATCTTCGTGATTAAGATCGTGGCTTCAAGTCTTGTGGCAAAGTTTGTGATGATCTTCTTTGTTGGTTACGCAACTTTGAAGATCTCCTTGATTTGGACCGTTGCCTCAAGAAATCTATTTTCTCGTGTTCTGCGTCAAAGATGTGTGCGTCGTCTGTCTCTGTGTTCTCCGCTCACATATATTATTCCTTATTTGTAGTTTGCCTTTCTTAGGACACAAAGTATTTTAGGACTTTAGATTTCTTTCTTAGTTGGAGTCTAGGACTTTATTTAGTTTCCTAAATACTTATTTAACTTGTTTAACAAGACTAGGAGTCTTGTTTAATTATTTAAGGGCCAAGACGCAAGAAGAAAAAACGTGGAGAACACAGAGACAGACGACGCACACATKTTTGACGCAGAACACGAGAAAATAGATTTCTTGAGGCAACGGTCCAAATCAAGAAGATCTTCAAAGTTGCGTAACCAACAAAGAAGATCATCACAAACTTTGCCARAAGACTTGAAGCCACGATCTTAATCARGAAGATCTTTGAAGTTGCGTAACCAAKYAAAAAGATCATCATACCGAGGCGACGAGTATTTTGTGTATCAAGAGTTTGATACAATTTATTTTATTTTTCATATATTACTTTTTATTATTTTGTATTGATCTTAAACGTTGATAAGTAATATAGTTTTCGGGTTTGTACACCCAAGTTCGTAAGCACGATTGCTTACGAACTGAAATTAATTTACTGTGTTTATTTTTATTTATATTTTCCGCTGCTGCTTTCTGAGATTCAGTTGGTGTTAGGTCTGGTGACGTTTATCACGAAACCTAACATCATATCTGAAAACTGCATTTCTACAAAACTACAGAATCCATATGACAAATTAGCAAAATCGTAACACAAATCAAGTTAATATTCACCAACAAACTTTCTAAGATCACGAGTAACTGTATTACATGAAACTTTGGTACTTGAGGGATTAAAAGTAAGCTTCATAAAATCTTCATAATAATCATTATCTGAAATTTTCTTAAAAGGAAGACCCATAAAGAACATAATTTTTAAAGATTTCTTCTATGATTTACTTGATATTAAACTAAGAAACTCGTACATGGACACCAGACAATGGAACCGGTTGAGGTAGATGAAGCCAAGATGTTTAGTTGTGTTTAGGAGATCTCAAAGCGCATTTTCTCAGGATGATTCATGATCATATGTGTCCTTATCATCCTATAGCCGACATTTTGGTCATTGAAGGTAGAGTGCTTCGTACAATTATTAGGTTTGGCATGAGATTCACCATTACTCTTTACTTTTGTGAATTGACGAGTAAAAATTGAGGATTTTGGTGGCTTAAGAGATAATTTTCTTTGTTGCAGTGGTGTTATAACACCACCTCCATCTTTTCATCTTCTTCCGCATCATCATCAAGATTGATCGGGTTGACTAGGGCAGGATCATTAGAGGGTAAATATTCATTAGTACCAAAGTCAATGAAATTATATGATTCCTTGAATTCTTACGCTATTAGATCATCGGAACATAATCGTCGCCAATAGAAGGTCCTATTGATAGACCAATTCCTTGTAGAGTGAGAATTATCTATGATCACTTCTTTTCCAAGTATAATAAGAAGATATCGCCATATTAATAGAATAAAAGTATAGAAACTAAAGAGAATGAAAAGATTATAGAAGTTTAGAGATAAAAGTCAAGACTTTATAGTATTTTCACAATTTAAATTGTAATTCATATGCTTAAAGCTTTCAAATGTAAGAGAAGAAGATTAAAGATGATTTTGTGTGAGAAATGATAATTGGAGGGAGGAGGTATTTATAGGTGTAAGAATTTAAACTAAGAAATAAAAATCTGACTATTGCAAACTGGCGGTTTTAGTCAAACCTCCAATTTAAGCCAACAATAAGATTTTTGTAGCCATTGATCAACAACTCTCTAATCATGTTCGTTTATTTTGAATAAATAACCTCTCTCTATTTCACTAGGGTGGTTCGAGTTATAAAAACTTGTTTGTTTATATACTCTATCTAACTGAAAGTGTACGATGTAGATGTAATCCGGAAGGAGCAAGGTCGGATCCACAAGGACCATATAACGACTCAATATTACCAAGAAATATAATATGAATGTTGTAGTTTATCAAAATGATAGAAAATAGTTTGTGTTGTGTCGTTACAAATGATGAGAAAGAACTAATTTAAATTATCAACTAAGAAATTTTCCAAAATCAAAGTACAATTTGTAAAGTTGAGAAAAGCAAGTGTAAGAAATATTGCGGGGTTTGGGTGTCATAAAGAAATATCAATGTTCATCATTTTTCATTCTAGGAAGTATATTGTGATTTTATTCACTTATAAGCCAATTAAAATTGTAGTTTAGCCCTTCTCTCGAAGTGATTCAACCATAGATTCAAAGTATGAAACAATGTATACTTTTGAATTCATACTTAGAAATCCAAATAATTTTGAATATCTTTACGACTTCACTATCAATCTTAAATCTCTCGGTCTTGTTGATTAGATTATTTGGTGTTCGAAAGTCTATTGATAAACCTCATCCCTCAAACTACGATTTATCAAATTATTAGTTTTTAAAGGTTGTCAATCAATCACGACTTTTAGAAATACAAATGGTTATCAAGCACTTATGAAGCAATAAAATCAAAACACAAAAATAAATATAAGTATCATACCTAAATCGAAAGAATTATCAAAACTTTATTCAAGCATTATTCATCCCAAACCTTAGAATAAGAGAAAATTAGCTACACGTGTTTGTAAACTTAGTCAAGCATTTCATCAAACACTTAATTTTCATAATCAAAAGTAAAGAGAAAAATAAACCCTTGAAGCGTGTGGCTATTTCAATCTTGATGTTTCATGTTTTTTATTCTTCAAACTTATTCTCAATCTAAAAGTTCTATACTAAACTATGGTGTATGATGTTCTATGATAAAAATTGATACAAAACTTGATGTTCTATGATAACAGTCCTATAGGCTGCATTTTATAATTTAAAATCAAATCCCAATCATAACTCTGGTTTGGATCCATTTTGTAATATCTTTGACTCATTAGTGGCCCCAATATCGACCGCTAATGGTCTCCTTGGAAACAACATTCAGTAACAATCTAATTATTGACCGCTGGCAAGGTCAATAATGGCCTTTTGGTCTCCTTTAGTCCAATGAGCTCATGGGTTTGCTCCAGTTTTGGCCCAATGATCTCTTTTCTTCCTTAGCTCTGGCCAAAACCTCTATTATTATCATTTTAAGCCCAAATAAGCTCCAAATTCCTAAAATAACAAAAATAAAGAAATACCAAACACGTAATAATGTCAAAATAATATAAAATGAAGTTAAAAGACGTAATCAAGCACAATCCGTGGTTGAAACCTAAGTAAATAAGTCCCAAAATGTGCTTTAAAATAGTGTTTATATACTCTCCCTAACTTAAGAGTTTACTCGTACTCGAATAGATAAAATGAAAAATATAGATATAAATACAAGTATGGACATTGAAAAAATGGTGATGATGGGTTTTGTTTTAGAAGTATCATTTTCATAATGTTACATAACATTAAGAACTTGATCAAAACACCTTTTATAATTTAAATTCTTATTTCAAAAATCAATGATCCTTACAAAGTAATTGTTTTGCTCATCACACACGTGTTTGATTAGGATCAAGTCAATGTATGTACTCTATATAAGCTTTCGATTTATTTATCTCTCCATTGCTTGGTGTGTATGAAAGAACAAGAATCAAATATTTTTATTAATGTTTTAATGTAGACTCTTTGGTTAGTATGGAATATTTGAATAAAAGTGACTCTAATGTGAACACACGAAAATACCTACCATCAATTGAACTTTTGAATCCTTTTATGCTTCACCATAACCAAAGAACCTAAAATTTTGTAGGGCAAGCCTTTATAAGATAGGCTCTCAACCAAAAGACTTTTGAAATTGCTTCTTTATTCACTAACTAAAAGATAAAAAGTAGCATTTAAGCATAATCTTCCCCTGCACCCAATCATCATTCTAACTCAAAAATTAACCTCTCAAGATCTACAAAAAGTTTAAAACTTTTATAAGGCTTTTCAAGAGCATGTAATAAGCTCACGGTTGTCAAAGAATTGGAAATAAAATCTCAACACGGCTAACTAAGGAAAAGTTTGTTTGTAGTAGTTTACATAAAATAAAAGGATAAATCAGTTTCTCAAAAATTACCTAAATCATTTTCAAGTTAATTCGTACACTTGCAACATCGTGACAAAAGAAAGGAATGTTCTAAAGAGATACACACACAACCAATAATTCACACAAGAAAGAAAATGACTATTTTATAATTTAACAGTAAAAAAGGTCCAAATCTCGCAAGCAGATCATTTTTTCTCAAAAACAAGAAGATAAACTTTCTAGTTAGAACACAACCACCTTGTTCAAACATGTGTTTTATAAACATATAAAACTTTTGAAAATCAACTCATCTTTAAAACATCATCAACACAATCATAAAATAGGTCCATTTAAATGCAATTTCATCAAGATAAGATTAAATACTATTGTTGCAGACCCACAATCAAACACACTTTTATTTCTAACTCTAAGAAACAATTAAGTGTGAAAATAGAAGAAAAATAAGAAAAATGAAATTTAATTGAAAAGCAACTAATAAAGTCATATATGAAATTCAAAGAAGTAAAAATATAATATACATTGCCAAGGTAAGTTGCACACCATTACCGCAACCCCCCCCCCTCCCCCCCCCCCCCCCCCAACTTTATTTGCTACTAAGTAGTAATAAGTTTGAATGGAAGTGAGTTGCTTACTTTGTCTGTGAATCACAAAACTCAAGGCGAGTCGGGTTTGGTGGCATAGTCGTTTCTAGGGATGTGGAAGTTGTACATTCACCTCATTATCCTCATTATTCTACTCATATCTCGCCGCATCTTGACTTGATTCTCGTGAATCTCGTCCACATGTTCTTCCAACCTATCAATTCGACTAGAATCATGCTCCTTCCTTGATTGGCATCATGAGGGTCCTGCCTCATCCTCATTTAGCCTTGGGTCTCCAAAAGCTCGTATAATCTCTCGATGCGAATTGAGGGTCCAGTTGGTTCATTCCCAGAGATTTCCGAGTGAGGTAACCATCATATTAGTGAGCAAAAAGTCGCCATTCGCCCATTTTTTGAACATATTATGATCACCCTGTGAGATGATCATTTTTTTATCCTTAAGTGGTTGAGAATTAGCTCAGTGTTTTCCTCGGTGACTCTCCAATGGCTATAGTGGGATCTTAACATTTTGGCAATAGGTGTGATAAGGTCACGAATAAAAACTGGACCCTTCTTATTGTCAATAAGATACCAAGCGACGTTAGACATCATTCTCGTTAGCGTACACCATAATGCCAACACTTCTTGCTTTAGCATGCCTCCATTCTTGTAACAGTGAGTATCAACAATGATACCACCCTTTGAATGTATTGGAACATTGGTTTTCGAATCTTCGAGGCTTTAGACTTTTGAATATGAAATACTTGGACTCTTTCCCCCTCTCTCTTTTTAATATTAGCAAAAAAAATCTCCACGGTTATAATTCATCGGTGAATAATAGCAAAAACCTCATCGGGAGGTTGAAGAGTTCAAAGATTTGGGCCAAAGTAAGGTGGTGGTTAGTATTGTTCAATCAAAATAAGATCGCAATCAGATCTCTTGTCATTCTTAGCTTCTTAGCCTCGAGGGTTCTAAAATACTCCAATGTCATCCGTTGATACATCATATGTTCATTTCATAAGGCCGTTTGTTCCACCCAGTTAGATAAAAGATCTGGTTCACATCATCTTCAATTTTGAGCGTTTACATGCACTCGGCGTTGATTCAAGCTTTTGTGTTGCCTACTTATGAAAATTTGTCAAAAGATCAATAGCTTGCCCGTAAGAGAACGGGGTCGCGCGTAGTTTGGCAACTTGACTCGAGTCGTCTCTCGAGGAATATACAATCGGAATTCTCAAACAGTTTGTTCAACTTAAATTCACATACATTTGGGGGGAAATTTTGATTGTTTGATTGTCTAAGAATTTAAAATGCAAGAACTATAATTAAAACTAGGAAATTGAATTCAGCTATTTGAACTTATAAACTAGAGAAATTATTCTAAGAACTTTAAATAAGATTAACCAGCATAAACGAACATCAATTATCTAGAACGAAATGTAAACGAAGTAAACTAATCCAAGCATGAATAATAACTAAGCATTAATTAAACTAAAGATTACGAATTCAATACCAAAAATATCTAAGGTTTGAAACATCAAATAACTCAAGAACAAATATTAGAAACTACTACTTAATTGCATAAATTAAACTAAGAAAGCGAATAAAAGGTTTAGAGTACTTATTAAACTAGAAAGCGTAGTAAATTCTCCAGCTACTCCGGAGGGGTGAATGATGATCTTGGTCGAAGAACGGATCGCGAACGGACAGTTGAAGCTTGGTGATCCACGAATCTTCAATCTTGATCACTTGTTGTTATTGGGATGAGGATGGTGTTGTTCTCGAACCGAGAGATCAAGTATTCAGTGTATATGGGTCCGAGTGTGTCTTTTGGGACGGACTTGGAAGGGTTTAAATAGATTTCTCTTGACTTGGATCATAAGAAACCCTAAAATTCCCGATTCTGGGCCGTCGCGTCGATGGTGCGTCGACTGACGCATGCCGGTGCTCCGCATCGGTGCTGCCTGGCGCGCGCGTCGGCTGGGCGGGTGCGTCGACGGTGTGTGTCGACATCGACGCTTTAGCAAGTAGCGTCGACGTTGCGTCGATATAAATGCGTCGACATCGACGCTTTAGCAAGTAGCGTCGACGTTGCTTCGACATAGATGCGTCGACATCGACGGTTTAGCAAGTAGCGTCGACGTTGCTTCGACATAGATGCGTCGAAAACGACGCTTCAGCAAGTAGCGTCGACGTTGCGTCGACGCTGCGTCGACTGACGCAGGTCATGACTCGTGTCGACGGAGCATCGACGGTCGTGTCAGTCGACGCGGCTGCACGTCTGCCTCCGTCTCTTTCTTATCTGTTTGCTACTCGTTCACCGGAAAGCTCGTTCTCCATTTCGTGAATATCAACTTCATCTAATTATGCGCCGAACTCGTCCGGTTACTTAGCTGTAAAGTAAAAAATCACAAATAATCACTTATTTGAATCAATCTAGGTCAAAACGCGGTAAAATAAGCTGAGAGTACAAATATATGAAATAGAGCTTAAACTACCCAACTTATACCAGAAACAATAAGAAAAACAAGCTATAAACCTACTAAAAATAAGGACAAATATATGCTAATCAACTACCTCACGCTAAATTGGTTTGTTCGTCCTCGAACGAACGATAAATTCAAAGTATAGCAATAAATGAAATCAATCCAAACAATGAGTCATGCTATGCTACTTAAATAATTTTGAAAATATAGGTACATGCAATGCAACTTCAAACACTCCACCAGTACTACATTGTCGCTTCAAAATCGAATTCATGCATCCTCACAAAAAGGAAATATATAAAGGGGTGAATGCTCAAGCACTCGAGTACATTCTGCATAGGACGTGTATACGCTCAAATCATACAAATGCAAGCACAATAAACAAGCACCGAAAATCAATCTCTTTTCAATAGCAAATTAAGTGTGTTGTCGAACAAAGAATCAGAAAAGGTCTTTTCGGGTTGTAATGTAAGGCTTTTTGGACGGGTATGGAATATAAGTCGTGTGGCTAACTCACGATCTAACGTGATCAATAACTCACCAAATCTATTCTAATACGCTTCACCTCGTTCAAAAATAAAAACCTCACTAAACACTCATATCGTAGCCTTTAACATAGGCTATTTCTCAACTCTTTTCTCTAAACCGGCTTGAAGCTCAAACCACATAATCACAATTGAAGCTCATAAGTCGCTTCTTACACAACTCATGCCTTCTAAACAATAGGCTCAAAAAATAAAATAAATAATAGACACAAGCCTTCGTTAACGCGTAGGCAATGACTAACACAATTCACCATCCTTCTTATTTTCTTTTTCTCTTTTCTTTTATATCCCCTTCTAATTCTGTTTTACGGGGTCTTTCTTTCTTTTTTTTTTTATTGAAGGATGGTGATCCTTTATTACAAAAATTCATAAATCCCTTATAAGAACTCCAAAACACTAATAACCAATAAAAATTTCTAACTCCTACCCCACGCTTTTAATGGGTAGTAGGGGTCGACTCGATAAAATCACTCATTGGCTAAAGGCATGGCTTATTTGTCTATGATTGACTCATTCAGAATTTATGGTGGCTAATAATTTATGAATATGGCCGGAATAGGGTTTTATTTGTGCCTTAACGTCATTTTCCAAATCAACTACACACAGCGGTTTCAAAGAGATTTCAAATCAAGACTCATTCAAGTACATGCAAAGATGATAAACACTCAGGCTACTCACTGGCTTTTTGCATGAAAAAGTTTTGAAATAACGCTGCTTTTAAAGTTTTGCGAGATCAATTGCGTCCAAGTACCATTTACAATATATGAATATTAATTGTTGAAAATTTTATGCACTTATGCACGCTCAAAGACAAATTTGAATGGTGGTCCTTAGTTGAAGGTGGTCCTTAGTTGAAGGTTCATGTCCCTCAACCCATCGTTGATCGCCTCCTCCCTTCCCAATTGCTGCTTAAAAGCTTCAAGTTGGAGGGTATAGTTAACCTCATCCAACTGATAATCTCCGACCAAATCGTTCGCCTTCTCGACCTCATCATGTAGCTGGTTCACCTTCTCGTTGTGTACCTCCCTCAGCATCCACCTCTTCTCGTGGTTCTTGGTGGTTCGTGGAATTGGCCTCATGGTAATGAAAAAGAGGTTGGGAGCGAAAATAATTTGGGGGGGAGAAGAGATGAATAGCTTTGAGAATAATGAAATTAAGAGTGGGAGGGCTGGGTTTATATAGGTGTCAAAAGACCTTAAAAATAGGAATCCTAAATTCACTCCAATTAAAGATAAGGGAGAAGATATTTAGTTTCCTTATCTAATTAGAACTCCATTAAGACAAAAGATCTTGTCCCCAATCTTGACAAATTTCGTGCAAATAAATCCCTTAAATTCACTCTCCTATTTAGAATAAAACTCCCAAAAATCGCAGCTAAAACTTACCAAAAATTTCTCACGCGCACAGGTGGCGTCGACGCCGCGTCGATGCTGCGTCGGTCGACGTGCGCGCCCAGGCAACTTCGTTACCGCGTCATTGCCGCGTCAGTCGACGCGTGCGCCCAGGAGGCATCGATGCCGCGTCGGTCGATGCGGCTGCAGGCTGATTTTTAGCAGTTCTCCATTCTTCAAAAGATGAATTAGACTTATCCCGACCTAAATCCTGTTCAAACACTTACAAAAAAGTAGAGAAAAAGAAATAAATAAAAGAAAAGAAAATTAAAAATAAAGAAAATACAGTAGCTTGGGTTACCTCCCAAGAAGTGCATCTTTTAATGTCGTTTGCTAGACGCAACTGTGCCGTGATTAAATTGCCAGCGGAGGTGGGTCCCCCATCGCCCATACTTCGCGATCTTGATTTGTTGACTCTCCGTCACGGTACAATTTCACTCGGTGCCCATTAACTCGAAATGTCGAGTCTCGCTTCTCATCGTAAAGGGTAACAGCGCCAAACTCGTTGATTTCTTTTATTACGAACGGTCCACTCCTCGAAACGAGCAACCGTCAGCTTAAGGCCATTCTCGAGAAAACAGTCGGGCCGAGTCGAAAGGATTGGGCAGTCAAACTTGTCGACGCACTGTGGGCATACCGAACAGCCTACAAGACAGTGCTTGGAATGAGCCCTTTTCGCCTAATCTATGGGAAGGCTTGCCATTTGCCCGTTGAGCTAGAACATCGAGCTGGTTGGGCAATTCGGAAATTTGAACATGAATTATGACGAGGCTGGCGAGTATAGGAAGTTGGAACTAACTGAACTTGAGGAGATAAGAAACGAGTCCTATGAAACTGCATGGAGGAAAAAGAAGATGACCAAAGTCTACCATGACCGGAAACTCGTCAACAAACATTTGGAGGTAGGTAAGTTAGCCCTAGTCTTTAACTCACGGTTTAAACTCTTTCCAGGGAAACTAAAATCAAAGTGGAGTGGACCGTTCGTGATAAAAGAAATCAACGAGTTTGGCGCTGTTACCCTTTACGATGAGAAGCGAGACTCGACATTTCAAGTTAATGGGCACCGAGTGAAATTGTACCGTGACGGAGAGTCAACAAATCAAGATCGCGAAGTATGGGCGATGGGGGACCCACCTCCGCTGGCAATTTAATCACGGCACAGTTGCGTCG
>BMAC01000356.1:286239-323338 GCA_014905375.1 Phtheirospermum japonicum | reverse complement strand
ACTCAAGGCGAGTCGGGTTTGGTGGCATAGTCGTTTCTAGGGATGTGGAAGTTGTACATTCACCTCATTATCCTCATTATTCTACTCATATCTCGCCGCATCTTGACTTGATTCTCGTGAATCTCGTCCACATGTTCTTCCAACCTATCAATTCGACTAGAATCATGCTCCTTCCTTGATTGGCATCATGAGGGTCCTGCCTCATCCTCATTTAGCCTTGGGTCTCCAAAAGCTCGTATAATCTCTCGATGCGAATTGAGGGTCCAGTTGGTTCATTCCCAGAGATTTCCGAGTGAGGTAACCATCATATTAGTGAGCAAAAAGTCGCCATTCGCCCATTTTTTGAACATATTATGATCACCCTGTGAGATGATCATTTTTTTATCCTTAAGTGGTTGAGAATTAGCTCAGTGTTTTCCTCGGTGACTCTCCAATGGCTATAGTGGGATCTTAACATTTTGGCAATAGGTGTGATAAGGTCACGAATAAAAACTGGACCCTTCTTATTGTCAATAAGATACCAAGCGACGTTAGACATCATTCTCGTTAGCGTACACCATAATGCCAACACTTCTTGCTTTAGCATGCCTCCATTCTTGTAACAGTGAGTATCAACAATGATACCACCCTTTGAATGTATTGGAACATTGGTTTTCGAATCTTCGAGGCTTTAGACTTTTGAATATGAAATACTTGGACTCTTTCCCCCTCTCTCTTTTTAATATTAGCAAAAAAATCTCCACGGTTATAATTCATCGGTGAATAATAGCAAAAACCTCATCGGGGAGGTTGAAGAGTTCAAAGATTTGGGCCAAAGTAAGGTGGTGGTTAGTATTGTTCAATCAAAATAAGATCGCAATCAGATCTCTTGTCATTCTTAGCTTCTTAGCCTCGAGGGTTCTAAAATACTCCAATGTCATCCGTTGATACATCATATGTTCATTTCATAAGGCCGTTGTTCCACCCAGTTAGATAAAAGATCTGGTTCACATCATCTTCAATTTTGAGCGTTTACATGCACTCGGCGTTGATTCAAGCTTTTGTGTTGCCTACTTATGAAAATTTGTCAAAAGATCAATAGCTTGCCCGTAAGAGAACGGGGTCGCGCGTAGTTTGGCAACTTGACTCGAGTCGTCTCTCGAGGAATATACAATCGGAATTCTCAAACAGTTTGTTCAACTTAAATTCACATACATTTGGGGGGYAATTTTGATTGTTTGATTYTCTAAGAATTTAAAARGCAAGAACTATAATTAAAACTAGGAAATTGAATTCAGCTATTTGAACTTATAAACTAGAGAAATTATTCTAAGAACTTTAAATAAGATTAACKAMCATAAARGAACATCAATTATCTAGAACGAAATGTAAACGAAGTAAACTAATCCAAGCATGAATAATAACTAAGCATTAATTAAACTAAAGATTACGAATTCAATACCAAAWATATCTAAGGTTTGAAACATCAAATAACTCAAGAACAGATATTAGAAACTACTACTTAATTGCATAAATTAAACTAAGAAAGCGAATAAAAGATTTAGAGTACTTATTAAACTAGAAAGCGTAGTATATTCTCCAGCTACTCCGGATGGGTGAATGATGATCTTGGTCGAAGAACGGATCGCGAATGGACAGTTGAAGCTTGGTGATCCACGAATCTTCAATKTTGATCACTTGTTGTTATTGGGATGAGGATGGTGTTGTTCTCGAACCGAGAGATCAAGTATTCAGTGTATATGGGTCCGAGTGTGTCTTTTGGGACGGACTTGGAAGGGTTTAAATAGATTTCTCTTGACTTGGATCATAAGAAACCCTAAAATTCCCGATTCTGGGCCGTCGCGTTGACGGTGCGTCGACTGACGCGTGCCGGTGCTCAGCGTCGGTGCTGCCTGGCGCGCGCATCGGCTGGGCGGGTGCGTCGACGGTGTGTGTCGACGTCGACGCTTCAGCAAGTAGCATCGACGTTGCGTCGATATAGATGCGTCGACATCGACGCTTCAGCAAGTAGCGTCGATGTTGCGTCGACATCGACGCTTTAGAAAGTAGTGTCGACGTTGCGTCGACATAGATGCGTCGACAACGACGCTTCAGCAAGTAGCGTCGACGTTGCGTCGACGCTGCATCGACTGACGCAGGTCATGACTCGTGTCGACGGAGAATCGACGGTCTCGTCAGTCGACGCGGCTGCATGTCTGCCTCCGTCTCTTTCTTATCTGTTTGCTACTCGTTCACCGGAAAGCTCGTTCTCCATTTCGTGGATATCAACTTCATCTAATTATGCGCCGAACTCGTCCGGTTACTTAGCTGTAAAGTAAAAAATTACAAATAATCACTTATTTGCATCAATCTAGGTCAAAACGCGGTAAAATAAGCTGAGAGTACAAATATATGCAATAGAGCTTAAACTACCAAACTTATACCAGAAACAATAAGAAAAACAAGCTATAAACCTACTAAAAATAAGGACAAATATGTGCTAATCAGGCGTTCCCAAAATGCTAAGGTAATCCCCTTTTGTTTTGGCTCTCTAGTGAAGGTAGTCACACTTCATAATCTACCAGGTCGTTAGACGGGTTCGTAATGTATTTCTCTTCTTCCTCGGGTGAGATATGAGGTGGTGACAGGGTTGATTCCCATATTTAGAGTGCTCGGGAGGGATTTCCTCCTTGTCGATTGTCAGTGTATCGTGAAGCCATTTTCTATAAATATGCTTCAATAAAATTCGACTCCAATATACTAATAATTATTTGGTTTATTTAATTAAAAACCAAAGCCGAGCATCCCAAGACATTTTCATTTTCTTTGTGAAAAATAAACTCACAATGAACTTCATAAGCTCAAATAACCACCTAATCATGTAAACATGGATAATTTGAAGTAAACTAAAAAAAACAAGTCCAATAGATCGTTGTTTCAACTATTATCCCCCAATGCATGAGTACCACCTTCATCCCCTCCACCCCCCACCCCACCCAAACATCAAATTATTCAATCTCAATGCTACAATAGTAAGGAATTTACATTCTAATGAATCAAAAATCATCATAACATGCTTCAATTATTATAAAAATATATAATCATTCAAAACTAAAAATGAGCATCAAGTGTTCAACAAAATTCCTTAATGAAATTCAAAATATAAGTTCAAATTTGAAGTAGCCCATACACCCAATCAAGTAATTTCATCATCATATACAATCCTAAGTATCAACTAACAAGTATACATGCATGATTTGAACTAATTCTTCAAAAAACCTAAAAATAAAAAGGAGAATCCTAGTTGAGAATTTGAAGAACTAATTGTGTTCAATTTTACAAGTGCTAGCGACCCAAGTATCGGTCACTAGTGAGACCGCTAGTACGTGTCTTTTTCAAGGCACCCGTTAGCGACCTAACTAGCGATCGCTAGTCGGGTCGCTAACAAGTGCCTTTAAAAAGGCATATAGTAGAAATCTCATTAACGACCAATACTCATGTTGCTAACGCTTTCCTTTAAAACTAAACAAAGTAGTGGTCACTAATCAGGTCACTAACAGGGCAGAAGCCTCATTTCTTACTACATATTTACTTATAATATTGAGTTGCCTCCATACTAGCGCTTTCTTTTCCGTCTTTAGTTAGACGTTCTCTTTCGTCAAGATCCTTATTTACCAAATAGTGATGCTACCACCATCTCGTTCCTTTTTTTCCACTTGTCACCTTTATTCGCACATTCATCTTGCATAAAATCAACAATATTCACAACATTACAACAAGAACTAAGGGAGTTGTGTAAAACTTAGTTCAATGGAGTAATCAAGACTTTTTCAACATTAGTGTCTATCATCTATATTTTTACACTTTTAAATCCCAGTCACGTCACACATATTTTCATAGAATTATAAATATTGAGAATTTTCTGATCATTATTGATATGCAATGTGAGTTCTCTATATTAAACGTTGATAAGGGCTCAGCTTGTTGCTAAAAATGGTTATCCCAAATTCAATGGAACATTCTTATCCTTTTCCATATCTAAAAATATAAAATATACCGAGAGGAATAAATCATCGAATTTTACTAACACATTCTTCGTTATACCCTTCGGGTACGTCAAGGACCTATCCGCCATTTGGAGTGTGATGTTTGCCAGCTTACTCCCGGGGTCATTGCATTTGGGAGGAGATTTCTTTAAGATGATCGTACTACGTTCCTCCATAAGGTTCAAAATGTCATAATCTTCAAGCCTTCCATTTTCACTTATCACCTCCTTCAAGAACTTTTCGTAGTTTGGCATCTGCATTAAAATATCAACAAATGGTATGTTTATATAGATTTTTCAAAAAAAAAAATCTAGTAATTTAGAAGATTTCTCATCCATGTTTTTATTTTTAGCTCATTGTGGAAATGACAATGAATAAGAAGAATTAAGGAAAATAGAGTTAGATTTTGGCTTCTCAGCCCCTTTTCCACTTTTTACTTCAATCTTGTCTTCCTTGACAATTTTTCCACCTCTTTCGTAAGTTTACGTTCAATATCCAACATCTGCGGTCCATCATAATGCATCCACTCCTCAAATAAATTACATTCACTTAATATTTGGGGTTTACATCCGTATTGCTCAGAAATCGCCCCTTCTTGTGTTGGTTACAAATAATTGTAGCCAACTGTGAAATTTAGATCTCGAGTGGTTTCATGAGGATCTCAACCAACCCGTTTATCTGATCTAGGTTCGCCTTCATCCGATCCGTCCATGCCTCACCCTAATAATACTTTTTATCACCCATAAATGCGGTGAACATATCTTATATGCTTAGCTTCTTGTTCTTGTTTATCATTCTGTTTGCCACCGAAAATCCTGATGGTGGTTGAAGTGCATTCTTTAGATTGGCATAGGTGAGATTTGGATGATTTCTCATCCCCGTATGGTATTGATTTCCACCTTGGTTGCCTTTAAAATTGTTTTTGAAGTTTATTTGGTTGACAAAATTAATAACTTCAACCCCTTCGTTCATGGTAAACCCACTTGATTGGCTTGTTGAAAGTCCTGATCTTTGAAACATAAACAAGTCGAACTTTTTGTTCATTGCCGCTAATTGTTATATCATAGTGGTCATCACATCATTCTCGTCCACCATGGCAACTTTCATCATCATCGATTGTTATATCGGCCACTGATAACTATTGGACGTCATCTCTTTAAGAATTGCCATTGACTTATTGGTGATATTTGCTAATAAAGCACCTCCAGATGAGGCATCTGCCATAACTTTCATGTGCCCGGTCAACCCATTGTAAAGTAACAAATTTCATAATTTTCTGGAATTGAGGTCACCTTTTTCAATAATTCTCTAAATCTTTCCCAAGCTTCATGTAGTGGCTCTCCATCTATTTGGAAAATAGGGTTATCTCGATTTTGAACTTCAACATTTTCGTCAGGGGGAAGAGTTTGATTAAAAACATTTGACACGTCTCGTTACATGTGTCAATATATCCATATACGAGTGTGTTGTGCCAAACTTCTCTTTATCCCTTAATGAGAAAGGAAATAATCATAATATTATTGCATCTTCTAGGACCCCATTCATCTTGATAATCCCATATTTCTCTAAGAATTATGCCACATGTGTGTTCGAGTCGTCTGTGGAACATGGTCCGAATGGCCGATTCTGTATTTTGTTGAGGTTGTGCTTGTTGTTTCATTTGTGCATGCAATGCTTGTAATTATTGTTGGGATTGATTGATTTGGACATTGATATTGTCTTAACTTCCAGCCATCTTATCTCTCACTCTTATGGAGTTATTTTGTCTACAAGTTGTCTCGATCCCCTTTAGAATGTGTGCGCATGCACCACCTGCAATTCACCCAACCTAGACTCCAATCAAAATATAACAATTATTTAGATTAAAACTAGTTTATCAATTATATTATTACCAAACTAAACCTAATGGTCCCAACAACGGTGCCAAAAACTTGAACACTCCCTATTCTACTAGGGATTGGTTCAAGTTATAAAAATTTGTTCGTTTATATACTCTATCTAAATTTAAGTATACAATGTAAATGTAGTACAAAAGGAGCAATTTTGAATCCAAAATGACAATATAATAGTTCAATATTGATAAGTAATATAATATAAATGATGTTCTTTTATCTAACAATAGAAAATGACTTGAGTTATGTCATTACAAACGACGAGCATGACCTAATTTAAATTATCAACTAAAGAATTGTCCAAAAGCAAAGTACAATTTTTAAAACCGAGAAAATATATTGTAAGAAATATTGTGCGGTTTGGGGGCATAATGAAATCCCAATGTTCATCGTTTTCATTCTATCAAGTATATTGTGATTTAATTCACTTATAAGCCAATCACAATTGTAGTTTTATCCTTCTCTCAAAGTGATTAAATCATAGATTCTAGGTATGAAACAACGTACCCGTTTGAACTCATACTCCAAAAGGTTTTAAAGATCTTTACGACTTCACTACTAATCACAAACCTATAGATTTTGTTGATTAGAGTGTTTTGTGTTCAAAAGTCTATTGGTAAACTTCATCTATCGAATGATTTATCAAACAATTAGTTTTTGAAAGTTTGTCAATCAATCAAAACTTTTAGAAACATAAGTGGTTATTAAACACTTACGAACCAATAAAATCAAAACACAAAAATAAATAAAAGGATCATACTTGAATCAAAAGAATTATCAAGATATTATTCAAGCATTATTCATCCCAAACCCCAGAATAAGTCAAGCATCTCATTGAACACTTACCTTGCATAATAAAAAGTAAAGAGAAATATAAACCCTTGGAACTTGTGGATCTTTCAATCTTCGTACTTCGTGTTTTTTCTCCTCTAAGTTCCTTCTCAAACTCACTCAATCTCACAATTCTATACTAACCTATGGTGGATGACGTTCTATGATAAAAACTGATACAAAACTTCATGTTTTTGGACAGCTTTTACGCTGCATTCTATACTATAACGTCTTTGGCTCATTAGAGACCCCACTATCAACCATTAACTAGGTCACCAACGGGCTCCTTGAAAATAACATACAGTAGCGACCTAACTATCGACTGGTAGTGGGGTCGATAGTGGTCTTCTAGGCTCTGTTGGTCCAGTATGCACGTGGGTTTGCTCTAATTTTGGCCCAATGATCACTTTCTTTCCTTAGCCCTGGCCCAAAACTCTATTACAATCATCCTTAAGCCTAAATAAGCTCCAAATTCCTACAAAAACAACAAAAATATAAAAAACATGTTATAACATCTAAATAATATAAAATGAAGTTAAAAGACATTATAAAATCATAATAAGTAGTTGAAACATAACTATATAAGTCCCAAAATGTGCTTAAAAACCATTTTATCAATCAACAGTTGTCGCCGGTTCACGACTTTTGACTATTGCCATTTTTATATTCGGGGCGTGGTTTAACCACCGATTACTAATTGAAGTTGTATTCATCGGGACAATTATTAATGCCCTGCCTTAGGATCTCTAGGGAATGACTCCAACACCAGACTAGTTTGGGTAGGATTGACCTAGTTCCCTCTTTACCGTACTGTTAAGTTCTCTACTAGTGACAAACTCCCTACATTTATATACGTCACCATGCTTGAACTTTTAATGGATATGAGTGTAACTATCCATAAACTTTTGGAGCCATTCTCAATACATATTTTCCAATTATAAACCAAGGCATCCATCGAAAGACTCCCCAACGTGGCAAGACAAGACATCTTCTCCCATCAATCATGGTGTATTCCCTTGTACATGACTTATAGTATGAGGTGTCACTTCCCACATGGCAGTCATGGTCTGCCCCTTGCCTCGATAGTGCTCCTCATCTTTGCCTACTCGATATTATCAGAGTGTATATGCTCTCTGCCTAAACACACATTATGGTGCGTGCACTTTGCGCCGATATATAAAAGTGCCAAAATGACTCAGATACTACTTGTCATGATCATAGAACTTTAAACCATAATATAGAGGCACGCGTGATGCCTCTCCCCGAGAAGTTAACTTTGTTCACCAAAATAACTACTGGTTTCACCCTGCCTTGGGATTAGTGACTCAAGCTCCTGACTAGTTGGGGTGGATTTTCCAAGTACCTCTTTACCTTCAAGTTTTTGATTATCAACAAGCTCACCACATTTAACGGGTTGACATGCTTGAACTCTAAAGGGGATGTGACCATTTTACCGCCAAGTTTTCAACTAGCGATAAGCTACCCATTTAATTGGGTTGGTGTGTCTGAAATTGAAAGGGATGTAACATTATATCACAATAAAAGATTGTCATTCTCAATCCACGATTGCATATCATCCAATAATAATCATCCATCGAAAATGTCACAATGCGGCAGGGCCTGACATGTTGCTCTTAAACATATTCCTGTCAAAGAATAAGAAAGCAATAATAATTAGTGTAATTATATTTGTATTAAATTCACTATCTTCATGCTTTATAATGTTCGGAAAATACTAAACCTATTACAATAGAAGAAAATTGCACACACTACCCCCCCCCCCACACACACACACCTCTCCTCTTAATCATGGTCAATGAATTCTTGTTGTTGGTCACCTCGGTCTCTGCTCCAAATTCTTCTCCATTCAACTCCTTTTTGGTTGGAGGATTTGGGTCAGCGGATCTAGAGGTTGGAGGTTATAGTGGTTACATCAAAGGTAAGTTTAAGGTGACACAAGAGTTGATCTTCACTCATTTGGAGGTAGATTTCACCAATTGGTTGTGTATGGTTGCAAATTTAGGTCACGATGGATCGGTACGAGAGAGAAAGCGTGACCAATTTTTATTTTTCCTTTATGTTTTTTGTTTTTAACTTTTTTTTCATTAGTCTTATTTTGTCTTATGTCTATGTGTGGTTGTGTACTTTCATTTTTATTTTCTTTGGTTGTATTTGTTATTCCTGGTTGAGGGGTGAAACTCATAATTAAGATAATTTTATCTTGTAGTGTGTCTGTTATCTCGTGCCCACGGTTTTATCGTTATTGTTTCTCTTGTTTGGTGTTTGGTTTTATCGTGTGGGAGTGGTTCGTCTTCTTTGTGGAAGTGGCGTGTCTCCCATGTGGAGTGACTTTCTCCTCCTTGGCTAGAATATGCATAGAGTTTTTATGTCAGTACTCATCATGTTTTTATTGGATATCAATAAAAAGATATCGGTTCGTGAAAAAAGAATAATATACAATAGAGAATATTTTCCCCTTCTCACTAGAACAAAAGAAATTCAAATCAAGGAACAAGTAATATCTGAAACACATTCTAAACTGGAAAGTCTATTTTTTTTCCTTCGATTTCTATCAAAAAGGTCAAATATAAAAGGGGTAATTGACTCCATAAAAAAATATTGATTTGTCAAATAATGCAAATAATTATCCAACCTTAAATATACCCCCTATTAAAATAAAGGGATAATTACTATTTAGATACTTGTAATATATGTGTTATGGGATTTTAGTACCTATCGAATTTTATGAGTAAATTTAGTACCTCTAGTATACAAATATGTATATTTGGTACCTCAGGCAGACCAGGGTAGGCAATACATAACAAAAATCGTCACAAGAAATTACGAGCAACTAGGGGTTGAATATTCTCCCCAGAGAAGACAATTCTTAACAAAACAGTCTCTAAAATAATTATTTTATATTAATAATGTTTTTTCTCTTTTATTATTCATTGGTAAATTTGTTGAATAATAATTTAAAAAATAGAATATTTTATTGCTTACTTATTTCTTTAATTGACTTCATATTTTCCTATGATTTATTTGATTATTTCACAATATTCCTAGATTTTTTTTTGAAGACTATGAAATAATTATTTTACATTTATTCATAGTTTATTATATTTTTATCTAAAGTTAAAATGTACTCAGATTTATTTTATATTATGATACAACGCTTTTGGATTTTTTATTTTAATCTTTGTTTAAAAATTATTTAATAATTACTTCTAATTAAAATACAAGAGTCTCAAATTTTATTTGCAAGAAGCTAATAAATTCATTCACAGCCGAATCCAGAACCTTTTATCTTTTCGGACAATTCTCCATTTGAACTACTAATTGAAACTCTTACGAATGGTGCCGCTATCACCCGAATTGCCTCCACTCTAACTCCAAAATCCCTAAAAAACAAACTAGATTTATCCGATCATGTTCTCGAGAATGGACTCACTGTCTTATATTTTTATTAAATAAATATAAAACTATTTAAGTTATAAATAATTATTATATTAAATTTGAAACAAGAATAAAAAGATAGATCAGAAACTCAAATAATATAAAATAGATCTCAAAATATTATAAAATTGTATAATAATATAATAACTTATAACTATATTTTATATAGACTTTTATTAAAATCTAAAAAAAACCTTAGCAACATAGCAAAATAATCAAATAACTCTGCAAAACATGAAGTCACCTAAATAAATAATAATATTTTATATCAAAATAATGGATCAATGAATTTAGAAATGAAAGAAAAAACAAAAATAAAAATACAAAATAATTATTTTTGAAGGCGGTTCTCTAGGGAGTTATTCAACTCCACCTCCCATAGTCTTCTCTAGGTTGCCTGAGAGTACAAAAATGTGAAGTAGTATGGGTACTAAGGTCACTCCAACAATACGTTAGGTAGTAAATCATAAAACGCATATACTACAAGTACCAAATAGTAATTATTTCTAAAATAAATAAACAATAACAACAACAACATCAAGACCAATAATAATAATAATAACAATAATAATAATAATATCATTAACCACCACCACCCCGCCGACCACCTGCGACTGCTAGTTGTCGCTGCTTGACTGGCAGTTTTCCTATGATTGCTTGCCGGTAAGAATTTTCAGTAAGATCCATTTAAAAAAAAAATTTGGCCCAAAATATATCAAAACATAAAGTAGGAGAGTTTTACTAAAAATAAGAAATTTTAGTAATGAAGTAAAAATAAATATTACTTTTTGGGATAAAGTACATAATTTCTTATTATTCCTGACATAAGATTTTTATTTTAAAGCAAGAAAAAAAAATTATACATTCAGTAAGTGATTCTTGGCAAAAAAAGAAAAAAAAGAAAGAAAGAAAATTACTCATCGGGAATTTTCTTTCGGCAGGCAACGGCAGCATGGGCAGCCACCCTGCTGCCATACTATATTATTATTAGTAGTAGTAGTAGTAGTGATTTTTTTTTTTTTTTTTTTTTGTATTCTCTTTTTCACAGTGAGAGTATTATTGTCTTTTTGTATTATAAGTTTGGATTAATTAACAAGAATGAGAGACTATTTAATATAATTGATAAATGGACTACATCATAGGGGACTATTTAGCAACTTCTCACATATAGAATCAAGTAGAAATAATAATATTAGTTTTGTCCTATACAGAATTAGGATGCAGTTTTTCTACCTAATTTTGATTACATGTTTTACATTATTGTCCTTAAATTTCGAGTTACAAATCAACCAATTATAAGGGACACCGGATTCCTTCCACATCATTATGATCGGTATACTAAAAATCGCTAAACGCTTGTCCTATATAGGACATGAACGGGTTGGAAATAAGTTTATATATGATTATGCAAGAAGGGATGCAAGGTTTTCTTTTTCTTTTTCTTTTTTTTGGGTTGTAGAGTGGGGTGAGGGGAAGTTGAGAGGTTTAAGTAAAGAAAAAAAGTAAGGGGTTTCAAGGACCATAGCCCCCAAGATTATTTTTTCGGGTTATTATTATGAACTTACTAAATATAAACTTTAAAATAATATAAAATAAATATTTATTGGAATAAGATAATATTCAAATAATTATTTTTCTGAGATCTCATATCTTACTTATTATAACTTTAGTTTTAGATTTTTGCAAAAAGAGAATCAATGTACTATAAAATGAAAATGGTTGAGGCATTGAGAATAATGAAACTTGAAACCCTAACAATAAGATAATTGCAAAAGATTCAATTGAAAATTAGTAGATTATCTTTACAAAAAACTTATCATGTACAAATGAACATATATTGATCGACCAAAAAGATTGGGTCACTAAGGATATGGGGTACTAACCTCAAATATGAGATCAGTGACATGAATAATTTCAAATTACGTCGCAGCGACTTGATTGATCTCCAAGAGCCTCCTGGCGACCTGATCGATCCTGCAATAAAACACCTCAGCCAAGGGGGTGGACGGCCCCGACGAAGGTCCTCCGATGCTTAAGTTAGAGAGTGCGAGAGATATTTCGAGAGTTCAAACATAATAATCAACTTATAATAAAAGTGAGGCCTGCATCCTCTTTATATAGACAAGAGAAGTATTCCCCATGCTAGGGTTACCTTCTCCCACTATAATTTTATAAATACCGCAACCGACTTAGAATTAGAATTTCTCTTGTATGCTAAGTTCCCATAAAATATAGATCTCTCACTAAATTAGCAGAATAGGCCAGAGCCTGTGATTCTTTTAATATAGTCCGCTGGGAACCGACAATACCATCCATATTAGCCCGTTCGGGCCAAACAATTCTAAAGCCCAACACCCAGCACCGAGCTACCACTCAACGCTGAGCTGGTAAAATCATAAGAGGTCGCTACCCTATATGAGAGCTCACCACTCCCATACTTCAGGTCGCTACTCCCTAAAACAGCTCGCCCAACCCTCAGAATGAATGCTCTTTCCAAGAAATGAGATCGCTTACCATAAATATCGGCATATAGCTTACATGAATATTTAGTGTCGTATCAGCTAGTCCCCATATTCTTGCTGATTGAGGCACGAAATCAGGTAGAATATGTAATAAGCAAAAAGAATGTGTCGACCACAAATCATATGCCATTCACTTGAACTGAGAATTTAACCAAAAACTTAACTCAACCACTCTGTTAGCTTATCCAGGCTTCATACCATAACTCACAATAACCCAGCTCTCGATATCGAGCTATATCATCATTCATCCAACAAGAGCTCTCCACCCTTTATACAAGAAATTATAATCTTCAATAATTCAGCTCGCTCAGCTTCCAGAAAGAATGCACCTTCTAGAAGAAGAGGTCGCTCACAAGTCCCCGCGGAAATATATGCTTACCGACCTCAGATATCCATCGACTTGTAATCACAAAAACCATCTTCTGCTGACCTAAAGTCATACGCGTGCATAATAATCGAGCAGAACACAATCATGAGCTTTTAAGAAGTTAAAACATGCCACCCTTAGATCACATCTTTATTAAGATCATTAAATGCACACCATGTCGAGCACGCATCATCTCCCCATTTTTTAGTAATATATTAAATACAATGGGCCAAAGATGAGAGGCCCGGAATAAAACCCTACCAACTTCCCGCCTTTTGAAAAACTCCTTTCTATCTTTTCAGCTTTTTCTTCTACACCGCCCATAAAATACCTCTTCTTCTCCATTTGTCTCACTTATCCAAAATCTCAAAACACCATTTCTTCTGCAACAAAAATCTTTTCCTCACAATTCTGCACGGATTTCACAGTGCTTCAGCATTCGTCCCAAAATCACCAATCGTAATAATGAGTAAGTCCCCCTAATATTTTCATAATAGTAATTATTTTAAGTTTTCTCTGCAATTGTTGCATCTGCTGAGTGTATTTTTCGTGTTTATTTTCCTCCCCGATAATTGATTAATGATGAGTCCAGCATCCTCTATTCCCGATTCTCAAAATCTAGAGCCTTCCCCTGACTCCGATTCCCTTGAAAACCCATTTATTTTTAAAAGAAGACGAAGAAATCCTCCTTCATAGGAGCCTGGCCTACATGACGAATTGGAAGGTGATGCTAGTTGCCCCAAGCTTGAGGCCCAGACTAGGGCTTATACTGAGGCCAGAGCCTTGATTGAGAACATACCAGAAGACCCCTCTCCAGCCCAACCTGAAATTGAAAACATCCCAGAGTGTATCACCTTAATCGAACATAATATACCTTTGTCATCTCAATCAGAACATTTTCTGGAGAATTTGGTAACCACGGTACCTTCTTCAACTGTTGCCGACCTGCTTCCCCTACCCCAAGCCACTAGGGTAGTTAAACCAAACTATTAGGTGTTACCTGAGCGGGAAAAACGTGAAGAGTTTAAGAGAGCACTCAATCTTCCCGAGACCGCTGAAATGATCCTCCTAAACATCACCAAAATAGACCCAAAAAATCCTCCTGCTAACCACTTAGGTCGGGTTTTAGATCTCCACCTCACTGGTTTTATATCAGTGCATCCAACAAATTCAAAGTCCCCATCCTTCAGATGTCCCCATATTCTATAAAATTCATGGTAGGGTATGTGATTTAATGCGAGTATTATAATGTCCAACCTGATCCGGGTTTCTTTAATTTAAGTTTTCAAATAAAATACCAAAAAAACTCATTTTACCTCTCGGCCCGCTCTGGGAAACCCCGCTTCTTGGTGAATCCATCATCAAAGGTGCCCGATGGCAAAGCAAATTATTTTTTATCCACAACATCGAGTCATGGCCCTTCGACACTGAGCTACAATACCATACCCCAGAGTAGGATGATCCTCCTACTCCCAAAATATTCCCTGCCCTTTACAAGAAATATTCCGACCAGCTATCTGAGTGGAGTAAGCGTTCTTTTGACATAGTACAAATCGCCAGGTGGGAGAGACGATTTTCTTTCCTAGGTCTTGACTCACGACCTATTGATCAGGATCGAGCTTTGACCAGATCAGAATTCGGTAGGTCTTCTTAGTTATAGAATTCCTCATCCTTCATGTTCATAATAACATAGCTTGATTTAATCCTGTATTTCATTTTTGCAGATAACTTCATTGGCAGTTGTGTCTCATCGAGCTCGGAGGGAGCCACTATGCTAACTGACCCGAGCCCAGCGACCACATCAGCGACGCCACCTCCCATTATTGATATATATGAGGTGCTGAATCAGGGTATTGCGGCCAAGGATGGCCAAGAAATGACAGGCAACCTGGAGGAACAACTGTTGCCCAGGAAAACAACCAAAGGGAAACGGGCCACTCGAACACCCACACAAACCATCTCTCCAGTTCAAAAATGCCGACGTCTCTGCAAGACTTATGATGCTGCCATATCCAGCTCTCTAGACCTGGAGAAGAGTCTAGCGCAATGCTCCAATGTTGACCAATTTAAGGCCCTTTTGACTGCTCAGGTGACTCTCATATTTCCCAGGATCTTATCTTTAAATACGCTTTTCCAATATATCTATCACACATCATATTCTCTTTATACAACATGTCAAACCTTTGGTGCATGCCTTATTCAACCACTGTCAAACGTCTTCTACTAATGATGAGCTGCAGAATACCTGTGATGAGCTAGTAGCGCAAGCAGAACAACAAACCTGATAATTATCTCTGACTCAAGGAGAGCTGGACAAAGCTCGCCAACAACTGGGCGCTTGTGAAGAAGAAGTGAATATTCTGAAGAGCCAGGTGGACAGTTTAAAGGACGAAATAGCTCGCATAACTAATGAGTTCAGAGATCAGATCCAGAAGCTTGAAGGGATGGTGCAGATAAAGGACAAGCAAATACACGACGTCGTTCGGCTAGCTCACGAACAAGGCATAGCCGAAGGTCGCCGCACCTTATTGAAGAGTGAAGTAGGCAAAAGGTTCATGGAATCTTATAGAGTGGAGTTGATGTCAGCCTTTAAGAAATCCTCCCTCTACTTTGGTAAGATGGCCAGAGGAAGCAGAGAATGGGTCCATCAGGCCATGGATCAAATCAAAATCCAGCTCGCGGCTATGAACGTCTCTTTTAATCCTGATGTGAATGGTATCGTAGACAACCTTCTCCCCTTCTCCTTCTGGAAGGGCGACATAAATCAGCCCCTAAAATCCAAGTGGTGGCTATCCTGCCAAGGCACAACTGTTTTGTGGGCCAAGCTGGTTACCGAGCTGGAGACGCCTCTTCACGATTTTGTGTCTGACTGTAACACTGCCTAAATTTATAATCTCAAACTCATTTTCTCCTGAATCATTATGTATGAACAATTCATTTCTTTATGTTTATTATATATCAACCTGCCATAACAAACCATCCCAAAGTACCAACAATCCTTATTTTAACCATGTGGATCAACTTCAAAATAAAAATATCATTACGAAACATGCGCCCACCTCACAGACCCGCCTTTCAGGCGTAATATTTCTTCAAATGACAAATATTCCAACTTCTAGGTAGAGCTTTCCCTGGAGCATTTTCGAGTATATACGCTCCCCCACGTAACACCTTGATCACTTTAAACGAAATCCAATTCGGATCTAGCTTTCTTGTATTATATATTGCATCTGCTCGTTTCCATACCAGGTCTCCGACCTAGAAATATCGGCATTTAACACGTTTGTTTAAAGCTGCCTGAATCTGCTGTTTGTAACGCTCTACCCGGGCTGAAGCCTTATCTCGTATCTCATCAATCGTTTCAATTGCTCCTCTTGCTAACCTTTCATTCTCTTCCACACTGAATGTTGATAACCGCTGTGACCCCCCACTATTTCATCCGAGATGACAGCCTCCATACCATACACCAAGCTAAAAGGTGATTCCCATGTAGAGGTTCGGGGAGTTGTTCGATAAGCCTATAAGACCGACGCGACCTCTTCGTGCCAAATTCCTCCTGCCTTTTCCGGCCGTAGCTTAATTCCCTGCACAATAATGCGGTTAGTAACCTCTACCTGCCCGTTAGCCTGGGGATGCGCCACAGAAGCAAAACGTTGCTTCATCCCCATTTCCTTGCACCAATCTTGGATTTTCTGCCCATTGAATAGGGTTCCATTATCTGAAACCAGCACCTGTTGAACACCAAACCTACAAAAAACATTGTTAAAAATAAAATCCATCATGTCCTGCTAGCCTATGCCCTTCATCGCCTCCACTTCCACCCATTTCATAAAATAATCAATCGCAACCACCAAATATTGATTATTGTCTAGTGTTTTTGGAAAAGGCCCCACGATATTGATTCCCCATTGTGCAAAGGGACAAGGAGATCTCATAACCATCATGTCTTCAGTCGGTATATGAATGTTTGGTGCGTGCATCTGACATTTTTTACAAGTTCTGACCAGGTCGCTGGCCATACCTTTCATTCCTGGCCAAAAGAAGCCAGCCCGCAACGTTATCCCAACCAGCGCCCTGCTTTTCGCATGATCACCACAGTATCCTTCATGTATTTCTCTCAACACCTCCAATCCTTCCTCTTTGGCCAAACATTTTAAAAAGGGTCCAAAACGCGACCTTTTATATAAGTCTTTGTTTATAACACAAAAACGAGCCGCTGTTCTAGCTTCTTTTATTGACAACTGTACCTCGCCCTCCTTTGCCTTAAAGAGGACCTCCCATATTGGTGTACGTCCTCTTTTATTTCTATCTCCAACAACTCTTTTCCTTTATCCACACTACTATGACTTAGCTCCATCAATGTGATTTTCCTGGTGTCACAAGTTCTTAGTGCACCCGTCATCTGAGCGAGCTGATCAGCTCGAATATTATCAGCCCGCGGTAAATGCTCCAACTTAAATTCTTCAAAACGCATAACCTCTTCTCGTAACTTTTTTAAATACACCACCATGTTTTCCTCTTTTACCTCAAAAGACCCGTCGAACTGACAGGCTACCAGTTGGGAGTCTATATACGCTCTCACTTTTCTTGCTCCTAGGTCGCTTGCCATTTTAGCACCCTGCAATATCGCCTCATATTCTGCCTCATTATTAGATGCCTTATATCCTAATTTGATTGCAAACTCAAAATTCTCTCCTTCCTGGCTTGTCAAAACAACCCCTAATCCAGCTCCCGACACCATGGTTGATCCATCGGTATACAAAAGCCATGTGTTCGCCTCACCCTCTGATTCAGATGAATACACAATCTCTTGTAAAAAATCTGTCAATACTTGTGCTTTGATGGATGTCCGAGGTTCATACACCACATCATACTCGCTTAACTCAACAGCCCACTTCACTAGTCTTCCTGATACATTCGGATTACTCAAAACCTACTTGAGGGCCAGGTTAGTACGCACCTTCACCTTATGACTCAAAAAATATGGTCGCAACTTCCTTGCCGTGTAAATTAGCGTGAAACCTCCTTTCTCCAACTCATTATAATTTATCTCGGCACCCCTTAACATCCTACTAATATAATAAATAGGCTTTTGTATCCCTTCATCTTCCCTGATGAGCACCGAGCTCACCGCGACCTCTCCAACAGATATATACAAGATTAGGTCTTCCCCCGACATTGGCTTAGTTAATAATGGTATCTCCGCTAAGTATTCTTTTAGCTTAAAAAAAGCTTCTACTGTCTCCTTGGTCCATTCGAACGTGGATCCTTTCCTAAGTGCCCTGAGAAATAGTACCCCTTTCTCCACCAACCTGGAAATAAAACGGTTAAAACCTGCAATCCGACCTGTTAGCACCTGTACTTAGTGCACCATTTGAGGATGTGGCATCTCCAAAATAGCCCGCACCTTTTTGGGGTTGACCTCAATAACTATCTCCGTTACCATATATCCCAAAAAATTTCCCAGATCGCACGCCGAATGCACATTTTTTTAGATTGAGCTTCATTTCGTATTGTCTGAGTATAACAAAGGTTTTTCTTAAGTCCTCCACATAAGATCCTGCTTTCCTGGTCTTTACCAACATATCATCGACATACATCTCCATGGTGGACCCCAACAGGTCCTTGAACATTCTTTCCACCAGTCTCTGATAGGTCGCCCTTGCATTCTTCAAACCAAATGGCATAGACACAAAACAGTATGTTCCTGTTGAGGTGACAAAACTCACCTTAGGTTGATCCTCCTTTGCCAATGGTATTTTATGATATGCTTGTGAAGCATCCATCATACTCAACAACTCGCACCCCGAGGTTGAATCCACCAGTTGATCAATTCGTGGTAGCGGATAAGGATCTTTCGCGCATGCTTTATTTAGGTCATGAAAATCCACACACATCCTCCAATTCTGGCCTGGTTTAGGTACAATTACAACATTAGATAAGTATCTGGGGATTGGATTTCCCGAATATGGCCTGCCTTTAATAGCTTCTGCACCTCTTCCTCAATTATTTTATCCAGTTCAGCCCCAAAGTGTCTTCTTTTCTGTTTGACCGACCTCGCCTCCGGATCTGCATTCAAGTGATGTTGCGCGACCTCCGAGGATAACCCTATCAATTCTCCATCCCCAACGGCAAAAACATCTCGGAATTCCCTCAGTAATTTTATCAGCTCTTTCCCTTATGTTTCTGTCATTAGAGTTCCTATTCTCGTAGTACAAATCTTGAATCAAACTTTTTCACTTTAAAGACAAAATCTCGTCCGCAAGAGAACGAAGCTATTATAGGCAATAAGCTTGACTCGATTCGAATCAAAAGGAATTGAATCAGCGTCTACAAATGTTTGTTTAACAATTCTATAACTAAATACACGATCTATTTTCGGGAAGGGGTTTCTATAACTACGAATTTGAAAACGAGCTTACAAAATTAAAACTAATTGAAAGCGATAAAAATTAGGATTTATAAAACGAGAAAACAAACATGATTGAACTAGCATATTAAAAGTAAATCGTGTATGAGTTACTAAACTAATAACAAGCCGAATTAAATTATAAAATTAAAAACTAAATCAAAAGTAAATAAAAAAAAGTGCAGGAAACTTATAATTCATATGTAAGTAGCAGACATATGATCTACAGCAACCAAATAATATCTTAAAAAATGAACGAACGAGAAACGAAGGAAATGACTTGATTATCAACCGAAATCTTCAATTTAATTTAGATAGAAAGGGACTTGAGGTATCTGAGCATTTTGGAATCTTCCCCCTAATATATCTAATGAAGTTTTGAAGAAACCAATGGCTTTTTATAGATTTTTCCAAAAATAACTGCTCAACCGCCAGAGCGTCGACCGACGCAGTCCGAGTGTCGATGTCGACACGATTCAGTCTGCTCACGTCGACCAGGCAGTGCGTTGACCGACGCGTGCACGAATCGACGCGACTGCAAGTTTGCGTCTTCAGGTATGTCGATCGACGGAGCTAGGATCGACGCTACTGTAGCTATGCGTCGACCGACACGGGCGTCTCTCAGCGTCGACGTGGCACTGGCTGCGGGTGTCGGAAGCACGTCGTGCGTCTCGTCTTCTTCGTTTCGAGCTGAAAAAAATAAAACAAAATTAGACTATTACTTATAAAATAAGGTAGAAAAACGTAAAACATGATACGAAACGAAAATTATCAAAAGGAAGAAAAACGAGAAGAAAATAAACCTAAAAACCCTAAAAGCACACAACACACGATGCAAAAATACACGAAAATCACATACAAATATGTACAAATCAACTCCCCCACACTTAGATTTTTGCTTGTCCTCAAGCAAAATCTAATCTAGACGTAGACAAGAGAGGTAATTACCCAATGACCTAATCACTAATGCATACAAATGATTCAAGAAGTTAATGCATTATACGACTGAAAACTAAACTAAAAGGACGAAACGATACGTTGAGATAAAATATTTAGACTTGCTTCTGAACACCTAAAAGTAATGAGTTGACCTCCATGCACGTCATCCATCCATACCTCGGCCCAAGTCTATCCCCGAACAAACCGCCAAGTCATCACCCGACTAGCCCAGTCATCTATACACCTCTTTAACAATATAATCAAATAAATAAATAAAAAGGCAGAAATACGAACTTAACTTGTACAAGGTTTTATCTTCTTGCACTTATTCTTTCTTTTTCTTTTCTTTTTTTTCTTTTTCTATTTTCTTTTCTTTTTTTTATGAGTACCCATAAGATGAGGTACTAAATGAGCATAATTTACATAAATCAAAAATAAGAGTTCATTCACTCCGATCTTACGTTGCTAAGTGTAACTGATAACGTTCACTAGTACGAAAATAGGATTCAAGAACAGACATTTAAGAACGCCTCAGAAGGCGGCGTTCTTAAATGTTAGCTGGTGGCATTTTTGTAATAAAAGTGTCACATACAAGAACATCTTTTTTAAAGACGTTCTCGTATACTGGATATCCATAACGTCGTTAAAAAGACGTTATGGTATATTAGATATTCAGAACGTTGTTAAAAAAGACATTCTGGTATTTTAAATATCAAGAACGTCTTTAAAAATGACGTTCTCGTATGTTAAATATCGAAAAGGTCTTTAAGAATGTCAATCTAGTATTTTAAGTATCGAGAACGTCTTTAAAACGATGTTCTGGAAAGTATTATTCAGAACGCCTTTTTAAAGGCGTTCTCGTATGTCATATTATATCTAGACAAAATTGATTTTTCTGATTAAAAATTAAACATAACAAAACCTTATCCACAATCGTCCTCTTCTCGTCCTCTCCGTCGATTCTCGTCCTGTCCGCCAATTCAACCTCCTCCCACCATTCCCAACCACCACCGGCCTTCAATTTCCAATCGCCACCACTAGCTGCATCTTCAAACCTTCATCTAATTCTCCCCGAATCTCCTCCCTTTCTCCCCATCAGTCTCACGCTCAAGATTTTTCTTCTTATTTTCGAATCGAACAACAACGAGAGGTTCTGGTCGGCAATTTCGTTCTCTCCAGTGAAGGAGAAGAAAAAATCGTCCCTATCGCTGGCGGCTCTGTCGTCGTCATCGTCCTCACGCGACGAGAAGAAAGACGGAAGGAGGCGAGGAAAACGAGGAAGGTTCCTACGGTGGCCAGAAAACCTGCGAACGGCATTTGGAAACAGCGGGTGCCGTCATCTGTGCACGAGTTGCAGAGGATCTTGACTCAGCTATGTTTTTTTTATTTGGTAAATAAGCCGATTAGGGTTTTACCATTTAGCTGCTTTTGGTATGTCTTGCTTTAAATTCAACCGTTTTTGAGTATATTTGTTCTGTGTGTTGGCTACCATTATTCGAAAATCAAGGTCTCTCACACTTACCACCAATAATATGCATAATCTGTCTTTTAACATCTATTTCTGAATTAGCTGCATTTTTTTTTCTGGACTACTATTATATCTCAAGATTCTAACTTTTTTTTATAAATATTCAGGTGATGGAATATTTGGTTTATCGTTGGTGGCCTTGACCTCTGCCACGGACGATATGATACGCCTCAACATCGGCTTTATCGTGATATGGACACCGTTTTTGCGGATGATTACTCTAATCCATCACTTATGGTATAGACACTCTTAACTGAAATCTACTTATGTTTTGCAAATTTTTAGCACTTCAATTCTGTACTTGAAATATATCTCAAAGTTTTGTAGTATCATTTGCAAAAGAGTGTTTTTTTTTTCTTTTTTAAATTTTTATACAAAAAGTAACTCTTATTGATTTCTTTATTTGTAATTTCTTTATTAAGCTTTACAATCACTTCTTGGAATATGACATATAGTAATCTATTTATTATGTGGGATTATTTTGTTCAAGAGTCTCAAGACACTCTGCCTACCAGAAAACATACCTTCTGATTATTTTACCTAACAATCAGAGTCTCAAGACACTCTAATATGTTCTTGTTATTTTGTTATACAATTAAATTATTATATTGAATTGAAGAATTTGAAGGTGAAAATTAAAATCTTGATTTTTAGTTTAATTGTTTGTGTAAATCAGTTTTGGTTTATTGGTACAGTGATTTTAATTTCTTCTTTTCTGGTAAGGTTTCATAAGAAAGCAGATTAGTTTTGGTGGTATTCAGTTTGATGTTTTGAATTTTGAGACAAAGGATTTTATTAGATTTACTTTTGAATTTCTATGAAAAATTAAAGTTTTTTCACTTTTCTTCATTGCCGCTTAAAGCGTATTTATTTTGTGATTTATGTTGTTTCCAATTTTACATATTATTCATTTGGCTAGACATATATATATTTTTTAAGAAATTCAAAATTTTTGCTCAATTTAGTTGTGTGCACTGAAATTTAATAACTTGAAGGCTCGGACCCTTCTGCTGCCCACCTGTCACTGAATTTACTGTGTTAGTTCTTACACAGATGTTGCTTTTTTTTCTTAGGTGGTTTACTGTTATTAAATGATGAGGGTTGACAGAGTGGTGGCTTTGACTCCATTACAGAAGAAGGTTTATGTGTCGATACTGAGGAAGGAACTTCTGAAGCTGCTTGCACTTGCTTTTGGAGCTTCTAATGCGCAATCTTTGCAGAATATTGTAAGCGGGTAAATTTTTATCTTATTTAATTGCCTTGTGGTTATTATTTAATTTAATTATCCTGCAGGTAATTCAGCTTCGGAAAGCATGTAGTCACCCGTACCTTTTCCCAAGTATTGAGCCCGAACCATATCAGGAGGGTGAGCACCTGGTTCAGGTAGTCCGACTACTATTTCACTTTTTCTCCCTCGTATGTTGAAGCTGATTTTATACCTCTATTTATTTATTTTTTGTTTTTTATTTTTAATTTCATCAGGCTAGTGGTAAACTTTTAGTTTTAGATCAGCTACTCCAGAAGTTGCACGAATCAGGGCATCAGGTTCTATTGTTTGTTCAGATGACTCATACGCGTGATATATTACAGGTCGGTCAGTTATTATCTTTTATGTATTTTATATTTGCCTGTTAAATCTTATATGATATGTGTATATCATGCAGGACTTCTTAGAAATGAGGAAATTGGGCATTAAAAGTTTATAAATTGCATTTCAAGAACAATAATTCTTTATTCATGGCTAGCATTCATGACAAATTTGAGATTTTATTTTAAGTTATGGAGAGAAGAGATATGCCGAAATTTTAAGAAAAATGAGACATAATGATTGTCTCGTACTGATGATGACTATTGGGGCTGCTCCATATGTCGGTTCTGAGAGGAAATATTAGGGAATATTTGTGAGAAAATCAGGGAAAAAAAGTTGTATAATTTTATTTATTTTTGCACCTTTCGTTTCTTCTCTTTCACCCTTTTCTTGGCTTTTTATTGCATCTCTTTCTAAGTGATTTGTTGAAAAAGTTTTGGAATTTAGTTTGATTGTTGCATGGACTGAAGTGTAATTTCTCTTGATTTATAGAGCTTGAAAGTGGTGGTGAGTTTGCTAATTTTAGGTATGTACACCCTCCCACACTGTTGTTCATTTAGTTGCCCAAATGTGACTTGTACTATCTTAATGCAGAATAATTTATTGTGCAGCTCTAAGATCAGTGGAGCATCATTTGAATTTGGAAAAGCTTTATGGTCTTGGAACTAATTGTGGTAACATTCATGTTTATCTCCGAAAATATAATATTTGTTAGTTATATTGTGGACTACAGGCCATGGCATTTTTGTGAATTTTTGTTTGGTTTAACTTACACAATATATTAACAGCAAAAGCTCGGCATATGTGTAATTTTTTGTTCCCTTTTTTCCTATATATTTCCTATTATCCATTGATTTTTTTCCCTTCATTATTTCTGTTATTCCCTTGTGTTGTTTGTACTGATATATTATGGTAATTGTGTATTATTGTGATTAATGACATGTGTTGTTTGATCTTTGGATTATATAAATGAAATGTGTTTTGTGAATTAAATATGTAATAAAATTGTATGAGTAGGAAAAGTGAATCTGGAATGAAATTTGATGTATTTGTAGGCACCTGCTTTCATTTAATTTTTTTAAAAATTTTTACTACTTTCTAGAACGGTTATTCAAAAACCCGTTCTGGAAAATATACTTTCCAGAACGCCTGTTTATAGAGGCGTTCTCGAAAGTATACTTTCCAGAACGCCTGTATTTAGAGGCGTTCTCGAAAGTATACTTTCCAGAACGTCTTAAAAAAGGACGTTCTGGAAAGTTATTTTCCAGAACGGGGAAACCGGTAAAAACGACATTCTAGAACGGCTGAAATATTTTTCCAGAAACGTCTCTGAAAACCGTTCTTGAATGTCTGAAAATCAAGAACGCCTCAGCAGGGCATTCTGGATTTGCAGAAACAGGCGTTCTTAAAAGCTATTTCTGCACTAGTGGTTCTTCAATATCGCATGTGGAGTTTTAACGTCTCCAAAAAATAAAAAGAAAAAATTACATAAAGTCCTATAGAGGGTATCGAGGAACGGGGCTAGTAGAGAGTATTCGACTCTTTGAAACGAAACAGAAATAGAACAGAGGACAAGACACTTCATAGATATTTACACTTCATTCCCCACAATTACACTATTGTTCGAACGGAAGTCTAAATATCCTAATCAAAGCATCTAACCACGTCACTTCGTCAAGATTCCAGTTTCATCCTCACTAGTGTGCTTACTATGTCGCGGACCTTGATATTTATAGTATTTTCTCCCTAATCTCAACTATTTTCCTTTCTTGTATTTATACTTCTGAGTACAAGACTCTGAAGAGGAGGTGGAGCTGGAGGAATCTGCATATCTTTGCTTGCTCGAGATCCCCCTCCGCTTGTGAGATGGTCTCCACGATGGAGATCCTCCACTTCGTTTCTGCTATTCTGTTACTGATTTCTCCGCGTGCCCATTATCTGGTTTGTCAGCTTTTTCCCCTGCCGTACTCAGCTCGCCTGCTAGATACTTTTTTAGATCTTCTTGTTTTTCCAGAGGTACAAATTCCATAAGCCCTTCCAAGAATCCTTTATTGACTTGACAAGGCTTGTTTTTAGGCAACTCCTTCCACACCTATGTAGATAACTTTTTGTGCGATGACTTCCGGAGTTTTCTCTTGTTGCTCTCCTTCAGGTTCCTTCTCTTTCTGTTTCTCTGGCGAGGGTGGTGGTGTGACAGCCAGATTCTGAATCGTTTGTCTTCCTAGGGGAGGTGCTAGTCCGTCTTTCGTCTGCTCTACATTATCGATCTCTTTGTTCTTTTTCTTTGATTTGCTTGATCCAGGACCAAAATCCAAGACCCTAGGTGGCATGTTTCTTTATTTCATACTATTTTTGTGAATTCTCTCACGTCCTTCGCTCAAAGATTCGTTGTCCCTCTTTCCCACAGACGACGCCACTTGATGCGACCAAAAAGATTAGGTCACCAAGAATATGGGGTACTGACCTCAAATATGAGATCAATGACCTGAATAGCTTCAAATGACGTCGCAGGGACCTGATTGATCTCCAAGAGCCTCCTAGCGACCTGATTGATCCTGCAAAATAACACCTCAGCCAAGGCGGTGGACGGCCCCGGCGAAGGTCCTCCGATGCTTCAGTTAGAGAGTGCGAGAGATATTTCGAGAGCTCAAACGTAATAATCAACTTAAAATAAAAGTGAGGCCTCCATCCTCTTTATATGGACAAGAGAGGTATTCCCCAAGCTAGGGTTACCTTCTCCCACTATAATTTCATAAATACCGAAACCGACTTAGAATTAGGATTACTCCCGTATGCTAAGTTCCCATAAATAATAGATCTCTCGCAAAATTACCAAAATTGACTTGGGCCTGTGATTCTTTTAATATAGTCCGTTGGGACCCATAATACCATCCATATTAGCCCGTTCGGTCCCAACAATCATAAATCCCAACACCCAGCGCTGAGTTACCACTTAACGCTTAGCTGGTAAAATCATAAGAGGTTGCTACCCTATATGAGAGCTCGCCACTCCCATACTTCAGGTCGCTACTCCCTAAAACAGCTCGCCCAACCCTCAGAAATAATGCTCATTCCAAGAAATGAAATCGCTTATCATAAATACCGGCATATAGCTTACATGAATATTTAGTGTCGTATCATATATATATATATATATATTAGTCAAGCGCTAACGCTTTTATAAGGTTAGGGGGCTGAGAAGCCCTTGCTTGCTGCTTGCTGTCTACTTCGCGAGGCTCTTAGACTGCTACTGAAGGGCCTTATCCTGGGCATTCTCTTAAGCTTAAAAGCTAATTCACCACTTAGCCCCCGAACTTCATAACTGGCCTAAAAAGGCTTGGAAATGGCCATAGTGATTATGAAAGAGTTCAGATTGCACCTACAACCTATAGTCTCTCTAGTCTTTCCCTTTCTTCGTTCTATCAAAAAATTCCCCTACCCAACTCTTATAGGTGAACGCGAGCAAGCATAGAAGGGATACTGGATTTTATGCAAGAGGATTGACTTCGATCTGAGTTTTATATATATATATATAACTTTATGAAAAACATGCAGAAGTTGGAAGGTAATTTGGTATTGGTGGCATATACAGTCATTTCACATTTATAAATACAAACTACTAATTAACTAATATTATACTAAGGTACCCAGTAGAAGGTGATGGAGGTGACTGCCCCTACCAAACCCCAACCTATGGGTGGCAAATTGGGTTATCGTGCCATGTTCGTATCGCACTATCATGTTTTCTTATTTTCTATATTATTTGATAATTAATGTAATAATAAGCGTAAATCTAACTAAATTTAGAGTTTTGTGCTTTTCGTGTCATTTCGTGTAATGGCATGCCTTATCGTATTCTTATCTTTGTAAATATATTTTTATCATATTTCTTTGAAAATTTAGCCCAACAAGCATCGGGATCGGAGCACCTTGAATTTCCCTCTCGAACCGGACCGAACATGCAGAGCCTGTTCCATGAAGCCCCGGCTAGGCACTCTGACAATCAAGTCAAAAAGCATATTATATGCTGAGCATAAATTTGTCGAAAAATAAGAGAGTGTTATGAATGAAGGGGATTATAAAGTAATAAACAGAAAAACGTAAAGAAGACACAGATTTACGTGGTTCACCAAATTAGCTATGTCCACGGGCAGAGAAAAGAAAGGATTTTATTAACTGGTTAGGGTTACAGATTTCTGATCTCAAAGACCATATTTATAGTATTGAGAGAATACACCAAATTGGGCTTAAGGCCCAAAACTGCATATCGTTTGGGCCGGGGGCGACTCCGCCCCCCCGGACCCCCGTACAACTCGCCGAAGCGAGAGATTCAAGACATATCAACAAATCTCCACCTTGACTTGAATCTTCCTTGCAGATGCATCATTACAATGCCAGATGAACAGACTCCTTCTTTCTGCCTCAGATTTGCCCTTCTTGGGCAACTAACAGCTTTTGATGTTTAGCAAGTCCAGACAATGTCAAAACTTGCAATGTGGGACTGGCTTGGTGAACATGTCAGCAGGATTATCAGCAGTACCTACTTTCATCACCTTGATTCTCTGCTCATTCCTCAGAAAATGATACCTCACATCAATATGTTTGGTCCTTTCATGATGAACCTGATCCTTGGTCAAACAGATTGCACTTAGACTGTCACAAAACACAATAACTTGATCATGATGTAGACCAAGATCACCTACAAGCCCTTTCAACCAAATTCCCTCTTTAGCAGCTTCTGTCAGTGCCATATATTCTGCTTCAGTTGTAGAAAGAGTAACTGTAGCCTGTAGAGTTGCCTTCCAACTAACAACAGAACCACCAAGAGTGAAAACATAACCAGTCATAGATCTTCTACTATCGACATCTCCAGCATAATCAGAGTCAGAGTAACCAGTCACAGAACCATGAGCATCACCACCATACAAGAGACCAACATCAGACGTACCTTTAAGATAACGAAAAATCCTCTTCATAGCTTGCCAATGCTCCTTTCCAAATCGTCCCATGAACCTGCTGATAACACTCACAGCATGTGCAAGATCTGGTCTCGTGCAGACCATAGCATACATCAAACTCCCTGCCGCATTAGAGTATGGGACTCGAGCCATGTTTTCCTGTTCAACTACAGACTTCGGTGTATAATCAGCAGATAAATGAATATTTGTAGCACTTGGGGTATCAATAGGCTTGGCGGTAGACATGCCAAATCTAGACAAGATATTCTCAATGTAACTCTTCTGTGACACGAAGAGCTTCTTCTTTTCTCTTTCCCTATATATCTCCATGCCCAGAATTTTCTCGGCAGCACCCAAATCCTTCATATCGAACTCAGCACTGAGCAAGTCCTTCAGCTTTCGATTATCAGACTTGGACTTTGCAGCTATGAGCATATCATCTATATACAGAACGAGATAGATCATAGAATCATCATCTGCTTTATTGTGATACACACAAAAATCATGTGGACTCCTATTGTATCCCAACTGGATCATGTAACTGTCAAACCTCTTATACAACTGCCTTAGAGACTGCTTTAGCCCATATAAGGACCTCTTCAAATTGCAAACATAATCTTCCTTCCCCGGAACCTGGAACCCCTCTGGTTGAGTCATGTAGATATCGTCTTCGAGCATTCCATGTAGAAAAGCTATCTTCACATCCAGTTGCTCAAGTTCTAGATCCTGTTGTGCAACCATTGCTAGTAACACTCTAATGGAAGTGTGTCTGACCACTGGTGAGAATATCTCATTATAGTCAACCCCCTCCTTCTGTGTGAACCCTCTTGCAACTAGTCGAGCCTTGTATCTCACACCCTCACCAGATGTGGTTTCTTCCTTCTTCTTGAATATCCATTAGCAAGTGACAATCTTCCTCCCCTTTGGCCGTTTGACCAGCTCCCAAGTCAGATTCTTGTCAAGTGATTCCATCTCTTCTCTCATTGCAGTGAGCCATTGAGCCGACTCACTACCTGAAACAGGCTCTCTGTATGTGAATGGTTCACCTACAGATGGTTCTTCCTCTTCTACCTCTTCAGCGACTTGTAATGCATAATTCACCATATCCTCAAAACCGTATCGCACAGGAGGCTTTACGCCTGTTCTCCTAGCTCTATCAACAGCTATGCTTGTCTGGAGAGCTTCTGGATCAAGATCTGAACTTTCAGCATTATTATGTTGATTTTCTCCACCTTGGAGTTGTGATTTACTCTCATCGAGAGTGACTTGCAGCTCCACCTATTTATCAACACCACTACAATTTTCTGCACCAATGGACTTCACAGCGGGGTTAAGCATAGAATTATCATCAAAAATCACATTCCTGCTGAATATAACTCTATTTTCTGAAGGTGGCCAGATTCTATATCCCTTAACTCCATCCCCGAAACCAACAAATATACCCTTCTTAGCTCTTGGTTCTAATTTACCCTCACTAACATGATAATAAACAGTACACCCAAAAACTCTCAACAACGAATAATTTGCAGGTTTATTAGAACATACCTCGTAAGGTGTCTTGCAATCAATGCCAGTGTGAGGACCACGGTTGATCAGATAGCACGTCGTGTTTACTGCTTCTACCCACAACTTTCTAGCCAAAACAGCATTTGAGAGCATGCATCTCGCTCTCTCCAGAATTGTCTGATTCATGCGCTCTGCCACACCATTCTGCTGCGGCGTGTGTCGAATGGTGTGGTGTCGAGCAGTCCCTGCATCCTTGCAGAACTCGTTGAAATCAAACGAACAAAACTCCAGGCTATTATCAGTTCGCAGTCGCTTGATCTTCTTCCCAGTCTGATTTTCTACCAACGCCTTCCACTGCTTAAATCTCTTGAACGCTTCACTTTTGTTCTTTATCATAATTACCCAAGTCATCCTTGAGTAGTCATCAATCATAGGCACAAAATATCTATGGCCTCCAATAGACTCAACACGTGACGAACCCCAACAATCTATATGAATGTAGTCAAGAGTCCCCTTGGTCTGGTGAATGGCCTTCTTTGGGAACTTATTACGATTAAGCTTCCCAAACACACAATGTTCGCAGAATTCAAGACTATACACTTTATGCCCAGAAAGAAGATCCCGCTTTGACAAAATCTGCATCCCTCTTTCTCCCATATGAACGAGCCTCATATGCCACAGCCTGGTCATATTCATGGTTTGAACCTCGGATGATGCAACATCAGCATAACCTGTCACAGTGGAACCTTGCAAATAATATAAGGTACCATGTTTCAGGCCTGTTAAAACCACCTTTGAACCTTGACAGACATACATAACTCCACCTTCACCTTTGAAACTGAAATCCTTACTGTCAAGAAGACTCAATGATATCAGATTCTTCGTCATTTGTGGAACATGCCTGACTTCATTCAAGGTGTGGAATACCCCCATCATTTGTCCGTATCCTAACTGAGCCAATTCCAACCACTTTGCAGACAGCACTGTTTGCCATGGAAACATTTCCTCCATCTATCTGCCCATAGGTTGAGAAGAACTCCCTGTTAGAACAAATATGGTATGATGCCCCAGAATCAAGAACCCACACATCATTACGATGAGACTATCCAGCAGCAACCAAAGCCAGATCTTCTTCAGAATTCGTATCATTTTCTTCCACAGCTGCAGAACCGCCGACACCCCCTTTCTTCTCCTGCTTCCTCTTCTTCTTAGGACAATCATTCTTCCAGTGCCCTGGTTCTTTACAGTAATTGCAGATGTCTTCGGGTTTAGGACCTTTTGAACCTTTCTAATTTGGCTTCCCAGTTTTCTTCTCAAATCTCCATTTTTCTTTACCTGTGACAAACAGCCCCGATGCCTGATTTTCTGTTGTAGAGCCAGTTGCCCGTTGACGGTCTTCTCTGTTGTGAAGAGCAGATCGAACATCTTCCATAAATAGAGTATCTTTCCGAGTAATGAACGATTCAACAAAATTCTCATACGATTCAGACAAAGATACTAACAAAATTAAAGCAGCGTCCTCATCTTCTACTTTAACATCAATATTACGCAAATCTAGTAAAATTTTGTTTAATTTGTCTAGATGATCACGAAGGGGAGTACCTTCCTTCATGCGTAAACGGAACAGACGTTGCTTCAAGAGCAACTTGTTGATTAGAGATTTCGTCATGTAGAGACTCTCTAACTTCAATAAGAGAGCAGCGGCAGTTTCCTAATCAGCAACCTCGATGATAACATCGTCAGACAGACATAGCATAATAGTCGAGTGGGACTTTTCTTCTCGGGTATTCCACTCTTCTTCATCTACATCCTTAAATCTAGGTTTTTCTGATAGCGGCGCCCACAGTCCCTGCTGCTTCAGCAGAGATCGCATCTTGATCTGCCATAATCCAAAACTATTTCTCCCGGTGAATTTGTCAACCTTTACGTTGAAATCAGATATTCTCAGTCGGCAAAAAAACCCCTAACGGTGCGGAAATACCCTGATCAAATCGACCAGTCTTTGATACCAGTTTGTTATGAATGAATAGGATTATAAAATAATAAACAGAAAAATGTAAAGAAGACACAGATTTAAGTGGTTCACCAAATTGGCTACGTTCACGGGCAGAGAGAAGAACGGATTTTATTAACTGATTAGGGTTACCGATTTTTGATCTTAAAGACCATATTTATAGTATTGAGAGAATACACCAAATTGGGTTTAAGGCCCAAAACTGCATACCGTTTGGGTAATCCCCGTTCAACACGCCGAAGCGAGAGATTCAAGACATATCAACAAAGAGATTATTCAACTTATTTAGCTTAAGTAACTTAGGGTTTAGAATGAATTTTATATTCTCTATATATATTTTTAGGAGGCGTGTTCAACAAAAAGTAGGGTTTTCGTCTCTTACGCACCAGAATCCTTTGATTAAAACCAAGTAAGACTTTTTTTTTTTTTAATCACGAGATTCGAATCATTCTCCCAATACGGAGGATGTAATTACCAAAATACCTAATTAGGCGCTCAAACCTTCTACTTTCTTTATAATATTAGCTAACCAAAAGGTTGAGCTATCACCTCTTATGGAGCTCACCCCTGGTCGAGCTGTCCCTACCACTGATAAAGGTCGACCTCAAGATGAGCCTCTACTGACCTCTAGAGGAGGTCACCTCGAGCGGAGCTTTCACCGACCTCCATAGAATGTCTCCTTGAGTCGAGTTCCCACCGACCTCCAAATGAGGTCCCCTCAAAACCAAGCTCGTATCCATATTTCACTAGAGCTCTCTCTAAGGTTGGGCTACCTCTGTAAACTCAACCGATCTAGTACCAACTCCCAAAAAAACAAAAGCCGAGGTAAAATGGATGTTATATCAAGGTGAGGTTAGATAGAGACTTCTAAAACAATGACTAAAGATCAAATTATAAATTAATCTAATGTGATTATTACACATCAATATTTTAAATGATTTACAGTGTAAATGAAAATATATCCGTGAAATTAATTTGAGGCTTGGCCTAACATTTAAGAATTATTAAAGGTGACAGTTATAATTCTATTTAAAACAAAAAAAAATACAAATATATACAGATCGCTAGAGTGGAGTTATATAATTACTGGCTAATATAGTGACTACCTCAATAATATAAGTGTAAAAAGACTATTCCATTTCGGGTGTATCCATGTACTCTACTTTTCTGCATCATCGTACAATTTCACCTATGCATTCAAAGACTCAAAATAACCAATTGAGTAAGGGTTGTACTGTAAAGTACTACTTAATTTGGACCCCTAGCTTTCTAGCATACTCCCTCTAAACTCGATAAATAAATTAATTACATGCATGTATCAAATATTTCTCTGAGAAAACCCACAGTATTGCTGTAATTAGACTTCAAAATCGGAGCCCAACATATAAATTAATGACCTTCGTCCTGTCATAGAAAAGGTGATATGTTATTTTATTTTATCTGTGTTTTTTGGTTTTGGGCATTAAACGTTTGATGGGATAATTGAGGATGTTTTGCTCCTACTGAATCATGCCCTGTCTGTGATCAACTTTTTTGGGTAAGTTTTTTCAGGTCAAGAAATGACCAAAGAAGTAGTCCTTCCACGCTCTATAAGTAGTTAATGTCAGCATAGTTAACAACATGATTGTAAGTGGTGTGAAATGCATTTATGAGCTTAAAGTTGAGAGTAAATATGTTGTATTAGACTGTTTTATATTAGACAGCCACAATTTTTTAAATAAAAAGATCACATTTTTAAGGTGAAAATACGTACTATGCAAAACAATTTTGTGTCCCTTTAATGTGAGACAGTTTTACAATTGTTTTTATGCAAAGGTGATCACATGTAAAAATTAGTTTTTCGCTTCACACAAAAAGAATGATTCTCAATTTCTTAATTGGAAATTTCAATATGTCGTTATCAACTTATAATTTTGTTTCATTTTATATGAATTGATCAAATGTTGAGGAGGATGGTTAGGTTTTTTAATTCTAATTTTACAATTTTCCGTCTGAAATCTCTTGTATCTATTTCAAACTCTACCTCTTTAATTTTCATCTACTTGCTGCTTCCGAATAGTGATTCTCATCCTCAAAATGTGGAAGTGTTTGTAAAAACTTTCCTTAAAACAATGGCAAAGACTTGCGTTAGGCTAGATTAACGGGTCATGACCCGTTAGGCCATCTGACCCGATACCGTGATGTATTGGTTTTTGTATTGTGATGTATTGATTTTTGTACTGTAAAGTATTAGTTTTTCATAAATCTCTGACCCGTGTTATGATTTATTGGTTTTTATACTGTAATGTTTTTTTATCATGATGTATTGATTTTTTATTATAATGTATTAGTTTTTGCACTACAATGTATTGATGTGAAATTTTGGCCTAACGGATGATCCGTTAGTCCGGCCTAACAAGAGTGTTGCCCTAAAACAATTCATTCTTTGTGCAATTAACCATTGTAGAATATATGACTTTCCTCAAAGCAATTCATTCTTTGTGCAATTGACCATAGTAGAATATGCGAAAATTAATTTTTACAACTTCTATTCTAAGATTTTTACGTTTTATAATTTAATATTTTACTTTTATTTATTGACGGTTGCAATTTGTACTATGTGAAATCTGTTAAATATAACAATTAGCTCATTTTCTATCCAAAAAGTCACCTGATTCACGCGCTATTTTTGGTGGACTTTTTAAGTGGAATATTAGACAGATGTAGCAAATACAAATATTATATAATACGGGTTGTTATTTGAAACAAAAAATATTTTAGGTTTCAAAGATTAAAATCCATATAGTACATATTTCAAATAATTATTTTACCAGATTTATATTATATTTTTTATGTATTAATTTTTTTTATTAAATAAGTATTTGTAATTTACCTATAAGTTATATTATATTTTATTTATGCATTTTTAAACTTTTAAGCATTAATATTTATCATTTTATAATAATTATATTTATTTTTATGTTTTTTCTTATTTTAAATAATTATTTAGAATATTTTCATAATTTCATATTTAATTTATATGGTTTATGATTTTTGTAATTTTTAAATTTATTTACTAATTATTCATAATCTAATTATAAATTATATTTATCTTATTTTTATATTTTTCCAATATTATTTTAAAATATTTATTTATTATTGTTATGTTGTTTTTATTTTAGATTTTAAATGATTAATTAGAACTTACTATAGATTTTTTTTTCAATAAACATATTGATGTGCTGTTTTAAATATGAATAACATGATATATTATTATCAAAGAACAAAATATACACACAAATTATAAAGATTATTTTAAAATAAAAATAAGGATATCATAAATTTATTCTCTTAATTTAGAAAAATTATTTTTTGCAACCTGTATTATACTGGTTTTACACATTGCAATCTAAATTATTTTTTGTTACAAATAACTCATACTATACGTGATTTATTTTTTGCAGTGTTCATCTAATATTCAATCAAAAATGCCACAAACATGGCGTGTGCGTTACACGCGTATGAGTCTGGTAATTTTTGAATGAAAAATGAACCGAGGATTGTATTTAGCAAATCTCGTGTAGTAAAAATTGTAATCAACAACAAATAAAATATTAGAATACAAAGAAGAAAAAGTGCTTATTATACATGTTGCTAAACAATAATTTTCCAAAAAAAATATATAGTAGTTCTCAAAGAGAGAATTATCACGATAAGAAATAAGAATGGATTTGTACTTGAGCATCAAAAGTATCTCCAATTTGGTTCCGTTGGGAAAATTTCTTCATCCAATGATATTAGCTGCTAATATTTTATTTTTGGGTAAATTGTCAAATAGTACCACAGGTGTAGGTCCATTTGTCAATTAGTCCTCCATTCAATTTTAAGTCAACTAGTACTTACACTTTGCCAAATAGTCCAAAATTGTGATATGAATATACCACAATACCCTTACTATTAAAATAACCAATAATAATAATAATAATAAAATTGGGCCACCTGATCTAACTATAAAGTAAGAAGTTTTTAATAAGAAAATTTTTTACTTTTTCATACATAAAACATGAGATTTTCACTATAAAGTAAGATTTTTTTCTTTTTATTTTGAACATAAATTAAAAATATATTTATTTTAGAAAACAAAGTAAGAAATTTCACTATAAAATATAAAATTTTCCTACTTTTTCGAATATAAAATAACAAACTTTCTTACTTTAAAGGATATAAAGTAAGAAACTTTATTAATTTTTTGAACATAAATTATGAAATTTCACTATAATATAATATATAATTTGTATTAAATAAGAAAATACATAATAATAGTTTGCTATTAAGTAAGATTCTTTTTTCTATTTCTTTTGGCAAAAAAAAAAAGAGTGTAATAAGTAAAAAAAAGTGTGTAATAAGTAAAAGAAATACATAACATTTTCACATCAAAGCAAGAAACTTTTGCAATCAAATTAAATACTTTTTGTCATCAAGTATGAAATTTTTGGACATTAAATAAAAAATCTGTTACATATAGTAAGAAATTCGGACATATAGTAAGAAATATTTCCGGTGACTAGAATTATTTTTTGGGCATTAAGTAAAAAATGTTTGGACATATAGTAAGAAATATTTGCACATATAGTAAGAAATACATACATATAGTAAAAAATCCAAACATACAGTAAGAAAAATATCTGCGTTGAAAAAGAAAACTGACTGCACTGACTCCATGGACATGTAGTAAGAAAGTCAGACATACAGTAAGAAATTTTGGGCAGAAAAAAAAGAAAAAAACGACGAAAATAAATTTCGGCAGCTGAAAAATATTTTCAGATGATAAGGAAAAGAAAATGTGATCGGAAAAAAAATCCCGGCGGCCGGAAAATTTTCCGGCCGGGCGGCGGCGGCGGCAAATTTTATATTTGCTGGGCAAAAAAAAAAAAAAAAACTCATCGGAAAATTTTCCGGCGGCGGGGCGGCGGCAGGCAGCAGGTGGCCCAATTTTATTATTATTATTATTATTGGTTATTTTAATAGTAAGGGTATTGTGGTATATTCATATCACAATTTTTGGACTATTTGGCAAAGTGTAAG
>BMAC01000356.1:239516-258320 GCA_014905375.1 Phtheirospermum japonicum | reverse complement strand
ATATAAGCATTCAAAACTAAGAAAAATGCCCAAGGGTTCCGAAACACTGCCGGGCCATGTAAATTTGCAATGTCCGGCCAAAAACACGGGCGTGTTTTTCACGCACTTTGTTGTCTTGTTTCTTTTCATCTTTAAAATCTTAATTTATTTTCACAAGATTTGTAAATCTATATCTTGAATTTTCATAGCTGTTTGAATTATCTCGATTAAACTCTGTATGAGAGAGTTATGACCAATAATGAAAACTATGAGCAAAATTTATTATTTATTGAATTATTTGCATTCGATTTCCACGTCTGATCTTTCCACATTTTCTGGCTGTTTGGCATGCTTTTGCTTCTCGTTTCATTGTCTCTAAACATGTCCTCTTGTGCATGACCACCATTTCACTCCAAAATCATCTGAATCCTTTTCTCTTCATCGCACCTACACAAACATGACTCATAGTGAAAAGAACACGAGAAATACCATATAAATCTATGATAAGATACAAAAATACAAAACTACACGCATGAAAAACTATGAAAAATATGCATGAAATGACACTTATCACACTGTAATATTTTTAACTTCTAATCATATTATATTATTAATGTTATCAATTATACATCATGTCATTTGTTATATTGATTATATCTCCATCTCATATCGTTATTGAAAATTTTTTAAAATTTACCGATCAAATTTTGTCGAAGAATATTGTTTTTGTTTATTATGTTCTACTCCTTTCGTTCCATTTTACCTGTCCCATTTTAGAAATTTTCAAGTTTCATTCTATCTATCACATTTACATTTTCAAGAAAGAATTAATGTTACCTTTTACTTTCTTAATAAGATTAAATATTATTTTAATAATTGAACCCCTCCCTATATTTACTTTTAGTTCTTTTAAGTAAAAAGATATTATGATCATTTGATACCTATAATTATAATACTATTTTTTTTTTTTAGTTTGTGTGAAATGGTGAAACACAACAAATAAAATAAGATGGAAGGAATAGTAATAGTTTTTATTTTATTCTTAAAAATCTCTTAATGAAATAGTATATCATTAGCAACCTAAATATTAATGCCCTCCGCCCCTGCCCCCCACTCTTTGCATCGAATGAAAAAGGTTGATTTGGCATTACGATGTCAAATCCATGCATGTGGTTCAACTCACTTGTCACCCCAGGTTTTGTGAGAAGTCAGAATCGTCTAATGAGTCTTAAGAATCCCAGAAAGATGAACAACTTTTCACTTTAAAACTTTCACGGTGAAAATATAAACTTTGAATCGAAAATGCATAAGTCAAAACTCTTTTTTTGTTTAAATAAGATGTGCTAGGAAGTTACATATTAAACAGGTCAATAAAATGATAAAAATGAATAATAAAACCATAAAAGTCATTGTGTATTTACACACTAGATTAACATTGTTTTAAGATTTATCAAAAGATGAATTATTTGTTAATTATTATTAAATAATTTTATATTTTCATATTTTAATTAAATTCGTTAATAGTTTTTAGTTATATAGTTAGATTATCTTGAAGATGATTCGTAATGTATTTATTTAAATTATTTAAAACTTTAAAATAAAATATATTATAATTTTATTACAAATATGAGTTGTTTAGGTTGTTATCATATTTAAGGGTTTTTTGTTGCAATTAAATAGTCTGATATGTAATTTATCGTTATGATTAAGATAATTAAATACTTTTTTTAATTATAGATGAATTATTTATATTTTTGTATAAGGAAAGATCTTAATACTATGAAGGGAAGAAACTTATCATAAAGTATAATTATATTAGGGTATTTATGTTATAGTTATGTAGTCATTGATTAGTAATTATTTAAGATTTTTCACGAAATATTGAAGACGAGGTTTAGAAAATATATTAAATATTAGTCATTATCTTAAAAACATTTAAATTGAAAATTATTATGAAATAAAACGGATACAAGGAATGAGTGCTCCTAATGTCTTTTCTCCGTTTCGCCAGAGGAATCATTACTGCAAGGCCTAGAGGGCGAGGTCGTAAGCGGCCTGGGATAGACACGAAAGCAAAGGATCTTAGTTAGCCGAAAGATGGTTATCGGTTCAAGAACGTAAGGCGATCTAGTTTAAGTTGCTGCATTCCTAAGGATTGCAGAAGATGGTTATAAGAAAAATAAGTAATTATAAAATGTTATTATCTTAGGCAATATAATTAATGTAGTTAAAATTATAAGAAGATAAAACTTGGGAAACTTAGGAAATCGTATTTGAGATATCTAATATGCTAATTAGGATAAAATGAGAATAAAAAAAGTAAATTAGACAAAATAAAATATTTTAAGGTTGGGTGACAATACATAAGCAATCGAAGCAGCAAAACTGATTATGCTCATGAGCGTAATGGTATAAGCCTCCTTATCTCTAGGTGCATAGGTAACCACCATAAGCCTTTCCTGAACCTCGCCCTTATTTCTATTACTTGTACTTATAAGATTCTCAGCCATTGGCTCGCAAACAAGAAGCCCTCCGATACTGAAGCTAGAAGAGAATGATGAAGAGCCTCCCCATTAACCGGGCAGCCTAACCTAATAATTCATAATAGTAATAGTGGAATAGCCAATAATCTAGTAGGTCAGAAGGTTTTCTTGCCTCTATCATTAGCTTGGGCAGTCGGAAGTGATGACCAAAAAGTCTAAATTTCCCATTCAATAAACATAAAAGGTACCATAAACAAGCTATTTGAAGAAGCTCCATCCGCCCACACCCCGAAAGGTCCATAACCTTGCCAAGGCTGAGGTTGAGGGTTCAAGTCCCTCCTCATTTTTTTTTTATCGTTTTATGTATGCAATTGATAAAGTCGTAGTTGAACGAACTAAGGAGACCTGCTTAGGTAAATTAGTGGGACCAAAGCTTCCACTGTATGGGTCATAGCACTGATCATTCGGGGGAGGCGGGATATGCAAGGTGGGTAGTTTATTTGAATTACTTTTCATACAAAAAGAGCGCACATTGTATATGTTACTTGGGATTTAAATTGCAAATGAGTTGAGCTCTTCGCGAGCTACTATAGGCTCGACTGAGCTCAAACCCAATATAGAGTTTGTTTATTTAACAAGTTGAGCATGAGTCTATGTTTTAACTCGCGAGACGGCTCGTGAACGAATCAGCTAAGAGTCTTACGAACTATACATGTAATAATATACATAGTTTATGCTATCTATTAAATCAATTAATAATTTGTTATATGTTAAAAGAATTGACAAAAATATGACTATGGAATTGCCTTCACAATTCAATAAACTAGTTTGAGCTTATTAAGCTTAACGAGCCGAACTTGAGAATATACTTATCAAGCTTGGTATAAGCTAGCTCGACTAAAGCTCGTATATTTATTAAATGATTTGAGCTTTGACATTCCAAAGCCCAAGCCAGCTCACATAATTTGCAGCACTAGTCGGTTCGATTATCAGATAAGACCCTTTGATTTTTAAGTTAGTACAAGTCGAGATCTGGATATAAAATCGGTGAGGAATTAAGTAGTAAAAACTAATGACCTCAATGTAGGAATTACTGTGTATATTTATAGTTTTGACTTAATTATGTCGCACGGGCTAGGTGTTCCGCGAAGATAACATGAACTTCAAGTATACTCTCTTCAGCTGGAATGATCCACAACCGGGAGATTGTGGGTCAACACGAACCGAACATCGATTTGGGTCGCTACACGGAAACAGTGCGTAGACCCATTGGGTGTGGCCATTTTGGGAAAATTAAGTGTAATTTAGACACCTCACAATCTCATATAAATATTTTCAAATAATAATAAATCTCAAAAAAAAAAAATAACTACTATTTAAAATATAATAATTATATACAAAAGGCTAATATAAAATTATTATATAAACAAGATTTACATTAACTTTTAAAAAATCCATAAATTCGAAGGGTGCCTCTTTATGCCATTTCACTTCAGCATCGTCACCCCGTCACTTAAGGTATGTTTGCCATAGGTTTGGAAATATCATATTGGTATTTTGATATCGGACACTCGTTGTTTTATGACTTAAAAATTAAATACTCAGTCAATAATTTCTTAAACCTAATATAACACATATAATTACTACTAAATACATACAACATAATTCACTTCCCAAACATGATTTCACAGCAAATCACCCCTGTATATTAATGCTAAATCCTCCTAACCTATGTGTCTGCTTCGTATGCTTTGTTTGTCAAATAAGAAATTATGGTACTTCGGTTGCTTATGTGTAATCCGAGCCTAATATCTACAAATTTAATAATATTCTTTTAGTATATATTGCCTAATTTAATATTTTTCTTTTACTATATTTTGCCTAATCAATATTTCTCTTTTATTTAATTCATTACTTTTATTTTATTCTCCTAATATAAAAATATAACTAAATCATATAAATTAGTGAAAAAGATCTAAATTAGTTATTTTAATTTTAAGACAAACTACATAGGAAATAATTGAATTAAAAAATCTTTATTATGAAAATAATTAAATAAGTTGATAATAAAAAATAAAATAATTTTATATTTGGGATTTTAAATATTCTATATAGGTAAATTAAGAGTTATTTATAATAATAGAAGTATGTAACCAAACATCAGTAATTGATTCGATATAAATATAAAAATATAAAATTATGTAATAATTTTATTATTAATTAATTAATGAACTAATTAATTAATATTGATTAGACACCGGTACAATGCGACATATGTTAAGGGTATGCCATCTTTTGTATGTAACTAATAGTTATTAATGAATTTAATCTAAATATTAAAATATAAAATAATTTTATAAAAATTAATTAATAGATATTATACATGGTATTAGAAGGTGACAACTTTTGAATTTTTCTTAGTTGTAAATAAAATTATTAACGAATTTAATCTAAATATTAAATATAAAATTATTTAATAATTATAAAAATTAACAAATAGATTAGAAATATACAAGGTAGGGTTTAGAATACATCCTTTGGATTTATTTTTAAAATTTTAAACTTTTTTAATTATCATAAATATTTTTTATAATTTTCTTTTTGATATATCCCGTGTAATACACAAGTGCTAAACTAGTACTATATAATATATATATATATATATATTATCATACCCTTTTCAAAGATGATTCCTATAACAAATAAGAACTCTTACTATTCAAATATTTATAAATACCAAGATTCAGAATATCGACGAATTCTGGTTTAAACAATCCCTTGGTATTAAAAAAATATTTTATTTGTGTTATTTGCGAAACACTGAAAAACAAATGAGTATTTGCATAACATTCCTAAGTATAAAACTCTTACTTTCATAGTGTTCAAGAATAATTGTATTATTATATTATATTTATGAAAATAAAAATAAAAGTAGATTCATGGTTGCAATTTTTACATTATATGTTAAATCTTTCATAAATTGTTTGGTGCAAGCTAAAATTTGTGATTCTAACTCCAACGAGTTATGAGATAACTGATTTAATTAAAGATTTAGGGTCCAAGTAAAGATGTTGATTCGGTTTTGGTTAACCAATGGTTTTTGTTTTTGGTCAATAGTTCATTTAATCGTTGACCACGATTCACGGTTATAACTGAAACCGTGAATCTATTTCGGTTGGCTCAGTTTTGGTTTGGAAATACCTCAATCCGCTTATTTAACTGCCCGTAATTACAAATAAAATTTAAGCATCAACTAGCGGCAAATTGCCGGTTCAAAAGATTCACGGTTAGAACTGAAACTGTGAATCTATTTTGGGTGGTTCGATTTTGGTTTGGAAACTCCTCAAATCGCCGACTTAACTGCCCGAAATTAAAAAAAAAAAAAAAAAAAACTTAGGCGTCAACTAGCGGCAAATTATTAGTTCAAAATCAACGATCTAGATGATATAATCGTTGCTCATCAACGCCTATAAAAACTAACCGTTGGGAAAAAATCGACGATTTAAACTGAAAATACTGGTTCCAACAGCTAGTTTTGTTTTTTTAATCCATTTTTACACCTATAAATATCCCTATCCCCAAAATCAATCCTCACAATAATTCATATCTAATCTTCTTATTCTCTTATTATTTCAGTTTTTAAGTTGTAAAATACTATAAAGAATTATGTCTCGCTCGTTTGTATAGTTTTATAATCTACTCATAATTTATTTCTCTTGTTTTTATAATTTTTTATGTTCATATATTACTATTTCAAGCTCTTCCCTTCCTACTAGGGAAGGTGAGTCGTAGAGAAGGTTCATCTCTACGAGGTCGTGGTTGATCTTTTGGACCTTCTGTTTCCAGCCATTATGTTTCCGATGAACTAACATTGCAACAAGCCGAGTAATTATACAATTTTGTTAACTTTGGTGTTGATGAAGATTTGCCCTCACCCAAAAAATTCAAACCGATCGACACCACTTTCCCCATCAATCTTGATGAACATGAGGAAGCGGAAGAAGGTGGAATGCGGACACCGAAAGCGAAAAACCCGGTGAAACTCAAATACGACATCTTCACTCTTTATTTCCAAAAACTGACGAATGATGGTCATGGTCATACTAAATGCAATTATTTCTCTAAGCACTACGCCTTTGGTGGTAATAATGCCAGCTACGGGACGATGATGACGCATATGGAGAAAAAGCATCCCGATAAATTAGGCGAGCTCTCAAACACAACTAAATTTCACGTCTTCATTCTGAGTTTCAATTTTGGTACTAGTAATAGTTATAGTACTTCAAATGTAATATCGTTATTTTTTGATCCTCTAGAAGTTCTAGCTTCTTATTTATGTTATGTGGAGGATACTATGAGGAAATGAGTAAGGGCTAGTCTATCCATCTCAAGAATTGGGCACCTATTTAGGTAGTTTTGATTCGGGGACTATTCTCAAAAACCCGATGGTACTAACGAGCTTGTGTAGTGGGGGTCGAGATTGTCTTCTTTTTTTCCTACATTTTCTAGGATTGCAAAAAATGATTTTCGCAGTTTCTTTTCACGATTTTCGTTGCACAAGCTTTTAACGTTGGGAACTATGTGTTGGACGAGTGACGATCTAGATTATTGCATCACAATCTAGAAAATCAAATGTTGCTCATTGATTGGGTTAAAGCGGAAAGACGCACCCAACAACCCGACTTCGATAAAGGTGAAGAGAGCGACCACTACGATACCATTTCAGGAAGCAGCAACGATTGAACAAGGTACAAGGACGAGCTTCCTCCACAATCCATTTTCGGCAATAAGGTATGATAAGGTAGGTGTAAGAACTACGTGAGTTTTGATTCCTAAACGATAATACGCAGGCAAGTTAATTTCAATATTAGAAGTTAAAATTAAAAAAAATTAATTTCTAATATTAGAATTAACTCAGGTCCTTTTAAAAAAAGTCATTTTGTTTGATTCTCGTTTTTTGTTTTATTATTAGAAATTTAGAATTAAACACAAGTGTTTTTCTTTTTTTAAAATTATTTTGCTTGATTCTTGTTTAAAATTTTCAAAAAACATTAAAAAATCCCCGAAAATAACCAGTATAGTCACCAGTTATAAATCGAACCGGCGGGTGTAATCAAAACCAGAATTGATTTTCAGCCAATTCGATTCCAATTACACTTTTTCAATTAAAAAATTCAACGATTTAAGCCGAATCAACACCTCTGATTCCAAGCATAAACATCCCACGAGTTTGTTTGTTCAAATTTTATAATATCAATAAGAACACATACAACAATTATTGATTTAATTTCTGTGCAGTGCCTCCATTATCCATACATCAAATATTCTTATTTGCGGGCCATTATTATCAAATAAAGAAAGAAGGGGGAAAAAAGAATAAGAATTAGGAGTACCAATTTGAAAGGCACGACACAGTGTGAAAAGAGGGAATTAAATTGCAATAAGGGCAGTGTGCAGTCTGAAATATTCTGAATCGGAAATGTACCCGCGCGCGGGGGGTGTGCGCATTGAATGAAATCGAGGGTGTATGCACGCAATTGCTAACCCACACACTGAGCCACTGTGGGCAGGGGTGCTGGCTCAGTCAGTACACACCACTACGTCCTTTTTGTCTCCCCTTTAATGGGTCCCACACAAGCTCCCACCACATACTAATGTACATCATACAAAAGTTGCGAACCTTTTTTTTTTATTTAATCTTGTCCCTATTTTTTTAATTAATTGGAGTGTATTCCTCATTGATATGATATTTAATCACGATAAAATCTCAATAGAGTAATTATTTACCTCAAAAGTATAATAATCTTTTATGGCCCGACAATGTTTAGCTAGACTAAATCATAAAATCAAAATTTTAATCAGACAATAATTTTCTCCTCCAAAAGATTATATAACTATCTGGTCCATTCAAATTACATATTTATAATTTTGTAACCTATAAAGTGCACTCTACTACATATGTTATCATGCTCCAAGCACACCGGGTGAGGGCCTATCACATTCCTTTTCACTTTACAAAAATAGTTAAGCCTAATTCCTAAAGCAGCCCAGATTACTTTTCCATAAACTGCTCTTATAAATATCCCCACGTAACCACACTAATTTTTCTTGACACACCCACGTAACCACTCTAATAATATTCATAAATGTTTGTGGTTTTAGTTTTGTCATTTTATTATTGGCTAAAATATTGAAATAATAACTTGAATGAGTTGATGTACATGCCTTTGTCATTTTAGGTCTAAACAATTAATTACAGGTTTTGAATTACTTTTATGTCAAATAAATCAAACCAAACTAATGGTTATACTTTCAACATTGATCATCGCTGTTTTCAAATTAAGAACTCTAAATTAATAATATCTAATTTATGGTTCTTGAATGATTTAATGTAATAATAAATTTCAAATCCTCAATCTGGTTTAGTATTTTTTAATTGTGTATGAAAGTTTTCATATAATTTGAACTCATCCAAACTCATATAAATGTAACCTCATATAATTTGAAATAGAAAATCTTGTCAGGTGACCACGATCGGGTATAAAACCCAGTTTATTTGATGATAATACCATTCTAGATTTTAGAAAGCAGAAATGGAAAAGATTCCAATTGGTGTCAATAAAATGAAATAAATTGTCCAAGACATTTTGATAAACATTGATAGGGGACGTTTTCATTTTATTCTACTTCTTTATATCCAAAGATACAATCGAGTAAGTATAATGCTAATAGTACAATATTTATATTAAATGCTTGTATATTATGCAATTTTACTCAAAATATTTGTGTGTATGTTCTTCCTTGTACTCTGACTAGAGTTAACCTTCATATATCTTTTCTATAGGGATAATATTAAACAAATATTTATAAATTAATGTTACATCTAACCTTCCATATTGTTTCATATACCTTCATATATCTTTTCTATATGGATAATATTTAACAAATACTTTTAAATATAAAATATATTTCATATTGTTTCATATATTTATTACAAGGATAATATTTTGCAAATATTTCTAAATTAATATCACAATTTCTTATTCCTAATTTATCTAACCTTCCATATTGTTTAATATCTTTGCAAATATTTAAAACAATATATATATATATATATATATATATATATATATTAAGATCATAGTGAACCGGTTCATATATGGAATAAAATGAACATATTACATTATATATGATACTAATTTAGTAATATAAAATGTTATTCTCTTAATTTTTATTGTTATCTTAATTTACATGTATATAATCATAAATAGCATATGTACTATATAATATAGTAAAATTTCATGTTATATATATATATATATATATATATATATATATATATATATATAATTAAGATTTTCGACTTTACAAATATTGATTACTGTTAAATCTTTATTTTCTAATTAAAACAATCAATTAGAAAGTAATATAAAGTATTAAAAATCCAGGGGTACGTAGGCAGCCGGGAATGCTGGTCCAGTTCTTCAACTACGCAATTACACACTATCACAAAGACCACACCCCGCTTTGTGCCCTAGGAAGGGAAATTTCATTCACTCCTGAGAAAAGGATTGAAATTGGGATTTGGTGGGAATTTCGGATCGAAGAAGAGGCAGATCAAAATATAGTGCGGAAAAAAGATATGATTTTAATTAATCAATCAACATGTACATATATAGATATTTGGTAGAATAAAATAATAATAATATAATTAAGTTCATCAGTCATATATATATATATATATATATATATATATATAAAATTAAGATTTTCGACTTTAATAAATATTGATTACTGTTAAATCTTTATTTTTCTAATTAAAACAATCAATTAGAAAGTAATATAAATTATTAAAACTCAAGATATGATTTTAATTAATCAATCAATCTGTACATATATAGATATCTTTGGTAGAATAAAATAATAATAATAATATAACTAAGTTCATCAGTTATACACACACACACACACACACACACACACACACACACACACACACACACATGTGATTAAGTTCAAATGAGAACCATGTCCCTATATGTGAACTTAGGGTTAATTATGAGCCTTAGATTTAAATAAATGGATGGATCAAATTTTTTGTGTATATCCTTATTTAATTAAAAGCATTAGGATTGTATAATAAAAACACTACTTGTGTATATAACTGAAATATTAATAAAGCACTGTGATTGTATAATAAAAGCACTGCTGATATATAATAAAAGCACTAGTTTGCAGGTTCGCATATAAGGACATTGTTCTCATTTGAACCCACCCCTATATATATATATATANTATATATATATATATATATATATATTTATTTATTTATTTATTTATTGTTATGCTTAATTACAACTCCCAATATATAATTATTAAAAGTGGATGCATCATAATTTAACTATTGTACAATAACTCTTAGAGCTTGACCATCTCCATTATAACTCAAGCAATCGTTTATAACTAACCCTTTTCGTCTGAGTTAATTATTCGTCTCATAATTAGGCATTAATTGCATAAGAAGCTTAATCAAACATTAAAATTTACCCGTCAATTTTCAGCACACATATCAAATAATGCAAGAAGCTTAATTGTAACCTCAAATTAGTCGAGATCGGTATTCAACTTATATACATCAGTGCAACATGAATTCATTTCGTGCTATATAATATACATTTCCTAGTTACTAGTAACACATTGCTACAAATCTACTAATATAAACAACAAATTAGCTAGTTCTGATCAACTACGACAACTTGTCAAGCTTTTTCTCCATCAGATTTATTAATTGAACTTTCAACTATTTGAAGCCCTCCTCACAAAATATGTTTATAAAAATAAAAAAAAAGGGTCCAGATTGTAATATTAGGAACATTAAAGCCCTTAAGAAAAATAATTTAAAGGGGGAATTCGGGGAAAAAGGTCGAGTCTCACAAAGAGAGCACGTTAAACATTCCTTGAGATAGATATTGCTAATAAGACCCTCTCTCCATATCATGATCAACGGTCAAAACAAATTCTCCCTACAATATTGGACGGGTTAGATTAAGCCACTCGCCTTTGCCCTCTCATCACCTTCAGTACATACACACATACAAAACAAACAAACAAACAAACACGCAGTAATGCACACACGCACGCACGCACGCACATATAAATATGACAAATATGACGTAGACCCTCTCTCCCCTCTCTCGTATGATCTCTTACTTTCTCTCTCTAATCTCCATTTCCTTTTATTATCAATCCATTTCTTCTCGTTTATCAGTCTCAAATTTCCAGATAAAAGTAGAGTATTATTTCTATAAAATTGTGCATCCATTTGTTTTTGTATTTGTTTCTTCGGGATCGCTGAAGTTGAAGATCGGATCGAGAGTTTATCGAACTCAAACCCTAGGCCTCACTCTTTCCGATAAACATAAGGTTCATTTCTTATTTTTCCACTCGCCTTTCATTTTTCTTTGCACGTCGATTATTTTTTTCCAGTCGTGTTTTTTATTTTTAATTTCTTAGTGGTTTTATGTTGTTTTGGCTTTTCAGATGTGAAAAGTGTTTCGGAAAGAGCCATCGCAAGCAGGCTTTCGGTTTTCTGAGCATAATAGGTGAGGGATTTTGGTGAAATTTTTTCTTGGTTTCCTTTTTTTATTTTGCAATTTATTCTTTAATTGTTTCTTTTTCTTTCTTTCCTTCTCTCTCTTTTTTTATTTCTGATAATTGTTTTGGATGTGAGATGAGGTTTGGTTAAAGATAGGGAAAGATCCTGACGTTTGGATTCACCGTAAAGAAAAGATTATATCGATCTTTTTCGTTTTAATATATTTATATATGTATCTCCTTTTTGGATCTGAAAATTATTGACTACTATACTAGAGTTTGTCTTGCGTTCCAAGTTGATGCTGATTTAGAGAGAAGTAGAGAGATAAAATCCTCCAGTAGGTGCATCTGCACTGAGTTTTGGTTCACCGTATTCCGGCGGACATACTCTTCTTCTTCTTCTTCTTCTTCTTCTTTTTTTTCTCCAGTTAATATTATACATATATATCTGTGTTTCTTATTAAAAAATAAAAATATTTTGTTGTTTTTCATATCTTCTTCTCTCTCTCTCTTTTTCAATTTTGTTTTTCCTTTTCTTCTGACTTTCCTTATATAAAATGACAGACTTAATTTTAAGAATGGATTTATTTGACTTTCGCTGTTTGCTTCGATATGCTCAGTCCTTTAATTGCTTCACTGTTTCTCTTTAATCGGTAAACGAGACTTCGCTGAATGACATATAATACACACCTCGCATTTAATTTTACACCGGCCTAATTGCTTTTCTTTAATCAGTTATCCATGTGCAAACTGTAGTACTATTACACATAAAAATTCTCAACATATTTAATTTCGCTAATTTTTAAAAGATTAATTTCAGTGTAGTGAATAAAGTCACAGTCATTGATGATTTGCAAAAATTAATGATGTCTCCAGTTGAAGTGCTGAAGAAGAGGAAAATGTCGTCGTCAAACTCACCCTGCGCCGCCTGCAAGTGCCTCCGGCGAAAATGCACCCAGGAGTGCGTGTTCGCCCCGTATTTCCCGCCGGACAACCCCCAGAAATTCACCAACGTCCATAAAGTCTTCGGCGCCAGCAACGTGGCCAAGCTTCTCAACGAGCTCAACGCCGCCCAGCGCGAGGACGCCGTAAACTCCTTGGCCTACGAGGCCGAGTACCGCCTCCGGGACCCAGTCTACGGCTGCGTGGGCCTTATATCCATCCTCCAGCACAAGCTCAAGCAAGTCCAGCACGATTTAGAGGCCGCCAAAAAGGAACTAGCCGCTTATATCGGGCCCACTACCGGGGGGCTCCCGCCCATGATGAATCAGTCCGGCTTCATCCCGCAGCATTCCAGTTTCGGCCCGTCGTCGGCTTTCCAGATGATGCCGTACAGTAATATGCAGCCGATGATGGGTTTGCCGATGGGGGTCCCACACGGGGCCCAGCTCGTGATCCGGGAGCCTCAGCCGCAGCAACAGTTTTTGGAGGCGCAGCAGTTGGCGGCGGCCGCCGCCAGGGAGCAGGAGATGCTGAGAAGTTACGAGCAGCAACAGAATGATTTGGGGAGGTTTAGTTTTGACGACGGGGGTGGCCCGGTGACGGCCACGGGATTTAATCAGATGCCGGCGGGTGCAGGAGCGGCTACCATGCAGCCGTCCCTGGCTTTGGGGAGTTCCTATGAAAACGTGGCTTACCATCACATCCAACAGCATGCCAACGTGGCGGAGCATTCTCACCAGCTACAGCTTCAGCCGCAAGCCGAGCTTTTGCTACAGCAACAACAGAGCGTCACGGCTCACCATCAGCAGTCGCAATTAGTTCAGCCGTCGCAACATCAGCCGCAGAGAGCTAAGAGCGAGGAGGGCAGGAGCGTGGGCCCTACATGTTAATTTAATAACAGTTTTATCAAAAAAAAAAAAAAAACCTTGAAAATTTTAAGCTCACCTGCCCTCTGAGGTTTTCTTTGAACAAATTTTTCATCCAGGTAAATTTAACTGAATCCTTTATTTTGCATTTTAATTCTGTCAACCGTCTGAGTGGTGATGGATGATTACACGTACGCATTAAATGGGCCTGGAAGATTTTCTTGTTGTTTTTGGCTAACATAAATAGGGTGATATTCTTGGTGAAGGGCAGAAAGAAGGCAAAATTTACTCACTGTTGCATAGCCGGGCAGGTGGTTGGTTAGGAGAATTATTGTCTTGTCACTGCCCGGATATGTCACTATTCAGTAATCATAACTTATACAGCCCTATAAAAACCCTAAGTACCCCCTTTTATTTCATGTAGTGCGTCTTTGGTTTTAGCATTTTATGGATGATGCAGTAATTTTGAGCCATATTTAGGCAGCATCTTCTTTTTGCAGATATGGGGATATACAGTACTATAATAAATGCGTCAGACTAAATTTAATTTGTTCAAACTATATTAATGCTCTACATTCATCTAAGAAAAAAATAAAATGAATTAAGAAGTGAGTTTATTTAATGTGATTCTATAGATCCTCCTCCATTTGGTACATAATGTCACGTCATCTTCTGAAAATGTTTTTTTGGGTCTTAACAAAAATTCTTCAATTAGTCTAATTACCTAGTAGATTTGATTTACAAAGCTACAACGTGCGCGTTTTTCCATCGTGTGAAAAACAGGTAAAGAAGAAGAGATGGTAGAACCTTCGTGATTAGTTGAAAGGGTTCGATTAGGATTTCATTTAGCGCGTTAAAACAGACAGGATCACACTTTTTTCTAGTAAAAGTATTTGTCTGGTAAGAAACAAAGTTTTTAATTAATTAGAAAGCACCATAAGGTTAGCTGGAAAATGGACAGACAAGTCTTGAGGCAACATTATTTGACAAAAGATTGAACTCGATTGGCCTTATCATTACATGATTTTAAGTCTTATGCTATGACGCGCATTTTGTTTTTTAAGTACGGCTAGTTTTGAATTTTATTGGTAAAATTTGTCCTTTCTTACTTGGCAATCCTAAAATTTTAACTTTAGCAACTTTTTTATTTTTATTTTAACTTGTGCAACAATGTTGATGAGAGGAATGCCGTTTTCCATATATTAATGTAACTTTTGATTGTGATGTTTGAACTTTGCATGATTACAATTCTTTTCGTTACGGCTCCTGTTGCTTCATTCATTGTATTGCATTAAATATAATGGTGTGCACACTTTACACACAAAAGTTTTATATTGTGCCATTAATGACTTTAACGCAATAGATTTGGGAATTATAATTGAAGATTATGTAGGCATGTTAGGTGTGTTGAGTTTTTTTTTCTTCTCAATTTTCATCATTTTTGCCGCTCGACTTTTATTTTATTGGCGGCGGATAATTAATATCTGGCATTAATATTGAGCTTGATTGCAATATTGGGCTGAATTATAATTTTATCTAAAACGCACGACACACTCACATATTTGGTCATTTAAATATCTTATGTAATAATTTTGGCCTTCTAAATTTGATTTCGTAAGCACTAAGTTTTGAGCAATTTCGGTCCCAACAGAGAAGAAAAAAAATCTAGTTATTCGGGTCAAAATTGCACACGTTAGCACTTATCCGGGTCAAATTGTACAATTATCAAAACATATGGAACGGAATTGTTACATATTACACTTATCATATAGGATACTTAAGGATAAAAAAATAACACTCACTTATATTTAGAAGACCAAATTTGTAATTAAGCATTAGAATTCTTATTTATTGTTTAATGAATGCAATGTTCTAGTATACATTGAACTGCTTATAACTTTGCTACTTTTTTTTGCAGCAAATTTTAGGGCAGAGATAATTAGCGTACAAAGGAAAAAGTGAGTGAGAGAGAGAGAGAGATTGATGAGAGGGAGAAAAGAAATCCTGGAAATTGTCACATGTACGTAAGTTATGAATTTTTTTTTCTTCTTTCTTTATGGAACTCCAAAGGAGAGAATATCTACATTATTTCATTTAGGAGGAGCGATGGTTTCAACAACAGTGTAGTTGCTCTGTCCGTTTACATTACAAGTTGGTTGTTTTGCCGGAATCCTAAATATATTTATATCATATATAGTAGTAATCGCCTTCATAGATGCATTCTTGTAGTCAAGGGTGTGCACAGTTCGGTTAACCAACCGAACCGAACCGAACCGAAATGAAGTTTTTGGTTCGGTTTTGATTTTTGGAAAAAATCGGTTTTCGGTTCGGTTTCGATTTCGGGGTTCGGTTAACCGAACCGAAAACCAAATTTAATTTTTATTTTTATATATTTCAAATAAATTTAAAAAATAAGCTTAAGTAAAGCCGAATTGAAAAATTCAAATCCACCACCACTGAGTATTAATGTATTTCATAAAGTGATTTTCTTCTCTCGAATCCACCTCGTCTCTCATTCTCCGAATAGGTTGTCTTCTTCTCGCGAATTTTCATCTGCTATTCATAAGGTTACTAATTAAAACACCTAATTCCCGGTTTATATTCAATATGTGGTCTTCTTGCAATACTTTTATTTTGATTTTAGTTTTGATTTTGGTTATTATTATTATTGTTATTGTTATTGATTGATTATGTAGTTGATTTTTGTTTCTATGATATGTTAACAAGTACGAAAATTAATGGTACGATGAACATGAAGCAGGTAGGTGCTTTTATTTTTTTTATTTTTTTTAATATTTCTTTGAATAAATAAAAAATATTTTTTTTTGAATAAATTTCGATTGACCAAAAACCGAACCGAGTAAACCGAAATTTAATTCGGTTTGAACCAAAAACCGAACCATGTATTACGTTTCGATTTTCGGTTTCTCATATCGCCAAACTTCGGTTTCGGTTAATCGAAACTTCAGTTCGGTTTGCTTTGAACTGATGAATACCCCTACTTGTAGTATATATCATTGTTTTGAAAAACTAGTCTAGGTGGTGTCTACGTGTCATGTTTCGCTATACGCAACATCGTGGTTGCCGAAATTTGTTGACAGTTAAGGTGCTACTAGCCCACTTAATGTGCACCGATCCGGTTCTATGCGAGGCGGTTCTATGCGAGGCTTGAACACGTCTAAGTGACACATTAGCGGTCATGGGAGTGACATATTTTATTATTTCTATCTTATATGAAAAATATTCTTTTTAATCATTTTTAACTTGTTTTTTACAAAATTCAAATTTAAAAACGTTTATACTTCTCAAGATATTTATTATACTTAGTTAAAACTTTTTTTAATGTATTTTAAGAATATTAAAATATAACTTGTTAAAACCATTAAGTAAATACGGTGGTTATTCAACGTACTTCCCAATTTATAATACCTTATTTCAGTTATTTAATGTTTCAGATTGATTAAAAATTAAAAGATAAAGAAACAAGAAACATTAAAATGTCTTTCAACGCCTAAATTTCGTTTATGCTCGCCTATATATTCATAATGGTTGATATTTCCACTCAATGCTTTGCCGCGCATCACATAGTTAGTTTAGAACCTCGGTATAGTGTATTATTTGTGATTACTTATATTACTTCCAAAACACATAAATTACCCTTTTTTTCTTGGTATTAGAGTGATGAGATATTGACTTTTTATGTTGACCCTAATTTAGTGATAATTACAAAAGCTACAATTGAGATTTAGTTTAGTTACGAAAAATCAATCTTATCTTGTAAAGAGAAACAAAATATATATAAAAAAACATCTAATTGTCCATTTTTTTTATTATGGTAGAACGGACTATAGTAAAACTAATCATTTTAGAGTATTTTAGACTGACTTTGTATTTTAGATTTAGATTTAGATTTTGATTCTTGATTTTATTTTATTTTTCTTTTGTGCTAATTATTAGCCATGCGGGTTTTTTCTTGACTTTTTAACAGTTCTAATTTTAAAAAACAAAAATTGGAATACAGGCTAGAACAGCTATATCTGGTGTATTTTCTGGAGGGTCACAAATAGTCGTGGGAGTGCGTGTTGACACCCAAATAAAAAAAATATAATAATTGATATAAACACTATGTGTTAGTCACACACTATTATATTGTACGGCCCAAGAAAATATTTATACCAACTATTTGCTTATATAAGATGATTGATTAGGCTCGTACGATCTTATTGATATAAGATGATTGATTGCGAAACATTGTATTATTGATATTGATCATAAAAATTAATTTCATGTTTAATTATACTAGTCTTGTACACGTACGATGTACAATAGTAATCGTCAAGAAAACAATGTTAATCAATGTTTATTTCATAATTAAATAGAGGACAATATAAATATATTTTATCACTAAAATAAATACATCTTTTTCTTTTTTCGAATATTTAGTTAAAATTTTTGGCAAGTAATGTGGTTAATCTTAAAAATACAACTTCGCACCTTAAATAATTTTTATTAACTCTTTGTATATAATTATTGAAAAAACACACACACACACACACACACACACACACACACACATATATATATATATATATATATAGAGAGAGAGAGAGAGAGAGAGAGAGAGTTGGGTTCAATATGTGAACCTAGAACTCATCTTGACCATTAGATTGGATAATCTTGATGGTTGAGATTATGACATGTCAACATGGTCAAAACGAATAAAATTTGAAAAAGTTATGGTTTGTTGAAGATTTGAGTTTCATTTCAAAATTTTGAATTTGCAGTTTATAGACGAAATTTGCGATACTTTATGTAAACAATCGTAGTGTTTTTTTTCTTAATCTATTGTGCTTTCTAACGAACAATGTAGTGCTCTTTGCAAACGTTGATATATGTCCAAAATACCATTTTTAATTAATTAATGCATTTTTTACATTATT
>BMAC01000356.1:204672-228651 GCA_014905375.1 Phtheirospermum japonicum | reverse complement strand
TTACTCTTGGTTATATAATTACTTTCGTATAAACTGAAATCTATATATAAATTTTAATTTATTATCGGGTTCATCAATTGACTCGATGACTTGGTGGTTAATTACTTAGTGGCTATCTCGAGTCAATTAACGGGTTGATTTTAAAAAAACTAACTATAGTAAAATAGAATACAAAGGCCCTCAATTAAAACTTTAATACGATGCCTCATTTATTTGCTATTTGTTTTGTAGTATTTTTTTATATATTTATAATATTTATAATTTTTTTTATTTTCTAGATTTAGGAGATGATTTTTTATAATATAATATTAATTAATTATATTACTTTATATTTTAAAATATTTTATTATTTATTTTATTATATTTTATATCTTCTTGATTTTTGTTATTATTTTATTATCAACTTTCAATAGATAAAAAACCATTTAGAATTAACTTTTATATATTTATTTAATTTACTTTATCACCATCGTCAATTGTCTTTAAAATAATATTTAGAAACTAATGATGATTTTATTATATTTTTATCTCATTTCAAAATAATTTCATATTTATATTATTATATTATATTATAATATTTATATTTATATTCTATTTCATTTTATAAATTATTAAGAACCATTTATAATTAAAACATATATATGTTATATTTATTTAACTAAATTCATATTTTTTTTGGTTATTTTATTATTTATAGAATTTCAAGTGTGTTTGTTACTTTTAGGATTTAGTAACTGATTATTCAAGAATTAAATTATTTTTAATTTATTCTATAGAATTATTGTGAAATAAGACTTATTTTATATTATTTAAACTATTACTATCTTCATAATTTTTTTTAAATTATTTGATAAGTATTTGTATATGAAATATAATTCATATATATATTTAACATATTTCATATTCTTTTATGATTTATTTTATTATTTTAATATTTATCTGTTTTTTCTTATTATTAAATAATTATTTAGAATTCATAATATCTTAATCTAATTTTAAAATAGTTTAGGACTTATTTTATATTATTTATAATATATATGGTTTTTGTGTCTTTTTTAATTTTAATTTAATTAATATATATTTATAATCTAAATACAATTTTTTGTATTTATTTAGTTGATTTTATATTTTTTTTCATATGCATATTACAAGTATTATATTTTTATTGGTTAAAGGTTCATTTAATAATTGTATAATTATGTTCATATAGATTATATCTAAAATAAAACGTAAAAAGAAGTACGACTAAAGTACAACTAGATTATTCAGTTGTACTTAAGTTGTATTCAAGCAGATTGATGTGATTGAATTATGACATAATCTAATGATAAGCTCTCGTGTACATGTCGACAAACAAGTACAACGGATGCCGATAATTAGAAAAATCTAAAATTTATTATAAGATCTTCACTTTGTCTTTGATACAAAGACTAAACAAGGAGATGGACTCAATGATTTGTAATAACAGTGACTAATATGATTGTTTTGCGACTAACTAAATGAGAGAGCTTGAAACTATTGTCATGTGAGTTAAACTATAATTTGACGTATAAAGTAGTATGCAAAAAGTTATTTCATAATATATAAATGTGGAGTTATTTACCTTTAATTTGCTTTAGGGCGCGAATATAGGCGTCCCATCTATTTATGAGTTCACCCCACTAAGAAGAAATCAACAAAAATGTCAAAATTACGCTACACCCACAAACACATCATCTTCTCTAACCCTTCACCACCACTCCAACTCTGTAATTATCATCGCCCATCACACCGTCGCTGCCACCGTCGAACAGGATGAAGAAAAAACGTGATGGGTAGTGAAAGGTAAGTGATGTATCTGGGCGACAAAGGATAAGAAACAGATGCAAAAATAGGGGTGTTCGTCTCTGGTTTCTCGAGCATATGTCATGTGTTTGAACTTTTTGATCGAACAATACAACGTTGTTCGGAAAAAAATTTGAACAACCCTTAAAGGGGGCGTTCAGATCAATTTTTTGAACATGTGTTTTGCGTACGAATCAATTTTTCGCAGTTGTATTTTGTGTTTGAATCGATTTTTTAAACCTATGTTTTGTGTTCGAAAGTTTGGTTCGAACGACTTTTTTCAAGGCATTTGTTTTCTTTTTCTTTCTTGAGTGGCACGACGGCGGCAACATATTTCTGTGTGCATGTTTTGTTTATGTTCAATAGCTATGGCAGTGGCGGCAGTGATGGGCGATGGCTGCAGTGGTGGTGGAGAGTTGAAGGAAATAAAGTATTTGGGGGTTTAGGGTTTAAGGATAATATTGACAGTTTTGTGATAACATTTTTGTTGGGGTGAATTAATAAATAAAATGAGGTGCGTATATATACACCCTTTGTTTTAAATTTGATCGTGTTGACCAAATCGTGACTTGAGTATTTTAAGTTATTTATTACATTAATAAATTAATAATATTACACTTATATCGAATGAGTTTACACCATCTATTCAATTCGCTCCATGCATCGCACGGGTTAAGCACTAGTTGATCAATAAATGTACATTTATCCTAATAAATATGAAGATTCGTTACTACAAATATAAAATTATATAAAGACGAAAATGAACATTATTAGATGTTCTTTTCACCTGAGTATATGGTACAACATATACAACATATACAGTCGGTGTACCTAATCATTTGCATATGACCCATGTGAAGCTTTATTTTTTTGGGGGGATTTGGATGGTTGATCTTGAACCTTATATATAGTTTAAATTACCTAGATAATTATTTATGTTGGGCTTGGATATAATGACTCTTTCAAACTGGCAATCTTTGTTACTTAAAATCATGTTATATGCGTAAAATATTCACACACTAATTATTTAGGTTGGGCTTGGATATAGTTTCAAACTGGCAATCTTTGTTAGTTAAAATTCATGTTATATCCGTATAATTTTCATACTAATAAATGAAAAATATTTTCATTTCTCAAACAAATTCATTTATTAAAAAATACGTGTATTTCGTCTTGACACGTTTAAAACATGTATTATGTTTATCTCTTATAATACTTGATGAATAATATTTTATTATAGTTTTACACACACACACATACATATATTAAATTTTTATAAAGAATTAAGTATTCTTAAGATCTTGAAAATAAACAAAAATTAATTTGAAGATTACACACACACACACATATATATATACACACACACACACACATATATATATATTTTTATAAAGAATTAAGTATTCTTAAAATCTTAAAAATAAACAAAACTTACTTTTAAGAAAAATATATATCGTATGAATAGTTCTATATGTTAATTGTAAAAGTAATGATTACTGTTAAATAATCATTCGTATATACTTCTCTAATTATACAATAAGGAATTTATTTTGTTGAGAATTTATTCTTGGCAATAATTCCTATTTTAGTTGTTTGCCTTTCTTGGGCCCAAAATAAATTAGACCTCTAGATTTTGTTTCCTAGTTTGTGTATAGGACTTTATTTAATTTCCTAAATTGTGTTTAGGATTTTGTTTTACTTGTTTACCAAGTTTAGGTTTCTCGGATTGTCTATTTAAGACAAGAGAATACTAAAGCTTGAAAAAAAACTTTTGACGCGCGGAATTGAGACGGACCAGACGACGCAAAGCAAGGAAGGTAGCACGCAAGAAAAGCTACTTGGAGCCACTGTTGAAGTTCTTCGAAGTTGCGTGACCAACGGAGAAGATCTTTTCATCTAGGCGACAAGTATTTAGTATCATGTTTTTGATACTTTAGTTTTCGTATATTACTTCTTATTTTATGTATTGATCGTGAACAAGAAAGTAATATAGTTTTCGAGTTTGTATACCCAAGTTCACAAGTACTTTTACTTGTGAACTTAATTTAACTTGCTGTGTTCTTAAGATTATATTTACGCTACATATTTTTTGTTTAACTTTGGTTGATGTTGGTTTCAGTGTTGTTTAAAATTGAAAGCAACATCACAAACTAATACTTATTTTCAAAATCATAAACCTTCAAATTTAAAAATTGGCATCTAGAGCGGGTTACTTAAACTTTAAGTACCGATCCTTATTTGTTTAGGTGCTGGGGATGCTCAAGGCAACCCAAAGTCTCCGATCCTCAATGGGGAGAATTACTCTCTCTAGAAATAAAGGATTTGGTGGCATTTAAAGAGCATTGACGAACGTGCATGGAGAACCGTTCTGATTGGATGGGAAAAGCCACGTGTCACTGATGCTGAAGGTGATACCATAGACAAGAAAGAGATAGATTGGATTCCTGAGGAAGTAGCTGCTGCAAACTGGAATTCCAAATGCATCAACACCCTTTGTGGGTATGTAGACGTAAGCTACTATAGAGTCATCAAGAATTTTGATTCATCAAAGGAGGCATGGGACACACTCCAAAGGGTATGTGAAGGGACTGAGAGCGTTAAGAGATCAAGACTGAGAATGCTGACTTCCACCTTCGAGGTAATGAGGATGGATGAAAAGGAGTCGATCATGCACTACACCATGAGACTCTCAGATATTACAAACGAGTGTAGAGAGCTTGGTGAATCAATAACAAACACACATCTTGTGGGAAAACTACTGAGATCCATCTTGAAGAAATTTAGTATGGAGGTGGTTGCCATAGAAGAATCCAAAGATGTTGATAACATAGAGTATAATGCCTTAGTTGGATCTCCCAAGCAATATGAGATGGAACACCTTAGTTCCAACTCCAAAGAGAAGAATGTTTCTCTCTCCTCCGATGCTAGCTTTGACAACGATGAAGATGATGAGGAGTTTGACTTGAAAGGGATTCTGAAAAAGATGGAATCCACTACTCTTGAGGAAGACAATTAACCCATGTGACCCAACGTTTTAATAATTTCCTAAAGAAGAAGAACAACATTGGAGGATCAAACACAAAGACCAAGCCGCATGTGTCTACACCAAAATTCACTAGACGCACTCTTGCTAGATCACAGTCCTCACCTTCGATACCAAATGCATCCAGCTCCCCAAAACCGCTCAGTGAAGTCCAATGAAATGAATGTAAGAGTTGGGAACACTACAATAATGAGTGTGCTAACACTCTCAGGAAAAAGAGCATGGTTGCCACAGACTTCACTGAGGATGTCAACGATTCCGACTCACTTGAACCTGTTTCATCCCTGTTTATTAATATTGTGTGGGACGACGACGTCCATGTTGGTAACCTCAAAACCAATATCGTGTGCCTGAATGCAGAGACTACTGATTATCTTGAAGAGTACGAGCAGTTGAGTATTGAGCATAAGTAACTGTTTGTCAGTTTGGGAAAACGGGTACTCAAGGCCAAGGATCTCATGAAAGAGTTGGAAAAACTAGCCAAGGAAAAGAATGATCAACTTGACATAATTGTCCGATTGGAATCGTCGCTCACCAAAAAGGATGCTGAGCTGGAAAAGGTGAGAACCGAGCTGAAGAAGGTTCAAGGAACCATCACGAACCTGAACAAAGGGAAGGCAAAGCTCGACGAAATCTTGGAGATGAGCTTCCCAGAAACCTCAAAGCATGGGACTGGGTACAAACCGAATAAGCCAGCACAAGCATCAAATCAAGAACAAAAATCAACCAAACGCCATAAGAAGAGAAGGAGATAGTTCGTGTGTCATCATTTTGGTGAACCAGGTCACATTCGACCTTTCTGTTGGAAGATTATCGGCGAGAGAAGACATTTTCAAAGAACACGGGTGGCTGCTGAATCCCATGTTACCAACATCAAAACCAACACCAGGTTCAAATAAGTTTGGGTCAAGAAAAATAACATCAAGTGCAATATGATCCATACCTCCCTGAAATCCCACGTCCCTGAAGCCTGGTACTTCGATAGTGGATGCACTAAGAACATGAACGGATCATAAGAACTACTTTCCAACATTGTCAGGTTTCAAGGTGGGAAAGTAAAATATGGTGGAGGTGCAAATGGTCAAATCATTGGGCAAGGAACTCTTAATGTTCCCGGCATTATAAAACTGGAAAAGGTATTGCTAGTTGAAGGACTTAATGTAAATCTGATAAGTATAAGTCACCTATGCAACGGGGTTTTTAGAGTCAAATTCAATCGAGAAAAATGTTAAGTCTATGAGGAGAATGGAGATTGCATCCTCACTGGTCAGAGGACTTCAGATAATTGCTATCAAATCAATAGCGACACCTTTTGCAGATTGTCTCAATTAAGTGATGCTGAGGTGTGGCATCAAAAACTTGGGCATGTTAATTACAAGATGATGGACAGGTTAGACAAAGAGGAAGCTGTGAATGGGCTTCCTAAGCTTAACACCAAGATCATCCCTATTTACGAGGCGTGCCAGAAAGGAAAGCATATCAGGGTACCACATCATGTATTGCAAAGTCTCACTACGTTATCTTACTTCGAACCCCTTCATATGGACCTTATGGGACCACTTGAAGTCAAGAGTCTTGGTGGGAAGAGGTACGTTTTAGTCATTATAGATGAATTTTCTCATTATACTTGGGTAGAGGTTTTAAAAGAAAAATCTGAAACTTTTGAAGCATTTAAAGAACTTGCAAAGAGGTTGTGTGTGAGATTTGGTGTGAACATTGGTAGGATTAGAACTGATCATGGAAAAGAGTTTAAAAATGCATCTTTTCCAAAATACTACTCTACGGAAGGCATAAGTCATGAGTTTTCTTCACCAATCACTCCCCAACAAAATGGCATAGATGAACGTAAAAATAGGTCTCTGGCTGTGATGACCAGAACTATGCGCATTTCTAATGGCATTGCAAAACGTTTTTGGGCTGAAGTTATGAATACTGCATGTCATATAATAAATAGGGTTTATTTTAGATCAGGATTATGTGCCACACCCTATGAATTGCTGTTGGGTAAAAAACCGAACTTGAGCTACTCTCATATTTTTGGATGCATTTGCTATGTGCTCAATGATAGACATCATCTAGCTAAACCGGACTCAAAAATTGACAAATGCATCTTCATGGGTTATTCCCAAAATAGTCATGCATATAGGTTGTTTAATCTTAGAACACGTAACATGTTTGAGTCAGTCAATGTCAAGTTCGATGATTTAATGAGTGGAGTTAAACCTACCGAGGATAATGATCTGGTCTATGATCAAAATCCTCAAGATAATGTCACACTTCCTGTAGATGATAGTGTAGGTATTGAAAACAGAGATGCAGGTGCTGAAACCAGGGAATTGAGTGATGTTGGTACCAATGTTGGTTCTGGGAACACAACATCAGAACCAACATCAACTCAAGCCGCCGTAGAATCAGATTCTGAATCAGGAAAGGAAGATCCAGTTGACCCCATTGATCTTCATTAGAGGCATATCCCATCCAGAATTCAGAGAAACCACCCCACAGGCCAAATCATCGGAGACTTAGATGAAAGGAGTACAAGAAGGCGAGAGATAAATATCAAAGAAATAGTTAGGTACGTCTGTTTGTCTACCAACTGTTCTAAAATTTGCGACTCTTTGTATCTTTCTAAAACAGAGCCCAAGCGTGTGAAGGATGCACTCAAAGATGAGTTCTGGATAAAGGCAATGCAAGAGGAGCCGGACCAATTTTCCAAAAATGATATTTGGGATTTAGTTCCTCGTCCGGAGAACTCTCACGTGATTGGAACAAAGTGGATCTTCAATAACTAAACCGATGAGGCAGGCAACATTGTGAGAAACAAAGCTCGACTGGTTGCACAAGGGTATAGACAAATTGAAGGAATCGACTTTGATGAGACATTTGCCCCTGTTGCTCGCATTGAGTCGGTAAGACTTTTACTTGCTGTTGCTTGTCATATGAAGATATCATTGCATCAAATGGACATAAGGAGTGCTTTTTTAAATGGAGTTTTAAGCGAAGAGGTGCACGTTGAGCAACCTAAAGTATTTGTAGATCCCCAAAAACCAAACTTTGTTTTAAAATTTAAAAAAGCTTTATATGGTTTAAAACAAGCTCCTAGAGCTTGGTATGAAAGGTTGACTCAACACTTGCTCTTTTTGAACTTTAGACGAGGGAAAGTTGACAAAACCTTGTTCCTCCTTAGATCTAATAAGCACATCTTAATTGTCCAGATTTAAGTAGATGATATTATTTTTGGATCCACTAATGAGCAGATGGTAAAGGAGTTTATCACTCTAATGTCCGAATTTGAGATGAGCATGGAAGGTAATCTCTCGTACTTTCTTGGTCTACAAATCAAACAGGTTGATGATGGTATTTTCCTTTCTCAGACCAAATATGCTAAGAACTTTGTTAAAAAATTTGGGTTAGAAAGTGAAACGCATAAGAAAACTCCTTTAGGTAAAGATTTGAAACTGTCGAGAGACGATTTTGGTGTCTCTAAAATTGCAGTCATGGTAAAATCTTGGTTTATTTAATCATCYGGGACTCCCAAGCACACGAATCTTTTATATTATAAATCGAAATAGAAAATGGAAGGCTTGTTAGTTAACAGTATAACATGACTTATATGTTCGTGTCAAACAATCCCAATAACTATCTAAATCTATTCGAATTTCTTATAACTAAATTAAGTGGATTACAAAAAGAAAATATGGATTGCTATCCATATAATTTCGATATGGCAGTGGGTTGCCCGAGAACATAGGCATGATAGGAAGTCTGCTGTATTTGACAGCAAGTAGGCCTGATATTATGTGTAGTGTGTGTTTGTGTGCTAGATATCAATCTAATCCAAAAGAGTCACACTTAAAAGCCGTTAAAAGAATCATAAGGTACATTGCTGGTACAACAGAATTAGGTGTGTGGTATACCAAAAGACACTGGTACTGAACTTGTGGGATATACTGATTCGGACTGGGCTGGGGATGTAGTGGATATGAAGAGTACTACATGGGGATATTTTTTCTTGGGTAATAATCTAATCTCTTGGTATAGCAAAAAATAGAACTGTATTTCTCTTTCTACAGCTGAAGACGAGTATATTGTAGATGGAAGTGCGTGTACACAATTATTGTGGATAAACCAAATGATAGAAGATTATGGTCTGCATAGTAGTATATTGACTGTGCTTTGTGAAAATTCCAGTGCCATTGATATCTCGAAAAATCCAGTCCAGCATTCTAGAATCAAACACATTGACATAAGGTACCACTTTATTCGAGACCTGGTTGAGAGGAAGATAGTTAGGCTTGAGCATATAGGGACAGACAATCAGCTTGCTGACATCTTCACAAAGGAATTTGATTTAAAGACCTTCTATCGTTTGAGAAGAGATCTCGGTATGTGCATTGTCTAAGCCAATGTTGGTTTTTGATGTTGTGACACTCCATACTAACATCAGTCACAACATCTGTATACTTTTGCATGCATTTTTATTTTCCTTTTCATACATAATCCAAATGCATTGAGTCTGGTTGAAAGTGCGATAAAGTCTTGTGTTGCAATAAAAGTAATGACAAATAGACTAACCTCTTCAATTAGGTAGTTGTGGAGCTTGCCCGCAGAAACTGGTTTTCTCCCAGGTCCAAAAAAAAAGAGGTGTTAACAGCAATTGCCGAAGATAAGTTATTTCTCTTCAAATCTCTAAAAAGATGATGAAAGTCTGGACTCAATTTGATCCAATCTTTAAATTTCACCTTCTTGAGCGATTTTGACGTAGTCATTAACTTGGGTTAAGGGATAAGTTTCAATTGACTTCGCCTGAGGCAATGTTGGTTATAATGTTGTCAGTAATAAAAAGCAACACTGATCAAGTTACTAAAACCGTAATGTAATTTTTTTTTACCTTTTTAGGTCATGAACTTTAGGCATCCCGTAGGACATTCATACTTTGAGAAGATGCCTTCTTGCTGTGCATACTGTTGCTTGGGTTTCTGTCTATCTTGAATTCTCTTAATTGTGTTTTGAATCTAGCTAACCAAGTGTTTCAGTGGAGTTGTACTCGGACGGCTGGACAGGTAATAACGAATTTAATTTGGAGAGTGAAAATTCATATTGCACAAGATTAACTCTACTGTGCTGATGGTTCAATTGATTCCGCTATATATTTCGGTTGATTTTGTAGTAGAGTCGTGCAATTTTATATTTTTTAAAAATTAATGGGATATTGGTTGAAGTGATTAGGATCATGTATCCTATATTAAGGGGGAGTGGTGTTATTTTAGAAAGGGAAGAAAATTATTTTTGGCCTCAAATCCGCTGAAAGGTAAAATTAGGGTTATTTCCTTTTATTTTTTCTTTTCTCTCTCATTGGCAACGGTCACTTTTTGGAAAGCATAAATACATGATTTTTTTACCGTTTGCCCACTTCTCCATTAGTCTTCTGCAATTAAACTCTCAGGCTCTCACACACCTCTCCATCTATATCAATTTCTCTGTTGCTTTTGTGTTTTTGTGATATTCTCAGGATGTCGAACCCGTCTTCGTCTTCATCTGTTCCTGAGTTACCGGCCGACTTCCGTCGCTACGGTGAATAAGTTCCTGCAGCTTATGTGAAAATTGGTGGTTTGGACATTCGCGCCGAAGTCGGTGGTGGTTCTTCTTCCATCCCAACATCACCGCATCCCTCGCCGCCGCGCAAATCACAAGATGTTGTGCCGGATCCTGTGCCGCTTGACGGCACCTCTGAAGCACAGGTATTTCCAGGGCAGCCCGACAATGAGATCGATGTTGATAATCCCCCGAATTTGTCATTTGTTGCTGAAACGTTTGGACCGGTGGGGAACCCTACCCTGAAGAGATCCCGGAGGTTGCGCAATATCCCTCCCGGCGTGGTGCCGCCTACAGTACCAAAGAGCCAAGCAGGGCTACGCCGTAATTTGCCAATCGAGCACATGAATCTTACAGAGGATGTCACAGTATTGACGGATCCTGATGATGATGACCATGTTCCTGCCGCTCCGGTTGAAGGGTCCGTGCCGCCTTATGCTTCAACACCGAGTCTGACGAAGAAGAAGACGCCTAGCCGGAAGCAGACTGTGGAGTTGGCCACCAAGAAAATTACCCCGACATTCGTCAAGGTTTCCCTAGGTTCTATTGAAACCGTATACTCGTTCCCTCATTATACTATTCTGAATTTTTTCTCCGATGACGTGACGAGTTCATACAGACCAGTTGCTGATGATCCCCCTCCGTTTCTTGTCCATGAAACACAGCCAGATATTGATCCTGATCTATTTGAGTATTCCCCTGATTCCTCATTTGATGAGCCTCTTCGTGATTTCCTTTCTGCTTACAAGAAAGACAAGAAGAAAAACAAGGGAGCGAAGAAGGACGATGTTGGTCCTCCATACCAACATCACGTCATTCCCAGTCTGTTTCGTCCTCCAGCTCTGCCTCTGCTGATATTGCTTCTCACGCTACCACATCGACTCCATCTGAAACCTCTATTCACTCACACTCCTCTAATGGCTCTCCTTCTCGGACCATTGAGCTTGAAGACATGGTGCCGTATTCCGATAAGTTATTGACTTCTGAGGCCGAGGAGTTGTTTTCCGAGTACCAGACCCGGCATATGATTACTGAGCACCGAGTCCCGGTTGAGTTGTTTGAAAAGCAAAACTTGATTTCATATTTTCAGCATAAAGGTATGTATTCCACAGTCTCCACTGCCATGCCTTTTGTCCGTGATCTATTCGTGGAGTTTTATGCCAATTTGTTGCCCTCCATTGTTGTATTAAATTTTGTGAATTATGGCAAAGTATTTATGCGTGACAAGGTGTTTAGTTTTACCCCTGATTTGATTGATGAGTTTTTTGGGACTGAACCGTATCGGGGTGATTCTACTGTGGATGATATGAATGAGGTTATATCGTTCTTGTCTGGGGGTATGGTAAATGCGTGGTTTGAACAGTTATTGAGCACCCGACTTTCTTCTCTCTATTCTGTTTTGCACAAGGTAGCCATTTGTAACTGGGTTCCCTCCAAGAACACCACATGTGTTACGTGGCCTCGGGACCAGTTTTTGTTCAGGCTTGGGAGAGGAATCAAGTTCAGCTTTGGCCAACAGGTGTTCGACACTATCACCAAGTTTGCCACAATAAAGTCTGCGGCATCCTTGTGTTTTCCCTCGTTGATCTTCAGCTTGCTTGAGAATCAGGGTTTGACGCTTCATCCTGATAACGTGCTGACTGGTTTGCTTTAAGGGGCCAACATGTTTCTGGTGCGAGGGTTATTGATCTCCCTTGGCAGGCGCCTTTCCAGGCCAATGTTGCTAGTGGTGTTGGGTCTGGTGTTCCTAACATTGGTCCCAACATGGTCCGCTTGTCTTCGCAGGTTCTTCATGAGCATGTTGCTTGGATTGATTCGCAGATTACTCAACTGCAGGCTCTTAGGGTTTCCTTCATGGAGGCCCTTTTGCCTTCAGGCGAAAAAGGGGAAGATGATGGCGACGCTGATAAGGATACGGCTGACGCTGACGCTGCTGCTATCGAGGCTTTGGCGAGCCTTGCTCGTGAAAAACGAAGAAAGAAGATCCGTTCTCGGAGCAAGGCATTGAAGAGAATGAAGAAGCTGTTGAAGAAAAGAAAGAATCGGGATGAAGGAACTTTGACATCCCCTCTTAGTTCGAAGAGGGTGCAGAGCCAATAAGTTCGTTATATGTTTTTATATAAGTGGCTGAATGAACAATGTTGGTTTGTAATGTTGGGGTGATGTTTAATAACATTGGTTGTTTTGTTTAGGGGGAGTTTTCCAACTTAGGAGGAGTTAGTATTTTAGGTTGAAATTATTTTGCGTCGTAGTGTTCTGTCAAGAAAGGCAAAAGGGGGAGATTGCTGGGAATTTATTCTTGGCAATAATTCCTATTTTAGTTGTTTGCCTTTTTTGGGTACAAAATAAATTAGGACTGTAGATTTTATTTCCTAATTTGTGTATAAGACTTTATTTCGTTTCCTAGATTGTGTTTAAGATTTGTTTTACTTGTTTACCAAGTTTAGGATTCTAGGATTGTCTATTTAAGACAAGAGAATACTAAAGTTTGAAAAAAACTTTTGACGCACGGAATTGAGACGGACCATACGACGCAAAGCAAGAAAGATCGCACGCAAGAAAAACTACTTGGAGCCACTGTCCGAGATCAAGAAGTTCTTCGAAGTTGCGTGACCAACGGAGAAGATCTTTTCATTTAGGAGACAAGTATTTAGTATCATGTTTTTGATACTTTAGTTTCGTATATTACTTCTTATTTTTATGTATTGATCGTGAACAAGAAAATAATATAGTTTTCGGGTTTGTACACCCAAGTTCACAAGTACTTTTACTTGTGAACTGAATCTAATTTGCTGTGTTCTTAAGTTTATATTTCCGCTGCATATTTTTAGTTTAACTCTGGTTGATGTGGGTTTCAGTGTTGGTTAACATTGAAAGCAACATCACAAACTACTTATTTTCAAAATCATAGATCTTCAAATTTCACATATTTATTTAGAATTAAATCTTACATAAGATTCTCACATTTAAATAAATAATACTTGTAAGTCTTAAATATATACAAATATTATATTCTATAAATTAATAACAAAATTAAATATGTATGTGAATATTTTTTCGTATTATATAAAATATATTTTTGTTGTTGTTGTTTTTGTCGTTGTCGTCATTGTCGTCATAATTGTTTATCTATTAACACCTTAAGAAAACATAAATTTAGAGAACAATAATAAATCATATACCCGTACATCTTTCAATATGTATATCTACTAAAACAAGAACAATATTTACAAAAATATATCACTCTCTCCGCCGCAATAAGATAATTTTCAGTTATTCACACAATTTAATAAAATATTGATTAATATAGATAAAATATTATTTTTTTTCATTCGTTCCCGGTGGTTAGTGTTTTATACATTGTCTATTCGATTTTCGAAAAATTTAATCTAAATAAAAATAATAATTTGATTTTAATATAATTGAATAAGGCTGTACATGTACATGGGAATAAAGAAAATAACCACATATTAAATATATTAACAATCCTATTTTTTTACAGCAACCCAAACTAGTAATGTGGTCAATCTTTTTGGGATAAAAGAAGTACTAAATAACTTTTGTATGTTTAATATTTATTCTTAATATATCAATATTTTTATAATTTTGTAGAATATTAATTTCGTATATTTGATCGTAATTTTCATAAGAAATCTAAAATATAGTTGTACGTATAAAATACCGAATTACCCTTCCCATTTTTAACTTGCTAGGATAAATTCTCTAATGAGATTTCTTTTTTCAAATGAAAGGACAATAGATATAACAAATTTCACTACCTACTTTCACATTTTCCCCTTCGAATCACTTTTAATTTTTTTTAAATAAAAGTCATAAAATCACAAATATTTTTTTCCACAAATTCCAGTATTAACATGGTACATATTTATAACTATCTATCATATTAAAATTTTATTTTATAATTTTTATTTTAATCTATTTTTATTATTATATTTTTATATCATATTCATTCACATTGGAAATTCAGTTATTGTTATTTCATTTTTCTTCACTATTCTCTAATAAAAGAGAGGGAAAAAAATAAATCCAATGCGCCATACGTTCACCCCGTTCAATTTTAGATTTTTCTTTTAGCCCAAAAGTTTTTCGAAATATATTCATTCATTTTCTTTCCTCTATTATCAATCATTTTAATTATTTTTTATTTAGACAAATCATTTAATCAATAATAATAATAATAATAATAATAATAATAATAATATATTTTTTTTCTCGTTACTTCATATAATCCTAACTATCATTTATATTTTAGTTTTTGTTATTCTGTTTCTATACAAAAATATTTTGTTATAATTAAATTTTCATAGTCAACCATATATCAAAACTTATCCACTTCTCTTTTGCCAAAAGAATATATATCCCGAAACATATTCAACCGTCATTTTTATGGTGCGTGATTATTATTAACTGCATATGCGAGGGTTCTGTTATATATTACTGATAAATTCACTTATAGTTTGGAATTAAGGTTTAATAAATAAATAATTTGTTTTTTAATTCAAAATGGATAAAATAATACTTAAAAAAAAACATTGAAAAAGTAGGGTGGGACGCCACTGGGAAAGGCGTCCCGCTCACATTCTAGAAGGTAAGAATAAAAACCGTTCTAGAATGTGAGTGGGACGCCTTTTCCATGGCGTCCCGGCCCTAAAGTACATTTTAGAAGGTATAAATAAATAACCGTTTTAGGATGTGAGGCTGAAATGAAAAAAAAAATTAATTGACATTTTCAAAAAATTAATAATTTCCTCATTTACAAATAAAAATAAAATCAATTTATTAAATAATATACAAATAAACAAGAAACAAATAAACTCGAATTTTCACTTAATTAATGTTTCTCACAAAATAAATAAATTAAGAGTTTTTTTTCACATAATTAATAATTTCATATAAATTTTATTTTTCACATAATTTTACACAAAATAAATTAATTTATATAAAATAAATCAATTGACACATTAAAAAATTTAATTTTTCACATAATTAATAATTTATATTTTTGTGATTTATTTTGTGTAGAACTCTTAATTATGTGAAAAATAAAATTTATATAAATTATTAATTATGTGAAAAAAAGTTTTAATTTATTTATTTTGTGAGAAACATTAATTAAGTGAAAACTCGAGTTTATTTATTTCTTTTTTAGTTGTTAATTACTTAATAAAATTAATTTTATTTTTATTTGTAAATGAGGAAATTATTAATTTTGTGAATATGTCAATTAATTTTTTTTTTTTTCATTTCAGCCTCGCATTCTAGAACGGTTATTTATTTATAACTTCTAGAATGTACTTTAGGGCCGGACGCCAATAGGAAGGGCGTCCCGCTCACATTCTAGAACGGTTTTTATTCCTACCTTCTAGAATGTGAGNTTTTTTTTTTAGTATTATTTTATCAATCTTGAATAAAAAATATATTATTTATTTAATAAATCCTTGGGATTAAATGCCTAGAAAATTAAATACTCAACTCCATTGCCACGACATTTTTAATTCTACTTGCACGTGAATACGTGGCATTCTAGTTCAAAATCCTATGAATGACTCATTTTTCACTCGCTAAACCATTTACTAGTTTAACACTAGCATATTATGCGATATTTAAAAAATAGTAATATTTATTAAAAATATTAAAAGACTAATATTGAAAATGATACACACAAATTGTAATATTATTTGTTCTATTTATTAGAAAAGATTGTTATTCACAAAAAATAATTTTTACACACAAATCATAATATTATTTATTATAATTACATTAATACTGATTTCTCATAATAAATAATTTTCAAATAGTTTTACCCATGAGTCACGAAAGTAGGTGTAAGATATAACAAAATACCCTAAACCTTACATGGAAACTCGTAGAGAATTGAGTTTATAAATATGTAAAACATACACTAATAATTCTATTAAAAAATATTTTTATTATATTATTAATTATTATTATTATTATTATTATTATTATTTGTTTCCTCATTTTTTTTTCTGCGTAAGAAACTAATTTGTTCTTGTAGATATATAATGTGTGTATCAATGTATTGAATTTTGACTGGATAAGGATATTTGGAATATGATTAACATTTACTTGCCTAGGCGTAATAATTTATTATTATTATTTATTCTATTTTTTAGTTTCTCTTTATTTAATTTTTCTTATTTGGCGTAACAATAGTTTTTCATATATATTTTTTAATGTTAGTCTCAATGCATTAAGGAAATTTAAATTTATATTCTTTATATTTATTTTCCTTTTGTAATAATTTTATATAACTCGTATTTTTTCTTAAATAGAATACTTGAGATTCTAAAAATAAAATTATGTCAACTTTTATTATAAATCAACTGACAAAAATATTTTTTTAGTCCGCTAAGTGACCACTTTTTGACATTTAGTTCGATTTTTGTTCACACTTGAAAATTAGTCCACTAAGTGGACTAATTGCTGATTTTTGGTCCAGTGACCGCCTAGAGCAGGTCACTGGACCAAAAATCAGAATCTAATTCACTTAGTGGACTAATTTTCAAGTGTGATTCAAAATCGAACTAAAAGTCAAAGAGTGGTCACTTACCGGAGTAAAAAAATAATTTTAGTTTTTTGGCGAGTAAGTGTAATTAGGAGGTAATTGTCCAAAAAAATATGATATAGGTAAAAATAAAAATAAAATACCTGGGAAAAAAAATCCCTATTTATTTTTAATTTTAATTTTCGATTGTAGGTTTTTATTTTATTCTATTACTTATTTATAACTTGTAGGTTTTTATTATATTGCTTATTTATCAAAATGTTCGAACACATGAGTTTTGTTCGAGAAACCAGAGACGAACACCCCTATTTTGCATTTATTTTTTATCTTTTACCGCATAGATCCGTCACTTACCTTTCACCACCCACCAACGTTTTTTCTTCTTCCTGTTTGGCGGTGGCACAATGACGACACCTATGGCGGTGGCGACGACGGTGTGATGGGCGACGCTAATGGAAGAGTTGGAGTGGTAGTGGAGGGTTGAAGGAGATGATATCTTTTGGGTATTTAGTATTTGTGGGATAATTTTGACATTTTTGTTGAGTTTTTTTTTATGGGGTGAACTCGTAAATAAATGAAGTGCGTATATTCGCTCTCTAAAACAAATTAAATGTAAATAACTTATATATTATGAAATAGTTTTTTTCAGATTACATTATACATCTAATTATAGTTTATCTTATTATTATCACACATATCAATAGTTTTAAACTAAGCAAAATTATTTTTTTTAGTCCGGTAAGTGGCCACTCTTTGACTTTTAGTTCGGTTTTAGATCACACTTTAAAATTAGTCCACTAAGTGGACTAAATGCTGATTTTTGGTCCAGTGACTTTCAATTTTCGATTTTTCCGGTAAAGATGACCTGCTCTCACTGGACCAAAAATCATCATTTAGTCCACTTAGTGGACTAATTTTCAAGTGTGACAAAAAATTGGACTAAATATCAAAGAGTGGTCACTTACCGGACGAAAAAAAATATTTTTACTTAAATCAACTTATAAATAACTTTTTATAATTAAAATATGACTTATTTATATTTTAATATTAAAATAATAAAAGTAATATATTGAATTAGACAACATATGATAAAGAAAATATTGAGTTGGATAATATATAATAAAAGAAATATATTGAATTAGGCAACATATAATAATAGAAAATTATTAAATTAGTTAGATATTAGGCTTGGATGACACTGAAAAACCATAATTTTTCCTGAAGCTAACAAAGGATGGAAAATAGACATATAAATTAGGAGGATTTTGCATCAATATATAGATTTTTTTTTAATTAATATGAATTCATTTTTATAAATATCTTAATAATTTATGGCACAAATTCAAATGCGATGGTTAAAATATTCTTTTACTATGTGACATAACTCCTAACACGTTTGCCAAATCCCATATAAAAGAGAAAAAAACACACATAAAAAAAAAATTCATTTCAGAACTCTTTGTGGGTTCTCTTCTTCATAAATCAAATACTTGTCGGAGAGGAAAGTGAAGCGCTGACCACCAGGCTTCAAGCCGCTCGCTCCATTCTCTCTCCTCTGTCTTTGTTTGAGGAAGGCGACTAGTCTGGGAGGGGTTATGGGCGTAGGTTGAGAACGTTACTGGATTGTCGATCGGCGTTGGCTGAGGCGACCGTGAGCTTCTCGACGATGGCGACAGAAAGCTATTGATGAAGAAGGCGTTGGGGTAATTCTTAAACTTTTTCTGGGATTGATTTGAATTAGTTAAGATGTTGGGGCTGAATATAATTTTGATAATTTACAGTTTTTCCTTTTTTTTGGGGCCTTTTTTTTTTTTTAACTATAGACAATAATTTGCACGGCTAATCCGACTTACTTGAATTAAAGACATAAGATTTGTACTATGTTTATTGCTTAGGCCTTCTAAGTGTATATATAAGTTGATTATTCCATTTTTATTGTTTATCACTATGTAAATTATATATATCGTTTACATATTTGATTTTTAATTAGATTTAAGCCTATTGTATGTTTTTAAGTCTTCAATCAACACAAAGTCGAATTAAGGTCTAATCTGAATTCTAGACTTTAAACTTAGATTAAATCGGGGGTGTTGTTAATTTTTTTTTCAATTTAGATTAAACAGAATGTGCATGCTGATCATGAAGTGCTCCATCTGAGCCGTTTTGGGGCTCTATTGTTAAGAGTGACAGTGCCAAGGCATTTCTTAAGGTTATTGAGCAATACTTTGCCAAAAATCTGAGGCGAGTAGCCTTTTGAGCAAAACTCGTTTCTCTAAAGTATATGGGGAAGGGAATGTATGGGGGTACATTATGGAGATGTCAAATCTCGCATTGATACTAAAAGCACTAAAGTTAGAATTCTCTGATGACCTACTCGTGACTTTGGGCAATTCAAAGTGATTTCGTGTTGTGAGCGTCGTTCCAAAACAAAGAAGCTCAGGGGTTTTGAGAAAGATATAAAGTATAAACACGACCAACTCTTAGTACAAATTAAACAAACACATTATCATGTGCAACACATTAATTTCAGATTGATTTGTAAACATCGTTATTGGGAGGCCAACACACTTTTCAGACCCTAGATGAGAATGATTTTTCCAAACCCAAATTCTACGTTCTAGACATGTTTCCTTATCACGAGTACCTTTTTATCTCAAAATCTTGATTGATGTGATTATGTTAAATTATATCTAGCACAATATTGTGTTACTAGATTAATGCCCGCGCATTACACGGGATTTATAAAAAATAAATAAATAAGAAAATTGATACTTAAAAAGTTTTATGAAATTAAAATTTTAAATAATAGTATTCTCAACCCGTGATGTGTACATGTCTAATTTATTTATCAATTTAAATATTAATTAATTTTAGATTCAATTCGTTAATAGTTTTATTTACATACTTATTAAATTTCAAAAGAAGTCACTTCTAAATCCGTGCCTACTCTCTGTTTATTGATTATTATTACGTTATTTTATATTTTAATGTTTAAAGTAAATTCGTTAATAATATTAGTTACATATTTTGAAAAATCAAACAAATATAATACTCTCAACCCGTGTCGCATTGTACCGTGTCCTATCAATATTAATTAATTATCATCATCATCATCATCATCATCATCATCATAATTATTATTATTATTATACAATTTTATATTTTTATTTTAGATTGAATTAATCACTAATATTTAGTTACATAATTAGATTATTTAAAATAAATTTTAATTTACCTATGTAGAATATTTAAAATTTAATAATTAAAATTATATTAACTTTTATTATAACTACTGCTTATTTAAAGAATTTCATAATAATATTTTTTTTTTATTTAAAATTATATCTTATGTAATTTATATTTTAATTGAAATAATTAATTTATATATTTTTTACTAATTATATATGACTTATTTGTATTTTTATTAGGAGAATAAAATAAAATATTGAATTAAACAAAATATAATAAAATAGAAATATTAAGTTAGTCAAGTATAATAAAGGGAAAGATTAAATTAGGCAAGATACAATAAAAGAAAAATATTAAATTAGGTAGATATTAGGTTCGGATGACACCTAATCAACCGAATCACTAGAATTTTTTATTTGTCAAACGAAGCATGCGAAACAGACACATAGGTTAGGAGGATTTTGCATTAATACAGAGTGATTGGTTTACATAGTATCTTAAATGTCTATTGTAATACTGGTTGTTGTAGTTTTAGCCCAATGCTGAAGGAATTTAAATCTGTTAATATGTTCATGTCCTTTTTAGAATTAAAAGATTTTAAAGAATTTTATGATAATTTGCTTTCAGACTCATTACTCTTGCACAATGGCTTGTTTTTCAATAATGCATTGTTACAGTGGGTCTGGTTTACATGTGGGCCATCATCTTGGTTACACTGCCACTGGTATCCTTGCTAGACTTGAACGAATGCAAGTTTTCACTGTGTTGCATTTTATTGGTTCGGATGCATTTGGTTTACATGCAGAGAAATATGCAACTGAGATTTTTTCTCTTCTAAATGTGGCTCCTTATTTAGTATATATTATGGACACACAAATCTCATTTTCGTAAACAATAATTTGTTTCTAATATTTATTTTTGTTTAAGGAGCAAAGAATTTGGTTCACACTTGAAAATATCTCTAAATTAGAAAATGTAGAACAAAAAATATGTCAATTTATAGCACAAAGTTGTTTGTTTCAAGAAGAACAAGAATCTGGAAAAAGAGAAAGAAACTGATGTTCTTTATATTGAAAATTTGAAAAGTAAGATTTAGTAGGATCATGGATACGATCAAAATATACGCTTAGTTGATATAAAATATGTTTTTTTTTTAAAATGATAATGTAAGTAGTAGGATTAGGTTGTGCAATTTAAAATGTTACTCCCCCATCTCAAAAAATAGTCCAATATTCTATTTTCGTCCGTCCCGCAAAGATAGTCCAGTTACCATAGTTAACATATCATTAATTTTTTATTTCTGCATATACCATTAATTAATATTCTTGAAATACTAATTTTCTACATGAAAAATTAAAAATTAATGATTACAATGCAAAATCTTATTATTCCAATAATAAATACACTAATTCCAACACTGATTTCTACGACTATTAATTGACATTAATAAATTCAAGAAGGGTATAATTGGAAATACAAACTAAATTAATGATTTAACTATTTAAACTACTCATTTCTTAATATCTGTGAAATCAACCGCATGACTATTATATTAGGATGGAGGGAGTATTTTTTATGATCATGTAAGTAAGTGACTGGATTGTGAATTTGAAACATGGAGACAAAATGGACTTGGATGATAAGTCTTATGTTCGTGAACTTTTTTATTGCTGGAATACAACCACTTTTGCACTAAATAATATCACTTTTTAATTAAAAATGTCTTTGTAAAACATTTATTGAGATCAAACATTTAACATAAAATTAAACTGCACTTTTTATGTTAATACTTTCACTTTTGCACATTATGTTATAATTAATCCTTTAGCTCATACGTGTCACCTTTTCAATTAAATTGTCACTTTTGAACTAAAAATATGAATTTTTAGAAATACAATATTATAATCAATCATATTACTTAAAATAAATAACATGATGGATTTTTACTGTAAGTGCTATGTTGTTTGTTCATTACGCAAAAAATTGTCACATTTTTACTGAAATGTGTCATATTTGGCAAAAAAGTATCACTTTTTGCAAACCTGTCGCTATATAAATTATATTAATCAAGTTACATTTCACTTATATGTGCCACATTTTCAATTACATTGTAATCAAAATTTAAGTCACTTTCTCAATTAATACTTTTACAAAAAAATATCACGCGTCACCTTTACACTTAAACTAAGGAAAATCGTAATTTTTGTCTTATAAGTTTGACCCCTTTTAATTTTTGTCCTGTAAGTATAGTCGGTTCGAAAATTGTCCTGTATCTTAAAAAGTCTTCGCGTTTATGTCCTCTAAGGCCATAAAACGCGAAGATTTAGAGGATAAAAACCGTGAAAATTTTTAACATATAGGACAATTTTCGAACCGCTTATATTTAGAGGACATAAAACGCGAAGATTTTAAAGATACGGGATAATTTTCGAACTGCCTATATTTACAGGACAAAAATTAAAATGGGTCAAACTTACAGGACAAAAAATACAATTTTCCCCTTAAAACTACCACTTTTGCACTAAAAGCAGTCTTTTTTTTTCTTTTCAGAAAGACATATCATTGGGACAAATTATCATAATCAAGTTACCATTGCACATATATTTACAACCTTTTCAATTAATTTGCAACCAAGAATTGAAGTTACTTTTTTAATTAATACATTTTTACCAAAACTGAATAATAAATGCATCACTTTTGTACTTAAATCTATCACTTTGGAAATAAAAGCAGTCACTTATGCATATCGCTAAGTAAATCAAATATGTGTACATAATATGTAATTATCAAGTATTATGACTATCTAATATGTTTCATAATATCATAACCAAATCAACTCACCTATAATATGGTCAATCATACCAAGCAAAACAAATAATAATATCACGTTTTAAGATATTAATTTTACTTCATCACTAAAAAGCATAACTTTTTAAAATAATAGTAAATTCCTTTTAAAAAAATTTCAGTCACTTTCAGCTAACTGCTGTGCCTTTCTCTGCCTAATTGACTCACTTTTGCAATTAAACTGATAAATAAGTATATTGCCTTCTAAATAATTTTATGAATCTCAAGAACATACCCATATCTTTTAATGGCGATATCTCCAATTCCAACCCTCTGTACATTTCTTCTCATAATCTCACCGTACTGGTCTCGCCTTCACGATTGGAAAAGTGGAACAAACAAAAGCCTTCATAATCTGCGTCCAACACGATGCGAAACCCTCAATTTTCCCTCTAATATGATTCAATTTTGGAATCCCTCTCCAATGTTGTCGTCAATGGTGATTCGTCAGATTCTGATGAAACTAGTCGGATAATCCATTTGTACGATACCATTTTCCATGGTTTCTCAGCTAAGCACTCATCTTATGAAGGGGAGAAGTTGGAAAGCGTGTCCAGGATAACGGCGGTAATTCAGAGCAAGTGAAGCAGTTGCACACAACCAGCTCGCCGGAGTTCCTTGGTTTGAATCGATGATAATGCTAGTTTGTTAAAGGAGTCGGATCTCGTAATTGAGGTTATTGATACGGAGAATTGAAGAAGATGAAATGACAATTTGTGTGTTTGATTTATGCTTTTATATGGGATCCATTTTTTTTAAAGTGCGAAAGATATATTAAAAAAGGAGAAAAAGACTTGAGGTGGATTTGGACTCTTTCACATGGAAGGGGATTTGTATGACCGTCATACAGGAGACTGGCTCATACTTTATATCTTCAACTCAAGATTCATTAGAAGTTTTTTCTTCCCTTCAGAATTATACTCGTAAATAT
>BMAC01000356.1:182173-203715 GCA_014905375.1 Phtheirospermum japonicum | reverse complement strand
TACGGGGGGTGGGGGGGGGGGGGGGGGTGGTGAGGGGGGTGGGGGAGTCCCCTACACGACCAATTGCCATCAAATAAAATAAGTTTTGGGGCCGAATCCCTACACAACCAATCATACTCTAAATAATTCTTTATTTGACTATCTTTTGGATGCCTTGGAGCGTTTCTTGACGATGGTTTTGGTGGCTCGTAAGGAGTAGGTGATAGTTTTGGTGGGCTCGGTGTCTTCCTCAAAATCGGTTGAGTCCCCTACACGACCAATTGGCATCAAATAAAATAAGTTTGGGTGGCCGAATCCCCTACACAACCAATCATACTCTAAATAATTCTTTATTTGACTATCTTTTGGATGCTCTGGAGCGTTTTCTTGACGATGGTTTTGTATATATATATATATATATATATATATATATATATATATATATATATATATATATATATATATATATATATATATATATATATATATTAATAATTTTATTGATTTAAATAATAAACAATGCATTTTAACCAAAAATAAAATTTTTTATTTATATTTAAAGAGTCACAATTTTGATAGAAATATAATATCGTCTCATACAAGTATTCCGCAAATTTTAAATATAGTTTGAAACTCGCGTCCACCTACACGAATTTTACAAGTTTTGATTTTCCTGACCTATCGTTGTGAAGTTTTTAGGACTAACATGTGGATTAATTAATTTTTTTCAACATGTACTATATTTCTTATGCTCTGCAATCTAATTATTTTTATTGCAGTCCGTACTATATGGATTTATTTTTAAATCTAACACACGACTCACTTTCCACCCCAAAAGTCACCGGGCTCACGCATGCTTCATTTTGGTGGATTTTTTTTGACAAAATATCAAACATATGTTGCAAATAATAAACCTCGTATAGTATGGGTTGTTAATTGCAATAGAACATATTTAGGTTTCAAAATATAAAACTTGTATATTAATTATTTTATCAAATATATATTATACTTTTTATGTTTTATGATTTATGAAATAGGTAATTAAAATTTACTTATAAGTTATTTCATTTAGTTTATGTTCAATCTTTTTAGTAATAGTATTTATCATTTAATAAAAATGATGCTTATTTTTATTTTTTTTTTCTTATTATATATAATTATTTAGAATATCTTCATCATTCTTTTGACATATTTTTCATATTCATTTTATATGTATTATGATTCTTTTAATTTTGAGATTTGTTAACTAAGTATTTATAATCTAATTATAAATCATTATATATTATTTATCTAATTTCTTAGATTTTTTCATTATTATTATAAAATATTTATTTATTTTTGTCATGTTTTTTCAATAATTCCGATTTTAAATGATTAATTAGAACATATTTATAGACTTTTTATTTATTTTAACTAAATTTACAAATTTTATAAATTTGTTTAATATGTTTTATATATTTTTGTTATATCGATGTGGTATATTTAAAATATGAAAACATAATATATTATTATCAAAAGAAAAAAGTAGATAATTATAAAATTTTAAATATTGTTTGAAAATAAAATCAGGGTACCATAATTTTATTCTCTTAATTCGGGAAATAATTCTTTGTAACCCGTACTATACGGTTTTACACTTTGTAACTGAAAATATCTTTTGTTGCAAAAAATAATTTGTACTATACATGATATGTTATTTGCAACCTTTGTCTAATTCTACGTCAAAAAAGCTACCAAAATTGCATGTACGTGCGTGAGTCCGGTGACGTTTTGGAGGGAAAAATAAGTCGGGAGTGACACTTAATATATCCCATGTAGTATGGGTTGAAACCGAAAATAAATAAAAAATTAGTTGCAAAGCGTAAAAACGTCTATAGTAGAGGTTGCAAAAACTTTTTTCACATAATATAAATAACTTACCTAACTTTACCGTGCACCTCAACATGTCAAGGAATTCGAAAATTTATGAGGCGAACCTGTTCTCTTTCTTACATTAGAGTTTAGGGTCACACCCTTATCAGGCCAAACTAACGGGTCTCACCCGTTAAGCCGGGTTACATTAAGATCTATTTTCAAATATAACCAGATCCATCATCACATATTTAAATCAATTTCTCGCTAAAACTTAGATCTACACATGCCACCAGAAAACCATTTTCTTTGTCCTTTCTCTCTCAGATCTAGAGGAGAGATGAGTGTATTCTATCTATGAAATCTGACATCTGATTTTCACATCTCAAATTTACGCCCACTTTGTGATTCATCCAACATATGATGTAAGCGATCTACTCCACCAGTCACCGTTGACTTGAGCCACTACCAACCACCATCTCTGCCACGCATATATCAATATCCACCACACCACCTCAAACATTACATCACGAATAATGTATACATTTATTTAATTTATTCAATTCAATTTTGATAAAAAAAAATGTTGTTATTGGTTTTTAGATTTTTAGTTTCTTTTCTTAAAATTATATATGGATATTAAAATCAAGACACACAACAACAAAGAGCAAAGCTGAATTGACCCTAAATGCTCTATTTTAAAAATGTTTTAAGATTGGTCCGTAAGAGAACATGATCGAGTGTAGTGTATTGAGGTGATTCAAGTTGTACCTATCAAGGAAGACTAATCAGAAGCGATTCTTGTATTTGTAACACGAAATAGGAAATAAATAAAGGAAAACCTAATCAAAACACTCGATCACATTTCAGTTTTTGAAGGCTAACAACTACAATGAGGATTTAAAATCAAAAACATTTAAACAAAAGTGTTTTGAAATGGAATTTGCAAGAAAACAATTAAAGAAGAGAATATGAAAGAAAATAAACTTTAAAATGGAATTACACGGTGGTCGAGGGATAGCCTCATTTCAATGGTTACCCAAGCTGCTTGACATCAATTAATTTGAGAGAAACTCAATCGTACCAAATCAGAGCAGGATTGATCTTCTTGCTAAATGTACCAATCTGGATTCAGATTTAGCTTCTAATCAAAATCAAATCCATGTCTTATCTCCTTACGATCTCAAAGTCAACTAAAATCAAATCAAGGTTTTACCAAAACACTTCAGTAACAATAAAACACTCTAATTGGTCTAAACCCAATTAAATAATGTACAAACATGCTTGGACAAACACATCAAATCATCTAAACTCTAAACTAATTTTTTTAAACCTAGAATCCTGAAGAAATGCAAGAACACTAAGCTTGAACAAACAAGAACATCATAAATACAATAAAAAGACACAATAAAAGTAAATATTAAATGAAAGAAATAAAAGCAAGGAATGGAGAAGCTTACTAAAAATAAAAGGTGGGTTTCATCATCCATATATGAAAGTACTAATACAAACTTGAATATTGTATTCAAGAGCTATGAAACTCAAAACTACATTTTGTTTTTGATTTGAAAATAAAGCTTGAACGAGGATGAAAATGGTGGATGAGAGGATAGAGTTGTATGGTGAAGAAAATAATGACATGGGGAAGTAGAGGTTATATTTATAGGGATACTTGGGGACAAAATGGTAAAACTGACGAAAAATGGGCCACATGGTCGAGATGTCTAGACCATGAGGAAGCTTTGTTCCACCCCTTAATGACTTCCCCATCATCTTCAAGGACTTGACTTGTCAGGAAAGGAGTGTCGTGCGTGTTAAGATGTAGGTGGTTTGTTTGCACACACGAGGGTCCACCAAGGTGTCAGCGAGGGTGGGGAATGGCTAGGCGAAGTTTGCTTGCGTGACTTATGGCGTCGGAAGATGTTTTGAGGATAAAAATGTACAAATCAGGTCCAGTATTCTAATTATGAAATGTAGCCCTATCACTTAGCTTTCCAGAGCTGCTTCAGATACATTAACTGGATATTTGTAGAGAGAGTTATTGCGCCCACACTAAGACCCACAATATATGGAAATTTTAGCATGCATTTTCCACTTTAATCGACCTTATGAAAATCTATAAACTCGAACTAGACCAAGTGGTAAACATGATTATTTTAGAACTCTCTCTTAAGTTTCTAATGACATAGAATCCATTCAAATTGCACTATGGGTCAAAGTGTTATGCTTTTAACATGAAAGTTGCTACACGAGCTGATCTTGCATGGAATGTGGTGAGCGCGAGGGTGTCGATAACTGCCGAGAGGATGAAGATGGATGAGGGTACTTTCGATAGGATGTAGGAAGGTGCTACACGCATTTAGAGGTTCACTAGTAGCTCGTTGCCTGCGTGCGACTGATGACGTGCAGACGTGGCTTGACGTCCTTGATTTTCAGTCGTTGTCATTCTTGCTTGATTTTTATATGATTGACTTGTTATAGAAATTATCTGGCTTATGTCATCGTTTAACCTTGGCTCGGGCCCACTTTGACCAAGTTTGATCTAGCAAAGAAAAGTAAAAATCCTAAAGATGAGCTAAAATACAAAAAATAACAAAAAGACGAGACAAAATACGAAAATGCAAAATAAAAAAAATACAAGTTGAGACACAAAAAAAAACACATATAAAACACGCAAAACAAGAAAAAACATGCATAAAATACATAAAAATATGTGCAAATAATCTCTCACACACTTACCTTTTTTTGCTTAAGTTCAAGCGAAAACATCATAAACATAAATAAATGATGCTCTAACCCCTATGAATGAACATGGCGCATGACAAATGAAGAACTCAAGTATGATTATATTTGAAACACCAACTGGTGCACTTTGTAAATCTTGAAATGGATAACCTAGACCAACGTCAACCGTTACTATAAAAAGTTGTCCTTCATGCAAACTTTGCATCCATACATGGGCTGAGGCCTATCCATGCGCAAAGTAGACTAGATTGTCAACCGAATAAGCCAATTTACTCTATGCTCCCATTTACATAGGTACTAACTACACTATTATATGAGAAATAAAAATAATATGTATAAGGGTTTCTCAACCTTGTACATCTCTCTTTTTTTGTTACTAATAAATGATGTACAAAATGAACATTTATTTACAATACAAACTACATTAAACAAAATGAGTGTTTACAACCCCGATACTTGTTGCAACGTGCAACTAACATAGTATTCACAAAGCACAAAATGGAGTAGAGTATAACATCTCAAAAATAATAATATCACAACAGATTACAAACAACTTAAATATAGTAACGAAGCATGGGTCTAGTAAAAAATTTTCAAATTTTGCTCAAGATATACGTGGATAGAATGGGGTTCAATGCACTTCCACAAAGAAATCCTTCACTCCAAGCCCCGTAATTATACCAACGTTCTAAGAAGCATCTAAACGACCATAAAAAGCCCAATTTGTGTCACTACTCCAAGGTTACAAACATAATTGCCACACAAGGACTCAATCCGTCACACATACAAGCATGCAATATAATAACAAAATAAAAAGGGAACCTTCCCCACATTTAAACTATGCAATGTCCACATTGCAACTAAAATGAGGTAATAACAAGCTGGTTAAGAAATACATCTATATCAATCAAGTACAAGGAGGCGAGCCGTCTTGTGTCACTCAAAATCTGGGGCCTCAAGTAGGAAATTACAAAATGGTAAGTGTGGGAAAACAAACGACCACCACAAGACTTACGAAAACTAAGACACAAACCAAAGAAAACACACACACACACACAAAGATTTTTGGGATTTTCAAAATTCTATTTTGTTTAGATTTTTTTTGTACTTTATTTGAATTCTTTGATTTTTTTGAATTATTTTGAAATAAGTTAGAGAAAGGGGGTTGATATGGACAAAGAATAGAGAAAAGCTTGGGTTGCCTCCCAAGAAATATTTTTTTTTCAATATCGTTAGCTCGATGGCCTATAGAAAGCATGTCATCTAGGATCGTAAAATTAGCGATGATCATTCCAAGCTTTAGAATTCCCCAAGAGCAAGAAGAAGCGATAATAGCCACCAAGGCGGGCATGACAATCAAGTATTAAGATGAAAGAAGTGAGGGCTACAACTTGCTTAGGAGGCCAAAAACATGAACAATTGACCATCGATAAGATCTTGGCAAATAATGGGAGCACACGAGGCTTGACTTTTGAGAAGACAAAAATATCGGTCTAACATATAGAATAGTCTCCAGTCAACTCAAGGCTCTCAAAAAGAATATCTATTTGCTAAAAAAGGTCAACAAACTCTTTTATCTCCTCGATCTCACCTCCTCACTCTTATAAATAAATAAAGCATTATCTGGGTAAAAGAGAGAGGGATCAGACTCTTTAAAAATAAGTCATTCGCCACCTCAATTTCAAGTTTCAACAAAGCATCGGGTGGTGGTAGAAGAGGCTCAACAATCTCAGTCTTCTCCAAAATCAGCACCATCTCTCCATCATCACCACAAAGAGAAATTAAGCTCAAATCATCATCAACCTCTGGGATCTCCAAGGGCAACAACTTCTTGCACTTTTACTAATATAGCTTCATTAAATGTCAAGGGGGCATCAACATAGTCATCTGAGTTCACTGGGCCCACCACCTCACTTAACCAAGATTAGAGACAACAAACTCAAATCATCACTCACCACCAAGGCCTCCAACGACATCACCTCCACACCTTCATTCACAATATCATCAAAAAGAACAAGGGTAAATCACATCCAAATCCTCAACCTTCACCTGCTTACACACATCCACTAATAAATCATTTAAACTTAAATCATAAGCAAGCAAGGTGGGCTCCACCACATCAAGAATAGATACTTCACCAATAACTAAAGAGAGTTCATAAAACCAACCAAATCATTTTTTCCCTAAAAAATAAAATAAAATAAAAAATCATCACAGGCACATAAAACTAACTAACCAACAAATTCGAAGTGGTTTCGCCTGTTTAAGGTTCATTCGCAACAACTCCACTCCCCTCAATTAACAGTTACAATATTATTATTTTGTCATGCTTCAAAAAACCCTCTACATGTTTTATATAACATAATCATATACATAATTTTATGGACTGAGAGAAACATAGATGGCGGATGGTGGCGAAAAGTAAGTTTGGTTTTTTCCTTTGGAATATGGTTAAGGGTATAAATAAATGAGAAGGAAGAAAATTATTCATACCTTTAATATATTTAATATTCCAAAAATAATTTGAGAATAAATCTGACTAAAGTTACGTATTTTTGAGATAAAAAGTAATCCATCCTGCAAAATAGGGAAAAAAACTAACCATAAGTAAAATTGGAATTTCCTTTTTTAAAGTTAGTAACTTATGGCACTTTCTCATTATAAATCGACAATATATCCGGTTCTTTCGGAACATGAGCCCAAACGCTCTCAAATTTGATAAGATAAACAATGATATAGACGCGTTGTGTGCATTTGGATATCATTTCATTAATAACTAGTGTAATACCTGTGTGAACACACATGTATATATGCACACACACTACAATATTAATATTAAGTGTATTAAGAATACATAAGTTTTAAGAATAAATAAATAATAATAATTAAAAATATACTATTTAATTTACCCACCGGATTTTTTTTATAACGTATATTATTAAATCTATTTACATATCTACCAACTTTGTCACAATAATGTATTTCGATCATTTTTCTCTTTTAATCTTGACATTGAAACATAAAGCTGGCCATTTCTAAAAATTGGGGACATAGACAGAATGGGGTATTTATCTGGTGTATAGTATTATTATAATAAAATATCTTTTTAATACTACACCAAATGATATTGCAAAAAGAAAAATATTTTATTGTGAAAAATAAAAATAAATAGAGGAGAATATAGAGTTTTTTTTTAAAAGTATATATGAAAGATTGTAATAAAAAATAACGGCAAGAGTATGTTACATTTGATAAAAATATACAATAAATTTTATTCAAAATAAAAATTATATTTTGCATATAATAAAGAAAATTACACATATTTCAAATAAGTTGAAAAAGAATAAAGTTGAAGACATAGAGCATTTCATGATGTCACGTTAGAATACAATTTGAAACCCATTGAAATAATTCTTAAAATCTCAAATGTATCATGTATCTTCATCTTCTAAATAATATTATGAAATCAAATAAATGTATGCTCCACCTTCAAATTTAGGTAGCTAATATGTGAAACAAGAAATTAGTATGTGATAAAATTTTTGATAAGCACTATAATTTGGTGGGGAATATGATGAGGACAAATGCAGAATGAAGAATTTTAAAAACTGGACCATTATAAATTCTAAAAATAAAGGTCAATTTTCGGGAAGGTTTTCAGAAGGATAAACAAGAAAGATTAGTATAGGTAAAAATAATTATTTTAAAATGCGTATCACGCAACGCGCATTGCGTTTTGATCCCAATATCGCGTAGCGTAAATAGCGTTGTGTATTGCGTGAGCTATTTATTTAAACACGTTATTTTAATGTCAAAAAATAATTATATCTTTCTTGTGAGTTATTTTTAATATAAAATAATTATTTTTTCCCCAAATATAACTTAATATATAATCTCAACAAATAAAGTATAAGATCCTACAAGTATCAAAAAAAATTACGATTCATAAACACAATGGAAAACAACAAATAATACAAAACTTTATGATAGTATATAATAAAATGTTAAAGTTTTATAAGAATATCTAGAAAAAAATAGTCAAGTTGATCACTCGTTAGATCAAGTAATATAAATGGATAAAAAAGGATCAAATAATATAAATGAAAAAAAAAAGTATCAAATAATTAGTAAAAACCAAAAACCACTAATCTCTCTCTCTCTCTCTCTATATATATATAGAGAGAGATTAGTGGTTTTTGGTTTTTACTAATTATTTGATACTTATATATATATATAATATATATATATATTATATATATATATATATATATATATATATATTAAAGAGGGAGTTTGGCAGGAGAGAGAAAAAATTAGAAAAAAATTGTGAAGTTTTCCCGCCTATGAAAAGTTTCCCTTTTTTACAATTTTCTTTTTTTTTTTTATGCTTTGATTTTAATTGTTTTCTCTCAATTTTTTAATTAATTTATTACTTTAATTATGGCTATATATTTGGTATTTTTTTGGTCATTAATTTATTGCTTCAATTATGGACGTATACATTTGGTAACATTGCCCATGATAAATCATTGACTTTTTGTAATAATCTATATCTATATTCATATCTATATATATTGGAAAAATAGTGATTTCTCCCTCCCATTCTTTTTCATTAATTTTCTTTTCTCTTTTTTCCATATAAATTCTGCATAAATCTCTTTCATTCCTCTTTCATTGTCATTGTTTTTTTCATTGATTGGCCTCATTATACGAGAGAGAGAGAGAGAGAGAGGGGGAGAGAGAAAGAAAGAAATTCAAAGACCTTACAATATACCAATCAACACTCAAATATCTTATAGATCTACGAGACCTATCGTTCACAATCGAGATTCAAATATTTATAAATTTTCAAGAGCTATCTTCTTAAGATATATTGTAAGGTATACCTCAAAATCTTTTATAATCCCATTCAGTTTTCGTAATTAGTTTATTTTTTATTTTTTGTATTTTACAAGTCTAATTTATCCAAAAGCAATAATCGAGATTCAAAGTTAGAATAAATTTTCAAGGATCTTTTATTTTATATTACCATTTTTTATTTTACACACACACACACACACACACACACACACACACACACCACACACACACATATTATATATATATATATATATATATATATATATATATATATATATATTCGTAATTTATTCATAATTTATCTTGTATTATATTCTCACCTTCCTTTTCCCATTGATTTTTTATTTTATTTTTTTGTAAGTTGCATGTGTTTATATCCAAGAGCAATAGTCGAGACTCAAAGATCGAATAGACCTCCAAGGGATTTAAACTCTATATTTCTCTTTATATATATATATATATATATATATATATATATATATATATATATATATATATATATATATATAAATTCATTCTCCAAGAATAATTTATTCAGAATCGTAAATTATTTTTCAAGATTTATCTTCGTAATTCATTTTGGATCATTTTTTAACCTCAAATTATTTTATTTCCCAGTTGATTTTTTTTTGGTAATTCGCAGGTGTCGACTATTCAATAGCAATAGTCGAGATTCAAATACCAAATAGATCTCCAAGAGAAATAGTCATACATTATTGTGTTCTTGGAGTTTCAATTCTAAATTAGTAATATTCACTATTACAAGAATGATAATTATTAAATTGATTGCACATACATAATTGACAAATAATATTGGTTAATATGGAAAATAATATGGAAGAACTTTACGCCAATTGATAAAGGTTAATATGGTAAAGTAATAAATCAAGGTAATTTATAAAGATTAATATGAAAAAAATTATTTAATGGTAATCAATATACTAATATATTAATGTGTCGATTAAGGTCGTTGGAAATTTTAACTATATAAAAAGTTTTGTAATAAATAAGGTAAATAATATCGAATATAAATATTAAACTAATTCGTTATTATGCAAATAAGGAAAACTTTAAATATATAAGAATATTAGAATTTTGACGTAATAATACCCAATATAAAGACTCATCCGTTATTATATACAACCCTAAATATATTTGAATATTTCCACATCTTTTTTTTCCTTTTATATACAATCCAATATTATTGTACGATTTAAATCCATATAACATAATATTATAATTAATTTAATCATATAAATCAAAGTCATAAATTTTAGGAAAAGTCTTTAGTACAATTAATTATTTCATTTAATCATATATTTTAGTGCTTCAATTCAATCTCTCTTCCGTTATGTGCTTACAGGCAAGTTCTTAATCTTTATCAATCAAGCTTCCTATATATATATAGGAAAGGGTTCAAATGAGAACTCCGTCATTATATGTGAACCTAGGGACTAATCCTGGCCTTAGATCTAATAATGTGTGTGGACCAAATTTTTTCTATTTTTTTTAATTTTATTAAATTAATTATATGGTAGGAAAGGGTGTTTATGTAATTTTACATAAACCTCTGAATAATTTTAATCCCAAACCTATTCCGTCCCTTCCCCGTCTCTCACCCAAAACCTATCTCTTCCCCAAATCCAAACTCATCCTTTCTCCACCAAGCCAGCCATCGCGCGGCCCTCTCTCCACCAAGCTCAGCCGCCGCGCGGTCTCGCGAACCCCCGCGTCTCCTCCCCAACGAACACCGTCACCGAGTCCTCCATGGCCGCCGCGCGGCGAGTGCTATTGCCCGCCGATTGAGTAGGTTTTGTGATTAGCTCAAGATTTATTTAGCTAATCCCTTTCGTCAAATTATTAGCTAGGAGCTAATCCCCTTCGTCGAGGCTTGTACAGACTCTCTTTCTCTCTCTTTAAACAGCGCCGGCTTCTTGTTCCTCCTAGCTTCTTGTTGTTCAGTTGAACAAAACGCCTTCATCTTCAAGTGAAGTGCGCCTCTCTATCCGTCAAACTCTACACCTGCCTCTCAAATTATTGAAGAATTATAATTGGAAAAAAAGGGAAAAAATATTAATTATTGAGCTTAAGGAGAATCAAGATTGTCTTCGGGTAAGTAGTTTTTATTTACAAGCATGGTAAAGATACCAAATCTGTTTAAAGAAACTAAAAAAATAAGTGCAATTTCTTCTTCAATCACCTTCATTTAACTCCAGAGAATTAAATATATTTTTTACACTATGCTTCTAGCTTTATTTATGATTGAGAAATGAGACCACCTATCAATGGCTAAACTAAATTTTTTTTTTCTCATTCATTTAAACTAGCTGTAGTATGTTACTTTGGATTTTGCCTATTAGGTGTATGACAAAATGTCTCAAACAATGAATATAAACAAACTCTTGAGTTATTGACAGGAAGGCAAAGTAATTGAAGGAAGAGTAGTGGACATGGCACTGAGGCGTATGCTTGGATTTCGGCGAGTGCTGTTGCCAGCAGTCGGGCGACATTCGAGGGATGGAGAGTTCGCCGATCTCCTGCCTGTCGCCGATCTCCGACCGGTTCACCGTTACCTCCCCATCGCTGCGGGGTGTCATTGGGGACCGGCGCCGATTCGTCCTTCTTGGGTCCGTAAATACCTATTTTCCTGTTTTATTTTTGTGATTCAGCGTGATTTGGGTTGGTTGGCTAAGATTTTTTCGCATTCAACTTAGGTTGCCGCGGATCAGGCTCGGCGAACGGCGGAAGTAGTGTCGTTGGGTGGTGGCGATTTGGATTGTCGGGGTTGATTCGGATGGCTGCGATGGTTAAACTCGGCGGCGATGTTGGCCGATTATTTTTTCATTCAAAAAAGTAGTGTTTAGTGTAGTTCAAAAGTACCGTAACAATATAAGAAAAAGCACTCCAAATTTTGAACAGTGCAATTATGTCCAGATTCATTGTGCTTTTTATACATTACTGTAGTGCTAAAATCAGTCATGTGCGATACTTTTACTATCTAGTTTTTTAATTTGATTATATATATATATATTTTTTTACGTTCTAAAACATGCAATATGTATCTTAAATTGTAGATCTTGAGAATGCGATTAATTTGATATATATATTTCATTCAAAACGAATAAAAATTAAAAAAGTTATGGTTTGTTGAAGACTCGAGTTTTATTTCAAAATTTTGATTTTGCAGTTTATAGACAAATTTTGCGATGCTTTTTGTATACAATCGTAGTGTTTTTTTTCTTAATCTATTGTGCTTTCTAAAGAACAATGTTGTGCTCTTTGTAAACGTTGATATATGTCCAAAATACCCTTTTTAATTAATTAATGTATTTTTTACATTATTACCATGCTGACATGTCATGATCTTAACCATTGTTCTAAAAATCGGCCTAGGCGGCCGCCTAGGCGCTCGACGCCCTCGAACCGCCCACGATTTTTGAAAATCGGGCAGAAAAATCTCCGGAGGAATTCGGCGCCGCATAGGCGCCCTAGGCGCTGCCTAGGCGCCAGGCAGTCCAATTTTTTATTTTTTTTAATTTTTTTTATCCAAGACTACGTCGTTTTGGTTTTAAATTCTTTTAAAGCCAATTCAATTGTTACGGGGTAAGAATTGGGGCAGAATAGAACAGAAACAGAGTGAGAACTCTTGCCCTTATTTAGTTATTTTGATTTTGTAATGTGTGCTATGGATTTATATTGTTTTGAACTTTGAATTGAACAATAGTTTTGAACTTGTGATCATTACTTTTAGTTTTGAATTGTCATATACTTTATTGTGTAGCAGGTAGTATGTTAAACTATTAAATGTTGGATGTAATGTTGTAAATCAGGGTATTTATTCTCGAATTCTAGGCCCCGCCTAAGCCTCTAGGCCCCGCCTAGGTGCCCTAGGCGCTAGGCGCTGGTCTGGCGCCTAACGGCCGCCTACCGATTTTTAGAACACTGAATCAAACCCAATGAGAAACTATTATCTCGTACGTTTTATGGCTCACCCCATTCCACTCTTCCTCTCAGTAAATTATATGGATTTTTCAAAGCAATTTTTTCCTCCCTTTTCCCCCCTCATTTTCTTCTTCTCTGCGTTTTTCTTTCTTCCTTCCTTCCGTCGATTCTCTCCCTTTCTCCTTACTTTTCTTTTCTTTTCCTTTTCATTTTATTATTATTCTTTTTATTTTATTTTGTATATTATTTATTATATTATATGGGGGGTAAAATAGGGTGTTTGTGGGGTTGATTTAGTAAAAAAAAAATTACATTTAAAGTTTTTTTGGGGTGCTCTTATCAATCGGGGTTAACTTATAGTATTTTGGGGTGCGTATATCTGCGCCCATATATATATGTACTAGTGTGAAAGCCCGCGAAAGTCGCGGGCAAATATAAAAAATATTAAAAAAATGAAATTTATCAAAAAAAAATTAACAATGTGAATTATTATATCAAAAAATTTTGAATTTTTTTTCTTACGTTACATTAGTTGTTTTGTTTATAATGATATCATTTTCATCGCAACAAAGAATTCTCAACCCTTTATACTCTTAAATAGCAATATTGTGAAATAAAGATGACTTGTGCATTATACGCGAGTTTTATAATGACTCTTTTGAAAGATTTGTGATAGTTATGACAATAAAATAAAAAATCTTAAAGTATGATTGTATTTTAAACTTATGTGGTGTCTCGTTTCAATATAAATATCGTTCAAGTTCTGGTATATTTCTATTTACGTTACATCATTTTCACAATAAATAATGTTCGAGTGCATTTATACATGCAGTCAACGGGATTAGTTGTTAACTATAACAAATTACCCTTAATGTGACTTTCAAAACCGAAGAAAACTGAAATTGTGAAAATATTAAGGACCCCTTTAGGGATATCAAATATATATTTTATAAGGTTGTCATATTCACTCGAGAGATGAGAAATATAATCAAGACCGAAATTCTTCTAATTCCGAAAATATAATTAAGAGCGAAATATAATTAATACGGAAATACTATGTTGTTCTAAGAATATATATATGCAGATTAACCCTATGAGGATTATAAATTTTTGATTTTATGAATACAATATATTTGTTTGATGAAAAACCTAGGTAATTAATATTACAGTACCAAGTCTCATACTGAAAAATCACATAAACTTTCAAATTTGAAAAAAAAAAAATCACATTATCTGATAATAAAATTATAGGCAACTACTCGTCATCTTTACTCGAACAGTAAGATGTCATTGTAAATTTTGAATAGCAACTTAAAACACAAATAAACATTTCACATTTTCATCTTGTGTTCCACATAAATTCACATAATATAACCCTACAACTACATACTCACTATTTACAACAGCAAAATAATAGTAACATAAATATTTTTTACTCTTTCTTTTGCATGCCCGAGTTTGCTGGACATATAGTGGTAAATCTTGAACACTTGCATTTCCAGCACTCAACGGGCTTCTCGTCACCCAGCCAAGACTTCAAGACAAGACTTAATTTGGGCCTTAACCCAATCAGCATCATACCTGAACTTCTCCTCACCTAGTAATGATTGGTCTTCCCATAATTAAATACTCCAATCTTCAAGGGTAGTTTTGTAGTTATACCTTTTACTTCACATTTAGTTTTTCATCTTTGGCTCTATTGATATTATTTTAAAAGTTGAGACACATTAAAAACATTTTAGGTTGAACCCAACACAAATAAAATTGAAAAACACCATTCAAAATTCGAACGCTTGAGAAAAGAGGAGGATCTGATAAAATTGAACTTGAAAGGCGGAGGCGTCAAGCCAGAGATGATTTTGATTATCTTAGCATTTAATTGTTTACTTGGGTGGGCCAAGGCTGTGCATTGCACATCCTTGATTTCGTTAGTTTTGATATATATATGGAAATTGAGGAAAAATGCTATATATTTTTATTGAATGCTCGAAAGTCGAAATTAAATAAAAATAAAATATAGTGCCTGAAAGTCGAGATTAAATATTATCGAAAACCTCTTGCAAAAATACGCAAAACAGTTCGATAAATATAACATAAGCAGCATCACTCTTAATCAATTTGACACCGATCTGACTGAATTGCCCAAGAAAGAAGAACCCCTCATCTACGAATTTTTGTAGTGACATTTCTAAATAGTCATTCACCACTTCATAAACCCGAAAATGAATGAAAGGATAAATGAAACCATAAGATTTCTAACAATAGCATCACAATTAGATAGTTCGTAGGATTAACAACAAACAACAATTTCACAACACATTAAACTGAAGAAATTAAACATAAAAGTAAAGACCAATTCAGGAAAAAAAAATCTAAAATTGAAGGTTTGGTAAAAACAAAGCACATAAAAAGGTCACAAGACGACCGATGCGACAAACTGGCCGAGTATTGGTTCCTCAAACATGTATGCTGTGTCTGAGAAATATCCCACGAAAAGGGTCGTTCTCTCTAGTCAGCTTTTTCCCATAAAGCGGGCACTGTTTGTCTGCGTTGTCCAAGTGACCAGCAGTCATGCAAAGACGACATGTTTTTAGAATCACATACTTAACACTACAACCACAGTAGGTACAAATTAGGAGGTCGTCGAAGTCCCMTGCACCGCAACGCTTACATGRAACCATCCAYCCATCGCCAACATCTGGAATAGGACCAGARGGGACTGCAACTTTCCATGGGCAACGYAATTGGCAGTGCCCTTCTTTCGAACAAATCATTCAAGGCTCCTCTTCCTCTTCAGTTTCACAACCATCTCCTTCCTCCTCCTTTTCACCACTGCCAGTTGCTTCCTTAGTTACTTCAGAAGACCCCATATAAGGCTCCCCTTCCTCTTCCTCTTCAGTTTCATCTAAAGAAAAACATATAAACACATAATTCCCATAACCTATAAACGCTGTCTATCTACAACATTCAGTCTTGAGTCTCGATATTTTTCCATAAAAAAAACAAAAAACTACGTAATGTTCAACAATAATTATTAATTACCCTAAGAGTTTAGCAAAAAGAAAAATTAAAACATTGCCAAATTCGCGAAAACAACACGAAGCAATAAAGAACAACAAAAGTAGTCGAAAATAAGAAGCAAAACACTTGGTAAAACCAAGGCCATATAAAAAAAGAAACAATATACCTGGAGATTGAGATCGGCATGAATTATAGGTCTGACTGAATTCATCCAACTCCATAACCTGCCCGACTCTTTTATATATGTGTTTATTTTCCTTTGGGCTTTGGGTCAAAATCCCGGTACATGAATTCAATCTTCTAATGAATAAAACAAAAGTAAAATAAATAATTAAACATGTCCGCCCTTGAAATATGGGAATAAAAATAAGAAAGAAATACAAAGACCAACATTTGTTACTCCTGAGCCCGAGACTGTTACCCCATACGAGCATCAGGTAGTTTAACAAATTTTGTAATTATTCTAAACCCTAATTGGATATTCGCTTTTTTGAAGGAAATTATTATATAGCAAGTTGCTTTCATGAGTGAGGTCCCAAACCCTAATTGTAGTGTGGGCCATCCAATATTATGAGCAGCATGCTCTCGCAACCCTTTGAAAAATTCCTCAATATTAAATTGAGAATATATCATTGTTTTTTTGTCTGTTAAAAATGGCATTGCTGGTGTAAGTCATGTCTATTTGCTAACTTATTTTTATTTCCTTTTTTTTCTCATTAGATTATGAAGTAATTATAGGGTCTCCACGAATCTCATTGAAATGTCCTATAAGGTAAGTCTTCAATGCTCTAACAAATTARCTCCTTTTTTATTTACAGTTTGCCTAACATCTGGGCAATGATCTTTAATATTCGCAATGTTCTCCCTACTCACAACCAAATGCAGTATAAAAGCATGTTGCCATAACATTTTTCAAGGAATGTCGTAAATATCTGGTCCCGAKATTTCCTAATTTCTAAAAAAATACAATTATAAGTGAAAGAAGATGAAGATTTGAAAACATAAAACAGTGTATATGAACTTGGCTTAGAGAGAGAAAGKCCTTCAGATATTTGTTGAATTAAGTTATCAAGGTTTGTAGGTATTACTCAAATCTCTGCATCAYGGCRCTAAAGGCTGATATATGGTCTGCTGGGGTGACCCTACTATACATGATAATAGGACGGGAACCTTTCATTGGTGACACTGATAAGTAAGAARAATAGAAATGGATACTTTGCACTTTTACTTCATGCTCTTGAAAACTATGCATACTTAATTGTTGGTTGCATGCGCAGGAACATAAAGGAGATAGCAATGTTGAGGGGCAGTGAAGATCTTTGGGAAGTCACCAAGCTACACAACCATGAATCATTAAGTCATACTCATGTTTCCTACACAACCAGTGAAGATCTTTGTGTTTTTCAAATGTGCACTTATACGAAGATGGATTAAAGACCCAATAATATATATAATACGAACATAGATTAGAGAACAACAAAAAAACACAGAAATGAAGAAAATTTTCGGTTGGGGATCTTTATTAAAAGAAAAATACTAATCTGAATTTAAAAGATAATTGTTTTTTTTAAATTAAAACAAACCTCAATGTAGTTCTTGTAATAAAGCCAAACTTAAAACTGATCATTACAAAACTTACCCGGAAATGAGCTTGCATTTTGTTTCCTAATCGTAACCGGTATAGCATCTTCAAGCTTATTATTTGCAAAATTAGTGATCAAACCCGCCTTCCAAATATCTGATATACGCACTCTGAAACAAACCGATCATTATAAATATGAAGAAATTATCATGTCAAAAGAGTAAAAAGATCTTTACAAATAGGCAATAAATTTTTAGAATATATTTCTGCACTCATCGATTTGCAGGTTTGAGGCGAAGTTTTTTAATTTTGTTTTTGAGAAATCATATAATCGAATCAGATTTACTGTGTGGCTGAGTCAAAACATGGGCTGAATAATTTTTATCGATTCTTGAAAATATATATGATTATTGAAAAACACCGAACCAAAACCAAAAAAAAAAAAAAAAATGACACTGAGCAAAATGTGCAACAGTGGGTAATGCAGCCAGACTGAATATAAGGATTGTTATATTTTATTAAACTTTAAAGTGAAAAGGTTAATACGCAGGGTTTGGGATTTGGATCTAAAGGATATATGTATTTACAAATTGGATTTGGACTTTCATAATCCGAATCCAGTATTTCACTATTCATGAACTAATATGGCATAAAAGAACTCACCCTTTATGCAGATAAGCTTTTGAGATTTTAGGATCCAACTCAATAGCTATATTCGCATCAGCAACAGCCTCTGCACATTAAACATAAACAAATATAACAAACAATAATGAATCTAGCTTCATAACACACAATGAATATATAAGGGGAATCGAAACATCAGACCACAGACGATAACAATAATAAGAACACATGCAGAATAAATTCTCCAAATAAAGTCGGTCCTCAATGGTAACATAACAAAGATATAGTGCTTGAATTAAGCTTTTCAAGCCCTACGGATTTGGGTTGAAAATATTTTGTCAAACTTTAACAATATTTCTAACATGCGATAGAATAGCTGGCTTTGGATCCCTGAGAGTAGGATCCTGGAATCAAAACTCATTAAGAACTACTAAAACTCGAGTTCAAGTAATTGTAACCCAGAAACTTAATCCTGCGCTATAAAATCACAATTACCACAATCCGAGCAAGTAAACCCTAGCAATTTTACCCGAAACAAACTAACAAAATTCTACGAGATTTATGTACATAAACACGAAAAAAAATCAAAAAAGAATACTTTGTCTATCTCACCAGTGAAGCTTTGGAGTTTAATATTGGCCTGAGCACGGTTGGCGAAGAGTTCGGGGTTGTTGGGGCTCAAGGCGATGGCTTGAGAGTAGAGGTCAGCGGCTAGTTCAAAGTGGTCGTCTATGAACGCCTCTTTTGCTTGTGTTTCCAAATCCGAAGACGCCATTGATGCTCTGATTGAAACTCGAAATACTCAATCGACACTGCGTATTGTAGGTTTTTTTAGTGAGTCAGAGTGCATGTACATTTATTTTGAATTCGATATCCTTTCTATTGAGGAGATATCAGAGTAGAGCGGATCCATGAAATTATCATTTTCCAGAAACCGGAAGATTCTCGAACAAAATCAGAATATAGAAACTCTTTCGAACAAAGTGTTTTAAAGAATTTTCTCAGATCTTGAAACTAAAATAATTTCCAACAAAATAATAATATTATAAATTCGATGGAATCAAAGTTTTTGAAATAATCTTTTAGATTTCATCATTCGAAAGAATTTTGAACAAATTCAGAAGAAAAAAAAAAATCGAATGGAATTCAGCAAACCAATATCTAAATCATTTTAAATTTTTTAGAAAAACTCTCATTTGAATTGAATGATGAAAATTCACATTTTGGAGCGGCTGTGTGCAGCTGTGAACGGAGAGAAGAGAAGAATTGAGACGGGCATTACAATACTAAGACCTCTAAAAATAGATCCCCTATTAACCACAGGTTGACACGTCATTATTGGCTAATTTTTATTGGTCCACATCAGCCCTGAAACACTCTCATTACGACACCTCATCAATAATAGTTAACACTATTAACAAAATGGAGGATTATTGATTAAATTCATTAATAATTATATTTGCATACTTATAAAAATTCAAAAGATGTCACATTTTCAACCCTTCTCTAATCTATATTAATAATTATTATTAACTCATTTTATATTTTTATGTTAAAATTAATTTTGTTAGTAATTATAGTTACATATTTTAAAAAATTCAAAAGGTATCCTACTTTCAAACTTTCTCGCATTGTGCCATTGTCTAATAAATATTAATTAATTATTATTATTATATATTTTTATCTTCTTATATATAGACTGAGTTCATTACTAATATTTAGTTACATACTCCAATTATTGCAAATATATCATAATTACCTATACAAAATATTTAAAATTTTAAAATTAAATTATTTTAACTTTTATTATAAATATAATCTATTAATTATTTTCATATATAAGTTTTTCTTTGTAAATTAAAATTATTTTATATGTAATTTATCTTTTAATTAAAATAATTAATCTAGATTCTTTTCTATTAATTATATATGACTTATTTATAAAAGAAAATTATTGAATTAGGCAAAATATAATACAAAGAAAATATTAAATTAGGCAAGATATAGTAAAAAAAAAAATATATTTAATTAGGTATATATTAGGCTCGGATGACACATAGGCAAATGAAACACCAAGATATTTTATTATCCAAGCTAAACATACGAAGTAGACACATAGATTAGTAGGGTTTTGCATTACTATATACTTGTTTAACACCCGTGTATTACACGAAACTTATCAAAAGATAAATATAAAAAATATTTGTGATAATTACTGAGTTTTAAATCTAAAATAAAAAATTAAAATAATTATTCCCAACCCGTACCTTGTACATGTCTAATCTATTTATTAATTATTATAAATATTAAATAATCTTATATTTGATGTTTAAATCAAATTCATTAAATCTTAGTTACATATTTACAAAAATTTGAAAGGCGTCACATTCTAAACTTGTGTCTATTATCTATTTTATTAAGTATTATTATTAAATCATTTTATATATTAATGTTTAGAATAAATTCGTTAACAATTATTAGTTACATACCTTGATATATATAAAAGATATCATACTCTCAACCCATGTCGCATTGTAATGGTGTCTAATCAATGTTTATTAATTATTAGTATATAATTTAATATTTTTATATTTAGATTGAATACATTACTAATATTGAGTTACATACTTAMATTATTYTAAATAACTCATATTTTACCTATATAGWATATTTGAAACTCCAAAATAAAATTATTTTAAARTATATTATCAATAAAACTTATATAATTATTTTCATAATAAWTTTTTTRAATTAAAATTACTTCATATGTAGTTTATCTTTTAATTAAAATAACTAATTTAGATTTTATCTACTAATTATATATGATTTATTCTATTTTTATATTAGGAGAATCAAAAGAAAGTATTGAATAATGAAAAATATAATGAAAAATAAATAAATTAGGTAAGATACAATAAAAAGAAAAGTATTAAATTAA
>BMAC01000356.1:145878-172081 GCA_014905375.1 Phtheirospermum japonicum | reverse complement strand
TGCTGACATGGGCAAAGATTCAATACTTTCTTATCATTTTTTTTATTTTAAACATTATATTGAAAAAAATGGGAAATAAATTCATTTAAATCCATTATATTGACCACATTACAGAAAAGAGACGTGAAATTGGCCATCGTCAAAACCACGTCTACTAAGTTGACCAATTTATCAAATAAGAAAAAAATCCCGATCGGGATAGTTTTGTATCTTTTTATAATAATTTTACCAACTTAGTGTAGGTGTTTTGATACTAGACAATACCATGATTTTTTTTTTGAAAAGTGTACAATATAATAGACTAAAAAAATAATTTTTCCACCAAAGTTGATATTTTAGAGCATTAATACAACAGTTTAATTTATATATAAATTATGTTGTCATTTTCTATAAAATAATAATTTTTTTATTAATTTAATGTCTTAATTACTATTATCATTATTTGAAAAGAAAAATATACAAATCCACACAACTCAATTTATTTCATATGTTGTGCATTTATTATAAACTTCCCACTGTAATATATGTGTGCATGTGCATGTGCATGTGCATATATATAAGAAAATTACCTCCTTATAGTTTTTTACAACATCAATTATAAACTATGTTGTTGAGAATATTTGAGTAATTGTGCGGGAGAATACATGCTTCGTAAATATATATTATTATTGTAGAGCATGACTCAACATATGTTCTATCGATTGAAGTGGAAATCATTGCAGCAACTGCACTAGATAAGTCACAAAATCGACTTAGCCCTAAACCAAGAAGGGGACGACCGCCTACAAAATCAAATATGCCTAATAACGCTAATATTTTCCATAAATTATAATTCTTATTAAAATTTAACTATATTTACAATGTTAATTTATTACTAATGTTAATTATCTAGTTGAATGAATTAAAAATATGTCATTATTATTTAAAATAGTTTCTACAACTTAATACAGTTTCTTATGCTCTTAAATTACAATCAACATGTTTATTTATTTTTTGAAATATAATTAGTAGTAAATATATTTTATGAAAAGATTACAAGTGTAGTTTATAAGTTTCAGCGTGAATGCACATAATTCTTCAACCCCATCGACAGAAATAGATAATATTGCATATGTTGCAGTTGATTTGGCACATAATCAACTTACTCCTAAACCAAGAAGAGACCGACCACCAAATAATTTAAATATTTCTAATAACGCTAATTGTTTAAATTACTTATTCATTTACATATTAATTTTATTCGTTAAGAAGGTGAATGTTTATAACAATTCTAATAGTTTAAATTATTTATTCTTTTACACATTAAAGTTACAATTAATAATAGATAAATGCAGTGTAAAAACCTATTATTGTTTGGTTGTGATATATTACCCAAATCTGGAATACTCAATATCTTTTCATTTTATTTTATTTAACATTCCCAGGATTTTAAAAAATATTAACAATATATAGTCATATTTACTTAATTTTAAGGTAAATCTCAACTTTAGAAATAATATTGTCAATACAATACAACTAAATATTGTAAATAAATTAATAATTTCGAATATGAAATACTTATTTAATAAATTTATAACGTTGTATATTACTTATATAATAATAGATAATAGATTTTTTATATAACCAATATTTTGATATTGTACTAGAAATACTCCCACACAAAAAGTGGGAAGGCCATTTCTGAAATCTACTTTTGGAAATAGTAAAATTTAGCATTCGTATTTTATTTAATATTATGTTTACAATGGAAGATTAATTAGTTTAATTAAGAAAATTTGTTTGTAAATATACCTTTATGATATTCAAAAGGTTCCACATCATCTACTAGAATTAGCAGTACAACAATAACTAAAGTAGTTGAGAAAGAAATGACTACAACACTTTGTAAGCCTTCACTTAAACGGTACCCCAATAAACCAAAAATCACTGATGATGTAATTCCTTTTAATCTTTTTATTTCAACAATAAACTAAGATAGTTTTTTTAATTCAAAACAAATGATAATACACACACACACACACACACACACACTTTATTATTATTATTTTTTCAAAATGTCAATGAAACCTTCATTTGTCTATCTATCTATATATATATACACACACACATATAATGACATGATTCCATTTGAACCCATATATATATATATATATATATATATATATATATATATATATATATATATATATATATATATGTTGGGTTCAAATGGAACCATGTCATTATATGTGAATCTAGGGACTCATCTTGACCATTAGATTGGATAATCTTGATGGTTGAGATCATGACATGTCAGCAGGGTAATTATGTAAAATATTAAATTAATTTAATAAAAAGGGTATTTTGGACATATATCAACATTTCGAAAGAGCACTGCATTACTCTTTAGAAAGCACACGGGTAAAGAAAAGCACTACGACTGTATACAAAAAAGCATCACAAATTTCGTTTTATAAATAAATGTGATTAAATTTAAAAACCTGAATATTAAAAGTATCGCATGTGATTAATTTTAGCACTACAGTACTGTATAAAAAAGCACTGTTAAAACCCGAATATTAAAGCATCGCATGTGATTAATTTTAGCACTACATTACTGTGTAAAAACACTGTTAAAATACGATTAAGAATTTTAGATTTTTACTATATTTTAATTCTTTTATAATAACGTAGCAATGCTTTTTTAATATTATTACAGCGCTTTTTTACTACACTATCACTGCTTTTTTTCGATTGGGGAGGATTCTATGGTTTAAGCCGTCCGAAATCCGGTTTTGCCATAAATCAGCTGTCAACAGCTCCCTCCGTGGCCCAGCAAGAGAACCCGGTTCAGCCCCAAATCACCGGATCCGCCAACGCCCACCACCCGAACAGCACAACAACCCCACCGCTGCAGCCGGGTTTTGCAATAAATCGGCTGTACCAAGAATCTCTCCCGGCCAGCTTTCAGGCCCGAACCACAACAATCGTTCCCCCAAGCCAAAACCAAACCCCAAACCGACACCAGCCCCAAATCGGAGCCAGACCTAAATTCAAACAACTTCCCAGCCACGTCAATCCCACAACAGCGGCCCACGTTTCCAACCTCACGCCTGCCACAGCAACACCTCCCCAACCACCCGAACGCTCATGGCCCAAACCCGAATTAGCAACGGCTCTGAAATCCAAGCCCCCGACTGCTGATTCCAGTCGCCAACACCACCTCGGCTGGTTCCAATCGCCACCTATAAACCCCACGCAGCCGAGTCGCCGCCGCCTTGCCAGTGAGTCACTGCATCAAGGGCCACCTGTGCTGCTTTCAATAACTCCGAACCTAATATGTGAATACTCTGTATAGAAATCATAGAAGATCAACAATAATGAACAATAAGTTGTAGGTCAGAATGTGCAATCTGATAGAGTAGAATATTCAAAAACACATGGCCARATTGTGAAAGCTTTGGTTGCAAAATTTACATCTTAAAAAGAATGAAGAAAGAAGAGAAGAAACAAAGTTACTTCCATGGAACACTGCACGTTTTGGATACCTAATACTTAGACAGGAACATTAGTACATTACATAATGATGCTTCACTTTAAACCAAAAATGTAGTTGGCACTGAGAATTGTGGAGTGCAATGTCTCTGAKGTAAACTAGAAGAGTTACTCTCTATCTAATTATGARCATCWGTAAACAAATAAAWTATCAATCATTTGCTCCATCAACAAAGCAACATTAAAGGAACAACAGACCACAGATTTTTCATAAAGCTTCTTGACCAAAATAGGTGTTGCATTTTAGTATTATGAAGTGAAATTATATTTCACTAGAAGCACAACAGACAAGTGATATTTTTRAGAAGATTGTATAAATTAATATTTACSAATGACAACAGACCAAATACAATGCACGTGCAATTACCTTTATTTTAGATACCAAATCTTTCATCAAGGTGAACTGTTCTGATATGAAATTCTCCACGCTGCCAATTCCTTATTAACAGAATCGGCGCCAGTCCCCGATGACACCCCGCAGTGAACAGACGGCGATAGAGATGGCTCCAGCGGTGATGGCATTGTGGGCAGCGCATCAAAGGCGACGGCTTCAATCGGCGGGCAATAGCACTCGCCGCGCGGCATCCATGGAGAACTCGGTGACGGTGTCTGTTGGGGAGGAGATGCAGGGGTTCGCGAGGGCCGCGCGGCGGCTGAGCTTGGCAATGGCTCCAGCGGTGATGGCATTGTGGGCAGCGCGTCGAAGGCAAAACGACGGGCTGAGGTCTCGACAACGGCTACGATGATGGGTTGATTCCGGCATGGGCTCCGACATCAAGGGGGCCCTGAAAACGGCAAAAGCGGCTGAGTTGGACTGGTTGTGTGCAAGCACCACGGCAGCAGGCGTGGTGAATGGTGAACGGCAACAGCGGTTTGAAGAAAAGAGGCTGGGTTCTAGGGTTGTGATTTGGGGAAGGTATTTAATGTGATTGAGGGCTTTGTAAGATTACATAAAGGCCCTTGTCCTTCTATATTTATAATTTAATAAATTTAAGAAATAGAAAAAATCTGATCCACACAAATTATTAGATCTAAGGCCTAGATTAGTCCCTAGGTTCGCATATATTGACGTGGGTTTCATTTGAACCTAATCATATATATATATATATATATATATATATATTGGACAGTATATTGGGATATTGGTGATCCTACTTTCATATGTGACTATTGTTCAGTATATTTTTGGTATGGCGATTGAAGCCAAATGTTGAGATTACGATGTCAGTGTACTCTACATATTGTGACAAATAAAATATCGTGTTGCCTCCTTTGAAGAAGCCACCGTAAAATCTATATGATCTAATATTCAGTTTTAGTGATAAGAACACACATTTTTTTTAGAGAATATTCGTTCATACAACAACATGTTTTCTTTTATTTCCGTGTGAGTTTCGGATTGTCTTTATTTTGAGTTTTTCATATGGTTTATTTTGAATTAAATTTCCATGCATTGTTTCATGCTAAATCCTAGATTTACTTCTTGTAGCTTGTTATTTTACGTAAAGTTTTAAACTTTGACGTAAACTTTTGATTCTCTTTATATTGATGCTTTTAACTTTTATCAATTTGTATTTTTCTAGATTTTATGTTCATGCAAGCATGGTTGTACTCTAGGCTAGTCTAGTTGTACTTGATGAAACTTTGCTTTTACTTGCTTATTTTCATTATTGCATTGCAATTTCAATTAAGGCACACGACCGAGGCATTCTACCAATTTGCACTTTCCATTCCTAGCTAGTTATTTACGTGTTTCATTAGTTTTAATTGCTTTATTTTCATAGTTTCCATAGTTTTTCATTTTTCTTTTATTTTCTTAAGCTAAACACACAATTGATCCAACTTAGCAATCGAACTCCAATAATATCAATCCATGAACCTTTTAAACCACTAAAACTACTCTTTCATGCCCTTACACCAACGATTAGGCGGGTTGTGAGTTTTTATCTAAGAAACCTGTATATACCTATGAACAGGTGTTGGATAGAAGTACCCAGAATATACATGTAAATAAGTAAGAGAGGAAAGTATGGAACATTAGCGACGTGAGGTGGCATATAATGATAAACCTATAAACCAAAAAGTGGAGAAAGTATCATAGACAAGGCTGGCTCCATATAGAACAAGTAGATAGAAGGTTTGGGGAATTTAACAAAGATAATTACACACCTCTCAAAGCACTTAGATCTTGGGTGTATTAGGTGGCGGGGAATCAATTAAGCAATTTCATGCAATGGCCATTGGATTATACTAAGACACCTACACAACCAAATCAAGATTTTTTTATAGGTTCCACCATCTTCTTTTGTAGGGCCTGTTATAAGCTTTGGACTTATTGGCAGTAGGGTTTAATGGGAAGAATACAATGGTGTATTGGTAATTACAATGGAGGTAGAAACATATGATGTGGCCCGTATATTTGTGGATAATGGAAGCTAAGTAAACATCATATATTATCATTACTTGTAGAGAATGGATCTAAAGGTTGATATGATAGATGTGAAAAGAACGGTATATGCTTTCAACGGAGCGCAAGTAATGTAGGGTGGTCAAGATGCTGAAGATTTTGGTTATAAGAGCTAAGTCAGCCTATAAAATTATATTGGGACGACGATCTCTGAATGAATTCTAGGTTGTAACTTCTACCTATCACATAAGTATCAAGTATCCAGAAGTGGATAAGATGGGGGAAATAATTCAAGATCAACAAGATACATGGCCCTCCTACTAGATTAAAGTAAGAGTAGGAATAAATTATGGTGAGAGAGAGAGAGAGAGTTGATGGAGAGACAGATGATGAGGTGAGCACAAAAAAAAATCAAAGAATGGTGAAAATAAGACCATGGGACCACATGAAGAGCTCATGGATATTGAGCTGGTAGATGGAGAGGGTTTCACTACATGTATAGGTAGTCAACTGGCAGTAGTTGTGCGAGAAGAGCTAATCGACCTATTAAAGGAGTTTAAATATAGTTTTCCTTCATAGATAACGAGTTATTAATTCTAGGGGATGCTCAACATCATCTAAACGTAGACCCAAGAGCAAGAGTTCTAATGTAAAAAAAAAAAACCCTTTAGATAGAATTAGATAAGCTCATGGATGGAGAGGTGCAAAATCTATTTCGGGCGAGGAATATTTGGGAAATTCAATTCCTGAGTGGTTGTCTAATATAGTGATGGTTCTGAAACTATGAGAAAGTGGCATATGTTTATAAATTTCAGAGACTTAACCAGAGCTTGCCCGAAAGATCATTTCCATTGCCTAAATTGATTAGCTGGTGACTCAACATCGAAGTGCCAGATGCTAAGCATGACTGATGCCTCCCAACAGTACCATCAAACTCGATTAGCTCCAGAACTAGCCGAAGGTGAGTTTTTATACTTCTATAAGGACTTACTTTTATGTGCTTATGCCATTTGGATTAAAGAGCACGAGAGCTACATATGAAAGGCTAGTAGATAGATGTCTAAGGAGAAACTAAGAAGGAACATGGAGGTTTTTGTTTATGACATATTGGTGAAGAAATGGTGATCTAATTATCATGTGGAGGACCTTCAGGGGACCTTTCTCACGTTGAGAAAATATGATATGTGTCTCAACCCCAAAAATGTTCTTCTTGTGTGGAGTCTGGAAAGGTTTTAAGGTGTATGGTTATAGAGTGAGGCATTGAGGTAAGTGCACAAAGGTGTGAGCTGTGATGGACATGCCATAACCAGAAACTATTCAAGGCGTGTAGGTACTGATAGGTCGATTAGAGGGGGTTTAGCATACTTATCTCTTGATCAGGTAGAAATGGGTTTCCCTTCTTCAAAACTTTGAGGAAATGATCATGTTTTGAGTGTACGTCAGTTCAATAGATTTAGACGAGATACCTTTTCTAAGAAACCATTGGTTGCGGGGGATTTAGTTAATTACATATCAGATGGTGAAATAGATCTTAGCTTAGTATTGACCGGAGAAGAAGAAAGGCAACAATAACTAATTTTTTTACGTGAGTGAGAAGGTTTTGGGAGTGAAGCAGCATTATTCTAGGTTAGGAAAGAGAGGTTTAATACTATTTTGTACAGGTAGAAAGCTGAGGCCCTACTTCTTGGGTCATAAAATCAAGATGCGTACTAACTTGGTGCTTAAATAGGTTCTCGACCAACCTAATATTTTAGGTTAGATAGTGAAATGGTCCATAGAGCTACACGAGTATGATATTGTATATGAGATGAGGATGGAAAGAAATTTTCAATAATTGGCGGATATTATATAGGAGATGATGCAAATTTCTAAACTTTTGGACGTAAAATAGGTCTTGCACGTGGATGGGTCAACAATATTTAGCAGAGCGGGAGCTAGTGTTGATTTAACTAGTCTAAAAAGAAACAGTTTATTATGCGATCAAGTTAAGATTCAAGGTATATAATAATGAGGCAGAGTATGAGGGTTTGTACAAGGACTGAAGATGGCTGTCGAGCTTGGGATGCGTCACATATAAGCGTGTTAAAATTCTCAGTTGGTGACATGTCAGTTCAATGGATCATTCGAAGCTAGAGAGAAGAGGATGCAGGATAATTTAGATATTTTTAAGAGGATGGTTGGATAGTTTGAGACCTTATGTTTGAGTCACTTACCACAACGGAGAACATACAAATGAATCAGCTCGCCAAAATGGAAAGATCGTTAAGTGATTGTCTTATATGGATAATCATATTAATGGAGGTGGATACAAGTAGTCCAGAGAGCTCGGAGGTAAAATAATGGAAATTGGAGAGGTGAATTATTGGCGATAGGGCTGACCAATCGGGTTTGGTGGCCCTCAACAAAACTTCACTTGGGGACCTTATAGGGGATTAAATATATACAATGAAAACAAAAAAAATTCAATTAAAATGAATTTTTTCCAGATTCATTAAATTTACCTTGAGACAGTTGATCGAATGTATGTTTTAATCATTTTCAACTTTGAGAAGCTTCTTTTGATAGAGGTGATATATTAAAACTATTTCTATAATATACATATTATAGAGCGACCTAATAACATCAGGTCGCATGTTCATATACAGATCAGCGACATGATAACTTCAGGTCGCATGAGTGTCGAACATACAGGTCGTTTGAGGTCGCCAAAGGTTACACAGGAAGCTAGCAATAGGTCTCATGAGAGGTCGATCTATACTATGTTAAATGATGCCAGCCCTAGTCCAGTACATCCAGCCTAATACAGATGTTAGATTGTACTGTAGCATTACTGCCCACATATTCTAGGTAGCCATTGTTAGATTGTACTGTAGCATTTCTACACACATATTCTAGGGCAACATTATTCAGGTACATTGCTATTTGTAGTTGTATCTTCGTTTGTTGTAATCAATGAGAGATGATTGAATGTTTATACTGAAAAGTTAATATCAGAATGAGCTCGACATTGGCTATAATAAGCTCGCCACTTCCTTTCATGGTCACTTCCCTCTTTATTATTCTCTTCTGTTCTCTTTTATCATGGGGGATAACTCCACTCCCTTACATGAGGCTCAATCGAACTCTCATCCAGTAATTCCAAATAATACCCTATCTTCACAAACTTCAAACTCAGCTATTCAGCTACGGAATCAACTTGTTTCAATTAAGTTAAATAACCTAAATTACCTACTTTGGAAAATGCAAGTCTATATAACGGTCAGAGGATACAGCCTTGAAGGCTACCTTACTGGAGAAATTAGAACCCCACCACAAATCGCAGAAGGTTCTGTAAACCCTGAGTTCCTATTCTAGGTTAGGCAAGATCAACTATTAACATCTAGACTTCTCTATTCTCTCTTTGAAAATCTACTTACCATGATGGTTGGTCGTGCATCATCAAGAGAGATATGACAAACTATTGAAGCTAATTTCTTTAGCCAAACAGAAGCCAGAAAAATGCAGTACAAGATGCAACTCTCCTCTATCAAGAAAGGGACTATGAGCAGTAGGGATTATGTCAATAAAGTAAAAACTTTCTGCGAGATTCTAGCTTCTGATGGCCAACCAATTTCTGATGTAGAGCAAGCAATGCATGTTCTTACTGGGCTAGTAGGAGATTTTGACCCAGAGGTTGTAGAAACTACAGCTAGGACTAGTGACTCACTCACCCTTAGAGATATCCTACTTATGTTACTGAACTATGAAACAAGACTAGAAGCTGGAAAATTCTCAAATCTCATCAATATAGAAGGATCAAGCCCTACTATCAGTTTTACTACTCAGCCCTCTAGTCAGAGAAGGGAAAACTAGACTGCTACAGGAGCTAATAGAGGAAGAGGTCTACACTTTGGAAGATGTGGTAGAGGAAGGAACAATAGGAACAAAGGAAGAGGTGGAAGAGGTTTCAGGATCCGAAAAGTGCAGAATCTTCGACTTCTCAGGTCATTGTTCTTTGCTATTTCTTCATACTTGGCTCGACTTTCTTAGATAATTAATTGGCTGTTTATGATTCCTTTACTTTAGAGAAAGTTGTTGAGAAATATGTTGATGTCTCAGTAATTTTTGGCAAATCTTTCCATGTGTCTACAAGATACTGATTAGGTTCATGTTGTACAGGTTAAAGTGTGTACACCGCAAAGTCCACCGCCCACATCTCCGCCGCGTCGAGGTGGAACCTGCCCGCTTTCCGGCGAGAACACGTGGGCCAGAACACCGAGGACGCCGTTGAACGCCTCGCCATCGGCGTGATTTCCTGCGTAAAACCCTATCCTAATATCCGATATTGCATCTGTTGATCATTAGTATTTACACCAGGGTCTGCTCAATATTACATTTTCTATATTTGGCAGTTTGTTGGCCCTGTCGGTTATGAAATTTGTTTCCGCATGCTCCTGAAAAGCAAGTATTCATTAGAAACAGAGCATTTATTTATATATATATATATATATATATATATATATATATATATATATATATATATATATATATATATATATATATATATATATATATTTCCTTTGTTTCTTCTTAATATATTACGATTGATTAACAAATACTCCTCAAAAACGCAATTTGTAAGACAATAATAATTTTAAACAGATAATTGGGAATTTTCCTTTTTAATTACACTAGACCACAAATATTATAATTGATCCAAGAAAAAAAGAAGAAAAAAAATTATTAATTAGTACGTGGATTATATAGACATGTGTGTTTTTAAATAATGTTGTTATATATGCAAAATTGCCAGGTGCATGCAAGAAACAGCATATTAGATGATAGTGGGTTCTCGTTTGTGAACTGTAAGGTCACCGGATCAGGGGCACCGTACCTAGGGAGGGCGTGGGGTCCTTTCTCAAGGGTGGTATTTGCCTACACTTACATGGACAATATCATCATCTCTAAGGGTTGGTACAACTGGGGTGACCCTTCCAGAGAAATGTAAGTTTATCTTTCTAGCTCAAATACTACTATTATAAATTGTCCTGTATTAATAAAACATACCCAAACTAGTTGAAAATTATTTATTTATCTTTTTCAGTGAGAAAACTCATAATAACTTCCTTTTAGTAGTAAGCTATACTATAACAACATATAATATAAGCTTTAACTTTTCCTGTGGGCGCGCGTGGGCGGCTCCATGACCTATATATCTATTCTCCATCTTCCACTAAAAACTTTACACCGATGACTGCTGCTACTATATCACCACTGAAAACACCCACCCACGCCCTATATATTTATATACAATATCTTGTTTTCAAGAATTACTATTTTTAGTTTTATTGTTTTTTTAATGCCTTAAAATATATACACATTTAAAAAGATAAAATAAAGAACAACCCTTTCTGAAAATATTCGCCCCGCCAATTAAACTTATGGGTGATAAGTGATATATACTACTAACTCACACACTAATATTTTGAAGGATAATATATATAGTTAGAAAATACAATTATTTGTACCTTTTGTGCTATTGTGAACTTGGAATCCAAATTAAAGAAAGGGGGGACTTGGAAACATTTGATCAGGGACCTCATTAAAAAGGATCATGATTGCAAACTTTATAATTTCGCGATGGTTATATATTATGTCCAAATTAATTATACAGAATCTTGTTTGTCTTTCATTTGTCTCTTTATACGTGGTTTCTACCTTTATGGGCGCATCTGATGACAAAGGTAACCTAAAATGATACCTCAACCAATTCATAAATACTGGATATTTGACCTTTTGTCCATTTTGTAATACTCATCTACGTGTAACTCACATCTAGCTGAAAGGCGTGTATTATGAATACCTACCAAAAAAGTTCATATTATAAGCCGAAACAAACTTTGACACCTTTTCCTATCTTTATATAGTAAATGAATGTGGCCATAAACTAAGTGATTTTTTATCAATAAAACACATAGAAGCTCTATCTAGAGTCTCGGCAGATAGGAGAATGAAGTTCCTCAATCGGTATGCTTTACTTGTTAGAAATAGTAGACAGTTTTGACAGGTACAACCTGCTTTGCCTTTTCTGGTCATATACCGATTTTCATTTGAGCTTTTTCCTTCTTGCCATAGTCTGGAATTTTCATGCTCTTAGAAAATTTGTGCACAATTCTTTTAAGAGTGTTTTTTTTTAAATCATCATCTGAAATATAATTAATTTTGTCACTATTCGCAGTGGTATTTCTCAATCATACTCAATCCAGCGTGATAAAAATCTAAGTAAGCTGACAAAACTTGTTAACAATAGGAGGTACGATGGAAGAACCCCAGATTCACCAGCTGCACTTGCTCAGCTAATCAGGTGATTTTTGGGTTTTGGTTAAATATTTTGCTATCTTTTATGTTTTTTGGATTGCTTGTGACTGAGAAAGCAGTAGAAAAGGATTTTAGAGTATTAAATGACAAACTTTATGCCGCTCTGTCTTAATGTAATTCCAAAGATAATATCTCAAAAAAAAAGGGGTCAAAATTGCACGGGAAGCTATTGCAGGTAGATGATCTAGATCTCAACAATAATTTTAAGTTTTACTATTATTGTTATTATTATTATCATTATTCATATGCACATACTAATTATGTTTAGTCTAATAATTACAGATTTTATAAAATTATGTTTCAAAACTGCAAATACCTCTTACAATGTTACAAATATATGCTGTTGTTGTCTCCTGAATGTATATTTTTGAAGTAGAGACGCTTTGGAGATTCATTGCATATAATCAAGCGGGCTGCGAAGGAATCTGATTTTGCCTTGCATTTTTGGTCTTTTTCCTCATTATCCTTGTTTATCTCATTTTAAATAAATTGCACTTGACTTGATTTTGTTCCAGGAAAAATAAAATAAAAAAATAAAAAATATATCAAGTCAATCTAAAAAAGGGGAAAGATAAAGTGACAGCCAACATGCTAGCTCACCCAATCAGAGCAATGGGGGTGGAGAAGGAATTGCTACGAGCATGTACCGGCCTGAAACTTATCGCAGGTCGAAACTTCACCTTTCACTGCACCGACTTCGGTAAGAATGGCGATCTCGCCGAAAAGTTCTAGAGTACCAAAGATCTAGGACAGAAGCATTTCTCTTTCCAAATCGGCAAGGCAATGTTATTAAAGGGTGGGATGAAGTTAGGAATGCAAGTCGGAGAAGTTTAGTTTAAGCTTCCAAATCCTTGTTTTGAATGTTCCAAATATATTAATTCTAGTTGTCTATTTGAAGAACTAATTTTGTTTTTGTTCTGGATATTTCAAAGTAATATTTTGGCTAGTTGTTAGTGTCTTGGTATATGTTCGGAATGGTCGAAGAAATATTTTGGAATATTCTTATCATTTCTATTGCAATGATGAATACTTCTTTTCTTTCATTTTCATCTTATGATACTTTCCCTTACAAGAATAATGACAAATTAATGTACATATTCAGGACAATTTATGTCGTCATGAAAGTGAACACGAAATCGTGTTCACTCAATTATTACAACTTTAAGCGTCACATAAGTATTTCAAATTTGTCACTTTAATAAATTATGACAACTTGTTTCATCACATAATACTTTGAACTTGTCACTTAAACTAAATCATTTATGATGATTGGTTTGTCACCATATAAACTCATTTAATGACAATGAATTTTATCACCATATGTACCCATTAAATCATCATTGAACATATATCTTTTATGATGATAATAAAATTCGTCATATATTGCTAATATTTTCGTGACTAATAATTTCATCACCTTTAATAGTACATGGTGACACAATGGTTTGTCATTGTAAGTATAGATGTTCATTGACGGTCAATATTGCGTCACTTTAAAATAGATCTATCGTGACGAATTACATTATATTTGGAAATTGTTTAATACATATTATGACAATACGAGGGTCGTGATAACTTAATAAAAATTGTCACAGTAGTTATGTTTGTCATGAAAAGTCAAATGTTTTGATGACAAAATAAGTGTTCGTCATTGAAAATGTTAACATATGGTGACAAAACCGATCTTTTGATGACAATTTTTCAATCACTTACGTGACGAATTCTGCGTCACCAAATAGTATCATCTATGATGACAATTTACATCAGCGTCATTAAAACCGAACATTTAGTGACGCGCTTGAAAAAATTGTCACTTTCACCAATGGTGACAGCAATACCATGACAACCGCTGTGACGCTCAATTTTCGTCACCGTTTCTCTTCAGTGACGAAAAGATAGAGTTTTAATGACGAGAAAATAGAGTTTTCGTGGTGTTGAAATAAATCAACGGGTTCATGGCTTGGTTTTATCGGACTTCAATTCATTTGCAAGGTTTCAATGTGTTTCAAGCTTTTAAAAATAAAAGAAAAAAATGAAAATAAAGCAATTAAACTAGCTAAACTACACTAGGAAATGAAAGTGCAAGTTGGTAGAATGCCTCGGTCGTATGCCTTAATTGAAAATGCAAGCAAATCAAGGAAATAAGCAAAGACAAGCATTGTTTCACCAAGTATAAGCATGCATGCACAAGGTACAACTAAGCTTGCATGTACATAAAAACTTGAAAAATGCAAATTTACTAAAATTAAAAGCACAAATAGAAAGAGCAACGAAAATTAACGTCAAAGTTCGAAACTTTACGTGAAATAACAAGGATCAAGCACTAGATCTAGGATTTAAACCAAAACTATGCATGAAAATTAAATTGCAAATAAAGCATATGAAAAACTCAAGATTAAAATGATCAAGGACCCGATCTATAGCCTAGATGTGTCACTCATCAAGATTCTATAGTCAATTCACAAGATCAAGCAAGAAATCAAAGAGCTAAGGCAAAAAGCATAAATTGAAGAACATGCATGAAATTAAAGAACAAAGCATGAAATTAAAAGAAATCTTACTAGAATTAAATGGAGAATCCAAAAGCTTGATTTAAATTTCAAGGAATTAAAAATCAAGGGAGTACTTGAATCCTTCTTGAGCTTACAAACCCAAGCCAAAGTATGAAAATTAAATCTAGAGAGAGGAAATTATCCCAAACCCAAGCTTTGGGTTGGGAGGAGGTGTCTTACAAAATGAAAGAGAGGTCCTATTTATATAAGTTAATTGGGTTTAAATGGGCCAAATTAGCCAAAAAGGCTTGAAAATCTCGATTTTGACCAAGTTTGACCCGGTTTGACCAAGTTTGACCAAGTGGCGCGAGGCGGGGCGCCGGGTGGCGCGAGAGGGCGCGAGGAAAGGCACTGCCAGGTGAGGCATGGCGCCAGCGGGCGCGAGGCGGGGCGCCGGGTGGCGCGAGAAGGCGCGAGGCTAGGCCAGCATTCCAGAATGTTTGGGCATTTTTGAGCCTCTCTTGGCCTGAATTTTGATCCTTAGTGCCTTGGCCTATAAAATAGGAATTTTAAACATAAAAACCCAAGAATTTTACCAAACCTCAAGATAATTGAACCCATTCAACCAAATTAAATATAAAGTTGGCAAGAAACACGAAAAATAATAAAACAAGAAAAACGACCGAAAAACCTAACAAAAAATGACTCAAAACTACTAATATAAAAATTTATCTAAAAATACGAAGAAAACATAACAATTACATGCAAAACACTTATTACTCATCTCGATTCAACTTTGTCATTGAAGAATTTAAGTGAATCGTACCATTTTCTTGGTATTGAGGTCTCCCACACAGCTCAGTGTCTGCATTTAAACTAGAGAAAGTAAATTATGAATATCTTGGAAAGAGATGGTATGGCTGGAGCTAAAGCCACCCCTACACCGATGATTGTCTCTCTGTCTTGTCTAAATCCCAAGGAGAACTAACTATTGATCCATGATTTTACATGAGTATTGTTGGAGCCCTTTAGTATATTACCATCACTATGCCTGACATCTCTTATAGTGTCAACAAGGTGTGCCAATATATTCACTACCCCCTTAGCACACATTGGCGAGCTTTCAAGATAATTTTATGATACTTCGCTGGTACAGTTTGTTATGGAATCAACTACAGTAAAACCTCGCACTTCACTCTCACAGGATCTTCAGATTCAGACTGGGCCGGAGATCTGGATGACAGGAAATGTGTTACTTGTTTTGTATCTTTCTAGGAAGAAATATTGTCTCCTGGTGCTCTAAAAAGCAGACTTTTGTATCTAGGTTCAGCACTGATGCTGAATATTGTAGCCTAACTTATGCTACTATATAAATAATATGGGTTCAATCTTTACTTCACGAGCTTCATGTCGGACTTCCTACTACTCCTAGAATTTAGGTTGACATCAAAGTGCCATTGTTGTTGCCTCCAATACTACTCTCCATGCTTGTACCAAACACTTTGAGTTAGGTCTTCATATTTTTATAGACCTCATTGCGAATAAATTACTACAAGTTCAGTTTGTTCCATTTGTTGATCAGACTGCAGATGTCTTCACAAAGCCACTATCACATCAAATCTTCATTCGACTCAGAAATAAACTATATGTTCTTCCCCTTGCCACCCTCGAATTGAGGGGGGATATAGAGCGACCTGATAACATCAGGTCGCATGTCCATATATAGATCATGGACATGATAACTTCAGGTCACATGAGTGTTAACCATACAGGTCATATGAGAGGTTTCTAGAAGGTCCCACAAGAATCTAGCAACAGGTCTCATGAGAGGTCGACCTACACTACGTCAGATGATGTCAGCCCTAGTTCAGTACATCCAGCTTAATACAACTGTCAGATTGTACTGTAGCATTACTATCCACATATTATAGCTAGTCGTTGTCAGATTTTCCTGTAGCATTTCTATCCACATATTATAGGGTAACATTATTCAGGTACATTGCTAGCTACTGTAATAAATGAGAAATGATTGAATGATTATACTTAAAAGTTAATATCAGAATGAGCTCTTCATTGGATATAATAAGCTCGTCGCTTTCTTTCAACACATACATTTGGAAAACTCCATCTATTTACGTAGAAAAAAACTTGTGTTACACCTATGATCTCTTTTTCCAAGTATATCACAATTCTTTTAAAGCTTTGAAATCATGGGTTGTTTAGCTATAAATGTTTTTTGTCCCTTAAGTGGTTAACATGTTTTAGGGGCCATAAGCAGTCGCCTATATGGATTATACTCAAAGCCACTACTAATTGGTGAGTTCCAATTAGGTATTTGCTAAGAAAAATCGTTGGGGGAAGTGTGCAGGTCATTACCCTAGATGCTCGAAGGGCGACACATTTTTATACTATGAATGGACACCTGTACGAGAGGTCACATTTTGGACCATACTCTAAGTGTTTGTCAGAAGAGAAAGGATTAGAGGTTTTACGAGAGACACGTGAGGGGCAATATAGGGATAATGCAAAGAGTAGGACTTGGTTAAGAAAGTTATTGCGAGCTAGTTTCTTATGACCACATATGAAAAAAATGGCGGGAGACCTGATGAAAACTTGTCAGAAGAGTATGATACATGCTCCGCTCATTTATGTACATGCGGAAGATATTATTGTTATGAATTCATGTCCTTTTGTGCAATGTAGAATTGACATTGTAAGACCTTTTTCCCCATTTGTGGCACGAAAGAAGTGTTTGATGGTAGCGACAGAATACTTTACCAAATGGGTGGGAGTTGAGGCAGTGGTCTCCATCACAGAAAAGAGAATGATGACCTTCCTTTTTGATAACATCTTTTGTAGTTATGGAGTCTCATGTGTGCTTATATATAATAATGGCACCCCGTTCAATAGAAAGAATATGCATACTTGGTGTAAAGAGATAGAAATAAAGTAGAGGTTTGCCTCGGTGGTGCATCCAAAAGACAATGGACATGTCGACGTCACTAATATGATTCTAGTGTAAGGTATCAAGATGCAGCTAGAAATATCAGGAGGGATCTGGTTTAATGAGTTGCCATCAATTCTATAGCTTATCACACCACACCTCGATATACGATGGGGGACTCTTCTTTTAATTTGGTTTATAGCATAAAAGTTGTCTTTCCAGTTGAGATTGTTGTTGATTCTTAAAGGGTGCAAGCTTTTGATTCATAGGTAAATGAAAAATTGGCAAGGGAAGCTCTAGAGGTGTTTAGCAAGGTAAGAGAGGAAGCACAGTTAGAATTAAGAGGTACAAACAGAAGGTTCAAGCTGCTTATAGTCAATGTGTAAAAAATGACAATCTCAAGTGAGGCATACCGTATGGAGGAGAGCGGATGCAATACATCATACAGGTACGAACGGTCCCAAATGGGAAGGGCCATACAAGATGATCAAGGTCTTGGCAGGAGGAGCTTATGTTTTGGTGAATGCTCATAGAGATCTAGTACCACAGACTTGTAATGTGTGTCACCAAAAAAGATTTTATGCTTAATATTATTTATTATTATTGTGATGTTTTATTTGTAATTATTCTTTGATACAATCGAACTATGACAAATAAAATCTTCTTCCATCTCGAATATATTATTTTATATATAATTTGCCCTGTTAGCACCTCTAAAGGCTGAATGTGGGGGAGGTCAAGCTCCAACTATGACGTTCGTGAAACAATTTGCCTTGTTTGCTCTTCTAAAGGGACAACATGGAGGAAGTTGAGTTCTGACTGCGATCCTCATGCAATAATTTGCCCCGATAGTTCTTTTAAAGACTGAACGTGGGGGAAGTCGATCTCCGATTGCGATGCTCATGAAAAGATTTGCCTCGTTAGCAATTTTAAAGGTTGAACGTAGGAGAGCCGAGATGTGGTTGTAACACTCGCGCAACATTTTGCTATGTTAATGCTTCTAAAGGCTAAACATGGAGGAGATCAAACTTCGACTATAACGCTTGTGAAATAATCCTCCCCATTAGTGCTTCTAAAGGCTGAACATGGGAGAGTTCAAGCTTCGACTATGGCACTCTTGCAAATACTTGCTTTGTTAGAGCTTCTAAAGGCTTAATGTAGGGGAGTTCAAGCATCGACTGCGACGCTCATGTAATAATTTACCTCATTAGTGCTTCTAAATGCTGAACATGGGGGAGGTCGAGCATTGTCTCTAACGCTCATGTAACATCATGTTTATGAGTATTTATCTAAGGTTAAGAAAGATGTCACATTAAGGATATCACCTGACTTCAAACTTTAAAATAATGGTGTTCTTCAATTGAAAGGTTGGTTATGTGTACCAAAGGTGGGGAGCATTCGTGACAGCCTTATGGCGGATGCTCACTCAATACCCTATTTTATACATCCAAGATCTACCAAATTATATAAAGATTTTAATATGCATTACTGGTGGCAAAATATGAAAGAGACATAGCTCATTACATGGAACAATATTTTTGACGTGTCAAAAAATCAATAGATCATCAACGACCATCAGGGACTCCAAAACCTCTAATTATATTAGAATATATGTGGGAAAATATTACTACGGTTTTTGTGACAAGACTACCAAACACTTTGAAAGGTCATGATGTTATTTGGGTTATTGTCGATCGGCTATCTAAATCCACTAATTTTATACCAATCTACTCTTCTTATTCTATGGACAATTATGCTCAAATTTAGATACAAGAGATAGTCAGACTTCATGGAGTACCACTATCCATCACTTTAGATAGAGATTCAAGATTTCATCTATTTTCTGTAAAATCTTACCAAAAAGCATTGGGGACAAATATGTCTTTTCAGAAGTCAATCAACGGATAATACAAACATTAGATAACATGATTAGAGCCTGTGTATTTGACTTTCAAGGTCAATGTTGCCTATTTATGCTTTTAGTGGAATTTTCTTACAACAACAACTATCATTCTACTATAGGAAGGACATTTTATGAAGCATTATATGGAAGAAAATGTCGATCTCCATTACATTAGGACGAGTTTCACTACTGCAGATTACAAATTTCTTGGCGGTTTTTTTAGGGATTTAACGGTGCTTTTTGAACCGCTGTTGTAGCCAACGCCATAGAAAGTAGGCACATTTTACGGCGGTTTTACAACCACCGTGAAATCCAACTAATTAACGGCAGTTTCCAGAACCGCCGTTGTTTAATATAAATTTAAAAAAAAAATTACTGGTGAGCTCAATGAGTCTAGCTCGTTTGGCTCACCAAGTCCATGCGAGTTCCGGCAAGCTCCGACGTCCAAGGGCAGCCTTGCGAACTCTGGGAGCAGTTGGCGATCTCCGGCAAGCTCCGACGTCCAGGTGAACTCCGACGTCCAACTGGTCGTCTCTCTGCCGTTGATCCTCATCTTGCCGGGTTTCCAGCAACGTCCGACGTGGTGAATGCAGCAGGAGGAGAATGCAGGCGATCTCCGGCGACGACGATTTCTGCAGGCGATCTCCGGCGACATCGTCAAGGCGTCCAGGCAAACTCCGACGTGGTCTTCGTTGGTCCAATGACAGCAGGCGATCTCCGGCGACGTCGCAGCTGGCGAATGCAGATGAAGATGAAGGCGTGCATGGAGGGTGGGTACACGGATTGATGACGTGGTGTCTCTAGATCGTCGGATGAGACACGGATCAACAGCCCAAGATTTTTGCATGATAAGGACGAGGATCAGTGACATGGCAGCTTCCTATTCTACGGCGGTTCTAATGAAACCGCCATAAAATATCATCTTATTCACTGCGTTTCTAATAGAACCGACGTTAAATCTACCGAAATAATTAATGTACGAACTAATTAACGGCGGTTTTTAAAGAACCGCAGTAAATACTTGTTAATTCACGGCGCTTTCTTAAAAACCACCGTTAATTAGTTCAGTTTTAACGTCGGTTTTCATAAAACCGCCGTAAAATGTATGATTCTACGGCGATTTTATGAAAACCGACGTTAAATGACCGATTTAATGAAAACCGCCGTAAAAAAGTATTTAACGGCGGTTTTTCCAAAACCGCCGTGGATGAGGCGCCTTTATATCTACTTTCTGCAGTAGTGTTTCATGAAAGGAAACTTCTGGTTCTAGTTGAAACTTGAGAGATGACAGAAATAATCTCAAAAATATGAGAGAGGATGGGAACTGCTCAAAGTAGACTAAACGTTACACAGATAGAAGAAGAAGACTGCTGAGTTTGTAGTAGGTGATCAAGTGTTTATTAAAGTAGCTCCAACGAAAGGTGCCATGAAATTTGGTAAGAAGAGGTAACTTAGTCCAAGATACATCGACCCACTTCCTATTACAAAGAGGAATGGTGACATTGCCTACCAACTTGATTTGCCTAGTTTAATGTCCCAAATAAATAATGTTTTCATGTTTTTATACTAAAGAAGTATGTTACAAATCCATCTCACATATTTAAGAGTGACAATGTATGTTTAAAAAAAAGAATCAGTCTATTGAGGAGTTACCAATACAAATTTTACCATGAGAGGTAAAACAACTTAGAAAAAAATATTCCATTAGTGAAAATACTATAGAGAAACCAGTCAATAGAGAAAGCAACATAGGAGAGAGAGAGAGAGAGAGAGAGAGAGAGAGAGAGAGAGAGAGGCTCAAATGAATGCTAAGTATCCTATGCTTTTCAAGTAACCAAAGTTTTGAGATAAATTCTAATAAGGATGGGAGGATATAATACATCGTTTATCACATTACTCATTGGCCAATAGAATATAATATTATTTATGCAATTTATGTGATTCATTTACATCATGTTTTATTATGTGCTATAGATTTCATTATAGGTATTCATTAAGAGCCTTTAATTAGTGATTGATAGTTTCATCTAAGCAAGAGTTATTATGATTAGTCCAAATTATTGAAAATCTATGTCATTTAATTAGATTTAATTTGTGGAATGAGAGAGGGAAGTTTATAATTATAGTTAGTACTGTAAATTAAGTGATAAAATATAAATGGACCATATATATTATATTGTATCTATAATTATGCGCAAACTATGTTTACATATAATAATTATTTATAAATATTTTCTATACCTATGTTATAAGATCGTGTATATATATTTATGGGTGCGTGTGAATGCATGTAGATATAGTGTTTTTACTAGTGTGAAAACCCGCAAATCTCGTGGGCAAATATAAAAAAAAAGTAAAATTATTATCAAAAAAATAATTAAAAATGTGAATTATTATATCAAAAAGGAAAAAACTGTTGTTCACTTTAAATTTTGAATTTTTTTTATGCTACATTAGTTGTTTTGTTTATAATGATATCATTTTCGTAGCAACAAAGAATATTCAACCCTTTATGCTCATAGATTATCAATATTGTGAAATAAAGATGACCTGTGAATTATACATGAGTTTCATAATGACACTTTTGAGAGATTTGTGATATCTATAAAAATAAAATAAAAAATCTTAAATTATGATTGTATTTTAAACTTATGTGGCGTCTCGTTCCAATATAAAAATCGTTCAACTTCTGGTATAATTCTATTTACATTACATCATTTTAACAATAAATAATGTTCTAGTGCATTTATACATGAAATCAACGGGATTAGTTGTTAAATATAGCAAATTACCCTTAATGTGACGTCCAAACCCGATGAAAATTGAAATTGTGAAAACATTAAGGACCCCTTGAGGTATATCAAATATATATTTTATAAGGTTATCATATTCATTCGAGAGATGAAAAATATAATTAAGATCGAACTTCTTGTAAATTCAAAAATTATGAGGATTATTGTAATTTCCTGTAGATTCTGAAATTCTTGTAAACTCCGTAAATATAATTAAGACCGAAATACTATGTCGTTCTAAGAATATATATATGCAGTTTAACCCTATGGGGATTATAATTTTTTGATTTTATGAATTAGTATATATTTGGTGTGAAATTATGAAAATATTAAGGACCCCTTGAGGTATATCAAACATATATTTTATAAGGTTATCATATTCATTCGAGAGATGAAAAATATAATTAAAATCGAACTTTTTGTAAATTCCGAAATTATGAGAATTATTGTAATTTCTTGTAAATTCCGAAATTCTTGTGAACTCCGTAAATATAATTAAGACCGAAATACTATGTCGTTCTAAGAATATATATATGCACACTAGTGCAAAAAAGTCGATTAGAGGCGCTGCATAACTGACGGTTCAAAGAGGAACCGCTGCAAAAAGTGCAAAGGTGACGCTTATTAGCAAAGAGCCGTCACTTATAAATATAAAAAAATTAAAAAATTTGTCCGGGTGGCGGTTATTGAATACCAACCGTCACCAATAATAGTAAAAGAGGCGGCTGCTTTAGGAAGCGCCACCAAAAAAAAACGGGTGGCGTTTCTTTAAATAAGCGTCACTTATACAGCGCCACCAATATTGCGATCGGGTGGCGCTTATTTTAAATAAGCACTGCCAATAAGTTCGGCCAGTTTTGGAGGCGCTTTAAAATTACAACTTCCACTTATACTCCAAACAAAGATTATTACGGCCGGTTTTGGTGTCGCATCTTCGTAAGAAGCGTCGCCTATACTTCCACAAAATATATAAACCTAACTCAGAGATTCCCGTACACTCACCCTCCTCACTCCTCATCTATGCCCAAAACCCCGCAATCTCCGACGAGGAAGTCTACCCAACGACCACATCATCTTCTCATGGATACCGAGTCAATGCTTTGTTAGCATTCGCCGTCATTAATCTGCGACATCGTTTCCTTTACCGATAACTTCAATTCGTCGCCCCCCTCCTCTGAAGTCCGGTTAATTTTTCTTGACCCTTTTTCAACAGATTTGATTTTGTCTTTCTCTCTCTCTCTCTCTCAGTCTTTTTGTGGGTTTTAGGTGATGAATAGTAATCGGTTTCGGGAAAAACTCACCGGCGATGACGAGGTAATTAATTTCAATACTAGAATGGAAATTGGGGTTATGTTGAGAATTCAGTGAATTTAGGTAATTAATTTAATTTTTTGTTTAAATTGGGGTTTTGTTTTTTCCTGTGAACTGGGGTTATGTTGAGAATTTAGTGAATTTTGGCTCGCAATTATGATTTGTTTTTTGTAAATGTTGTAATTTATGTTATAATGAATCCAACTCAGTTCAATTGGATAAATGGAAGGCATAAAGTATAATTTATAGTAAAAGAGTTGCTCTGCCTCTGGTTGTATGAAATGTCTTTATTGTTTCTACATATCGGAGTATCCTAGAGGTTAATGTCTCGTAATTTTTCAGAATTTCTGCAATCTGTTCAATATCATCAGTAACTAATGTGTGCAAGAGGTGCTCGAAATGGGACAATGCTAATAATATTTGGAAAAGGTTGTGTTCAATATCATCAGAAACTATGTTGTTTATCTCGTACGATGTAATATTTGGAAAAGGTTGTGTTGAGATTTTTCGGATGTTTTCGATATCATAATGTATTTGTTGTGATGTTTGATGGTGCATTTTGCTTAGTCAAATTTGTGGTATTAATTGTTACTTTAGACTCAGATTCATGAATTAATAATGGAAATGCTACCAGAAACACAGTTCATGTCAAGAACATGTATCATTTTTTCAGTTTTCAGTTCGCAATTTCTATTTCTCGGAAAGTGAAAATGGTGTGTATATTAGTAGAGAAGAATTAGCAAGTTAATTTTACTTACTGTTGATTACGTACTTAAACTTGTTATTGTTATTTCCCTGCAGGAAAAAAGTAGGTATAACATCACCCCCCACCGAGACAGGGAGGGAAGAGTAAGATGTCAAAGTACATTACGCACGGATTATGTTTTCGCCCAATTCAAAGAAGTTGGTGACAATGAACTTGGCATCTTTGAAATAATCGACGGTCACTTAAGCCGTGAAATACCCGATTACTTGAAGTCTCACCTTTTCAATAACATTCTGAATGAGGTAAAAAAAACACAAACCCTTCTTTTTTCTTTTTGTCTTATTTCTAATTATTTATTTATTATTATATGGAATTACTTAGGATTTTTGGACTGCGACTGAGATTGCAATCAGGAGAGCTTATCGAATAACTGACAGCACGAAGAGATACAACAATGGCTACTCACATTACACATCATTGTCTGTTCGACAGACGCTCCATAGCCAAGTCTAGAACACGTTATGTTAAATGGGTCAAAGAACGGTATATGAGAAAAAACAATCCCCAGTTCTTTTTTAACATTTTTTCTTTGGCAATATGCTTTGGACAATTTCTCCCTGGATATCTGATATTAATGCATGATGGATTTGGATTTCTTCTTTAGTTTCTTGAACTGTTACTTACTAAAATTATATATCTGGTTTTTTTTCCTTTCCCTCTGTTAAACAACAGTACAAGCCACAGCGACCTGTAGGGAGTAGGTCGCGGGACTTCGAAACAATGTGGCGACCTAATAGCTGTAGGTCGCTCAACTGGCGACCCAACATATCCAGGTCGCATGGATTACAACCTGATAGATTCAAGACAAGTGAGTACCGACCTGATAGGTCTCAGCATCAGGAGCCTACAGGACGTCAGATGACGACAGCCCTAAATTAGTACAGTTCAGTCTGCTACAGCTGTCCATGTCCATTGTACTGAAGCAATGTGAACCACAAGTTTATATCATACCGTTATTATATGTACTGTGCTAAATCTGACCGTAGGATCTAGGGCGACACTAGTCATCTGTATTGCTATAAATAGCCATGTAATTCATTAATGAATGTATGAAAAACATTACTCAAATATACACGCAATACATTCTCAGCTCACTTTAGCTCGCTCTTCACAGTATTAGCTCGCAATGAGCTCGCAGTTTTTCTTTCATGGTATCAGAGCAGGGTTTGAGGGCCTGACTCTGTTCTTCTTTACAAAATGTCTCACATTAGCTCTTCCTCCTCAACCCAAAATTCCTCACCTCTGCCACAAATCGTGTATCCCCAAAGTCAGCTCATTTCAACCAAGTTAGATGAAAATAATTATTTGATCTGGAGACAACAAGCCTTGACGACCATCAAAGGCTATGGTCTTGAAGCATTCATCAAGAAGGGATCTGCAGCGCCACCACAATTTTTAGCCGATGAAGAAAATCAGATAAATCCCCTTTTTTCTGCATGGGAAAGGCAAGATCAAATCTTAGCCTCATGGATTCTATCCTCTTTAAGTGAGAGTATTCTTGTTCTGACTGTTGGCTTCAATACATCTGAAGAAATATGGTCTGCTCTTGAGAATAATTTTGCCACGCAATATCATACTCTTCCCTTTCCATCCACTCAATCAGACACACCATCCACACCTCAGAACGATGTTCCCACATCTCAGGTCGCACCGCCTGATTATAATCCTCCTTCCCACTTTTCACCCCCGCGAAATGA
>BMAC01000356.1:82550-145747 GCA_014905375.1 Phtheirospermum japonicum | reverse complement strand
ATCTCAAGCCAAGATAATGCAGTATAGGATTATGTTGCAATCCTTGAGAAAGAATGCACTGTCTATGAAAGAGTATCTGGGAAAGATGAAATCTTGCTGTGATGTTTTAGCTTCCGCAGGAAACAAGATCTCTGAGAAAGACCAAATCTTGCACATTTTGGCCGGACTAGGAAGCGAGTACGACTCAGTGATGGTTAACGTAACGTCCAGGCCGCAGCCCTACACGATAGCCGAGCTGCATGCTCTTTTGCTCAGCTACGAGGCCAGATTAGAAACCAACAACAGCAATACCTCGTATGTCAATACGGAAGGGTCTCAGCCATCCATCAATACTGCTACACAAGTCAATACTGCAAGAGTCAACAACAATTACCAACAGAACAGAGGATTTTCAAGAGGTCGCGGAGGAGGAAGAAACAGCTTCAGAGGAAGTAGAGGAGGAAGAAGCTGCAGCTCGCCTCAAGGCTCTAACTCTACAATTCCTCTCGTTGTTCAATTGCCACCTCTGTCTCCTGCTCGCTGTGAACCCTCTCAACCTTGTCCACCCCAAAATTTCCATCCCATGCTGACCAGGTCCAAGACTGGTATTCACAAGCCTAAGATACTATCAGCCGAGGTCATCAATGAAGATGATGAACCATTGAATGCTCACCAAGCCCTTCAGATTGGAGTTTGGAAACAAGCTATGCTGGCTGAATACAATGCCCTTATTACAAATCGCACTTGGACATTAGTTCCAGCACCTGAAGGGAGAAACATAATTGGTTGCAGATGGGTGTTTAAAACCAAGAGAAACACTGATGGATCAGTTGCTAGACACAAAGCGCGTTTGGTTGCTCAAGGTTTCTCTCAGCGAGCTGGTTTTGATTTCTCTGAAACGTTCAGCCCGGTCGTCAAACCAACAACAATAAGGATAATCTTGAGCATTGCAGTTTCTTGTGGATGGAATGTTAAGCACCTTGATATTAATAATGCATTCCTACATGGCGACCTGCAGGAAGTGATTTACATGAGACAGCCTCCCGGTTTTGAACAAAACGGCAAACAACTTGTATGCAAACTTACCAAAGCCATTTATGGGCTTAAACAGGCCTCCAGAGCATGGTTTGGCAAGATTCAAGGAATACTCCAAGGTCTTGGTTTTACAGGTTCAAAAGCTGATGCTTCACTCTTTTACAGGTTAAAGAATGGGTCAAGAATTTATCTCCTCATTTATGTGGATGACATACTAATCACAGGGAGCGATGAGAACGAGGTCGCTTCGGTAATCACTAACTTAAAGAAGGTTCTATCGCTAAAGGAACTGGGCAATGTTAAAACAGTTTTTTGGGAATCCACTTTACCTCATCCAATGATGAATTGCATTTGAGTCAAGGGCAATACATAAGAGAGCTCCTCAAGAGAGCTAATATGCTATCATGTAAACCAGGTTCCAACTCCAATGATCACTTCAAATAAACTTTCCAGATTCGAGGGGAGCAGCGCGGGCATAAACCCTACTCTTTACAGAAGCCTAGTCGGAGGTCTGCAGCCACTTGAGCCATACCGAGCCATGAGATATCCTTCAGTGGTTAACAAGGTTATCCAATTCATGGCTAATCCCTTAAATACGAGCTGGCGAGCACTGAAGCGAATCTTGAGATATTTGGCGGGCACTATTGACCATGGGTTGAGAATAACAAAAGCACAAAATTTTCATCTGACTGGTTTTTCAGACTCAGATTGGGCCTGCCGACCTCGATGATAGGAAGTCTATCAGTGGCTCATGTGTTTATCTTGGCAGTAATCTAGTGTCCTGGAGTTCAAAGAAACAGGGATTTGTGTCGAGGTCGAGCACGGAAGCAGAATACAGGAGTTTAGCGAACACTGTGGCAGAAATGACCTGGATAGGCTATCTGCTCAAGGAATTGAAAATTGGATCAGCTCGCACACCTACCGTATGGGTTAGATAATCTCAGGCACGATTGCCCTGGCATCAAATCCCGTCCTGCATGCAAGAACCAAGCACATCGAACTTGATCTTCATTTCGTTAGAGACAAGATTCTTTCCACAACAGCTCGCAGTACAACATGTTCCTTCTTCAGAACAGATAGCCGATATTCTGACTAAACCTTGAGCGAGCAATTCTTCACCAAGCTCAGAGATAGATTGAAAATCTTATCCAAGAGCTCGTTCGAATTGAGGGGGCCGTGTTAAACAACAGTACAAGCCACAGCGACCTGTAGGGAGTAGGTCGCGGGACTTCGAAACAATGTGGCGACCTAATAGCTGTAGGTCGCTCAACTGGCGACCCAACATATCCAGGTCGCATGGATTACAACCTGATAGATTCAAGACAAGTGAGTACCGACCTGATAGGTCTCAGCATCAGGAGCCTACAGGACGTCAGATGACGACAGCCCTAAATTAGTACAGTTCAGTCTGCTACAGCTGTCCATTGTACTGAAGCAATGTGAACCACAAGTTTATATCATACCGTTATTATATGTACTGTGCTAAATCTGACCGTAGGATCTATGTATGAAAAATATTACTCAAATATACACGCAATACATTCTCAGCTCACTTTAGCTCGCTCTTCACAGTATTAGCTCGCAATGAGCTCGCAGTTTTTCTTTCACCCTCTTTTTTTTTTTAATCTCACTAATTTATTTTATATTTGGTTATAGGGTACCACAAGACCTTGTCACATCTGGTGGGTGCTTAGTATTAACATTTGATTAGTCCAATGGTTTTTATCTATTTGTTGATGAATATAACTGCTGTACCAGCACTTACTGTTGTTATCTTATTTATACAAAAACATTGCTCTTGGGTGTGTAATGTGATTTTCGTAGCTAATTTTCCGTTTGGAAAGGCGGGGTTGAAACTTGAAATACAATTTTGAATGAATTGTTTTTAGTTACATTCAAACATTGTTTGGGACGCTAAACTGAAAAAACTTTTTTTTTTTTTAGTTTTCCTTGAGGTCTACAAATCATCCGATTATGGTGCTTACATTTTCTTTTTAAAAAAAATTGAACGAAAAATTTGTGATCTTATTTTATCAGAAGACACATCAAAGGCCATGAAAGAGAAGTCAAAAGAACCAGAAGCGGTCGAGCCCGAACCAACAACAAAAATTCTTTTCCTTTGCAGTCTTGAAGGATGTGGAAAGACATTAATTGATGTTGGAGCTCTGAGAAATTGCCATTATGAGAATTTTGGAAAGGTATAATTATTAGTTATCTTCCTGTGAATTTCGACATGAATGGTTTAACCTTAAGAACATATTATTTGAATTTATTTGATTCCTATCCCAATATTGTTCTTTTTAATTCATCATGGGAAATAGTTTTTAAGAATAATGCATTGAATTTCAATTAATGCGTAATTATCCACTTCAAAGTAAAAATAATGGTTTGGCATCAGCTCTGTATGTGTATAATTTGTCTCTTTTATAATCAGTTAGTTTTAATCAATACTTCCCAAGGATAAGTAACTTTCAGTTGCATTCTAGAACTGCAAGGCCCAAAGTGGAGTCAATATAACCCCCTCACTCATGATTTAATAAATGGACATATTTCCTATCACCTCTCTTTGTTTTGGTGATATATGTGCAGCCTTAGTGTAGGTCTATGGACACTACCAACTGGTTGGAATTTTTTTTCCTTTTCTTTATTGAGGCAATAAAGTTTGATTTACTTTATGCAATTTGTTGCTAGATGTTTGCTGATCTGAGGTGTTCTCCTCCGTGAGCACGTGCTGGGGTTCAGGGGACAGTATCTATTTGCTCACCTGATTGTTTCCATTATAAGGGGACACTGGATATTTTCCACAAAATTGTTCGACAAGTTGGTTGGTGATGAACTTTTTTTTTCCCACTTTTGTATCAATAGTATACCATGAGGTAGTACTTTATTGCTTGATGTTGCCAAGACACGTAGACAAATCAAGGTAATACTTTAAACAAATATGTAAATCACATATTTGGGTTGAGTTTACTCAAGTGTAAGGGAGAAATTGCTGATTTTTATGAGCATGGTGGTGTTTTAACTACTAATATGTGGCTTGTCAATTTTTTTTAATTATTATTATTATTGTTATTATTATTATCATTATAGTTTATTTATATATTTATTTTTAATCATTTTATAGAAAGATCCCAACAGAGCATTGAAGATGACTATGAGGCTCTCTCTTAGAAGTTTTGAGGTACGTCTATCTATTTACGAAAAGTACCCTTGAGATTTGACCTAATTACAAAAAAATCCATCTAACTTTATAATTTTCAATAATACCTCTAAAGTTTGGTTCATTGTTAATATGAAGTATGTTTATAACTGTGCATGGGAGAATTATAAAATGATTATATTCTTTTTTTTTCTTTTGAAGGTCAACTGTAAGACAAAATAAATGTAATTAACCCAAAAAACAATTACCTTTAATTTGTTTCTCTTTTTCAAGGAGTTGTTGTAATCTTGAAAGATGAACTGCTTTTCTCTCCCCCGTAATTAGGCTAAACTTCAGGGTAGTATTTGTAATTTATGCTAATTTTAGTCTTATTGTGATCAGAAGAGGTCTGAAATTGTACTTGTAATATTTACAGGGGTGGAGGGATAAAGGGCTTTACAGGCGTTGGTCCATGTGTTGTTCGAGAAGGGCCTTCTGTTGGGATAGTCGAAGTTCTAAAATATGCTCTACATCATCATTATGCCATCGCTTAGTCTACTGCAAACCTTTCTCACTATTTTATAAATTAGTTCATAAGTTAATTTGTTTTTGAAATGAGACATTATCTGGCTTGCATGTAGTGAACGAAACATGTCATTGACACTTGATGAAAATGAGCATAATGTTTCTACGAGAACTCACAAGTCGGAAAAGATGGCTGCCCGTGTGGCGGCTTTGACAATGAGAGCTGTCGTTGCTTCGATATTGTGTTTTACCTGTTTGACATATACCATAAGGGACTCCCTGTCGAAGAAATAGACAGGCCTAAGCCAACTACTATTTTTGTGGTTAACTTTGATAAGGTCAGTTTATTTCAATAATTATGCCTCCTTGTGGCATTTAAGCTTCGATGTTGGTTTGTATGTGGTTTTCTGGAAATTGTTCATAGAATCTTGGGTTACTGGATGTCTGTGTTTTTGTGTTCTTCTGTGCAGATACAAATAGATCCCAGGAACAAGGAGATCGATCTTGATAGTTTAATAATGTACGGAAAAACCATAGTTCTAAATGAAGAGGATATGAAGCATCAAGAGGGGGGTTACAAATATCGGTACGGAAGAGGTGTCTGTGTTTTATAAAACTCTAGAGAAATAATAAGTCATTGTTGGCTTAATTGTGTTTTTTTTTTTTTAATGTATTTTTTGTAAAATTGTAATGTAAAGTAATTTTTTTAAGTATAATGAATGCTTTTGTTAACCTTTGAAGTTGATTAATTTTAATTTTCATGAAATATGAATTAAATTGCAATTGTTTGGTATTTATAGTTTGGGATGAGGATGGGTAAAATAGAATGGGCATTTAATTCTTTTTTTATTTATTTATTTTGGAATCTAGATGGGTTATATTCAAACCTATGTAAATTTTCTCTATGTAAACGACATCGGTCCCTTAAGAAACTGATGTTATTTATCAGTAATTATCGGTGACGCTTCTTACTAAGAAGCGCCACCCGGTTTCGGTTTTAAGCGGTGGGTCTCAGATAAGAACCGCCACCCGGTTCTGTTTTTGGCGTCGGTTTCGACCGAATTTCAATACCTTTGGTGGCGGTTCTTAGCGTCGGTTCGAACCGTCACCCGTTTTTTTTTACTTTAAGCATCTCCATTATAAGAGGCGGTTCAGAACCACCTCCAAAAGCTATTTTTAACCGCCTCCTCTCGACTTTTTTCCAATAGTGGCCGTTTAACCCTATGAGGATTATAACTTTTTGGTTTTATTAATTAGTATATATTTGGTGTGAATATATTAGTTTAAGTATATAATTTATTAATATGAGGAATAATTACGAAACAAATGTCTGAGAATTTTATTCTTACCAATTATATATTTGATACAATAATTAATTATGTTAAATATATTTTTCCATTTGTACTCCAATTACCAAATGTGTAGTGTGATTTGATATGTAATTAGTTGTATAATATATCTTTGAATAACTTAATCATGGTAAAGTGATTAATGAAGATATTTAGTTGAAATCAGTTTCATATCTATATATATACACATGTATATATGTATATTGATAAAATAAATCTTACTAATTTATTCTTAAATTCTTTTTTAAATCATGGTAACGTGATCAATTGAGATATTTAGTTAAAATCAGTTTCATATATTTAGTACTCCATATATTTGGGCATAAATTTTTTCATTTATTCAACTTAATTATAGAAAACATATACATATATATTTTAATGAGAGTACCTCATTTTTTTAGAAAATATTTTCTGAATATTAATACCAAAAATATATTCAAAAAATATTTTCTGAGTGTATTTTCCAGAGAACAGATTTATTTTCTGAATGTTTTTTTTCCTTGTAAAGGTGGTGACCAGCGCCTATACTGCAGAAATTGGACTCGAAAATGCTCCTTGCCCTCAATATTATTGCTACCTACCAAAAGAAAGGAATATTAAATATACAAAAGTAATAAATATTTTTATCAACAACTAATAAAGAAGTACATATAAGATCTCGAGTACAAATAGTAAACTCAGTAATAGTAGGATAAACAAATTACCGATTAGTTGTTCTGTTCGAATAAGCAAACCTTAAAAAAAGTTAAAAACCTAAAGCCAGATAGAGTTAATTTTATTGGATTAATTATATTTAAATAATTTAGGTAATAATACATAAATCAAGGCTATCAATGCCCCAAAGCCAAAATGCCCATTAATACCCCATAATTTACCTATAAACATACAAATGTATGCAATTTGCAATCACCAGTTCTCAAATCTTCTTATTTTCTCTTCTTTTTAGAAATAACACTTGTTTGTATAATAAAATAAAAAATAAATTCAATGGGATATTTGTAATTTTCCAATATAGATTTTTTTTTTGTAATTAGACTAAACATCTAGGGCATTCTTGTAATTAATCGTAATTAAAAAATCAAGGAATATACCAATCAAACCCATATAGAAAACTAATATTTCAAAAATATTAATTAAGAATGTGTAAAAATAAAATTTAATGATATGTTAATTATGATAGTGTACTATGTGTGTGGAACGGGGGAGCACTAAACATGCATAAGGGATTAAAGTGTATTTTAACATAAAATGGAAAACAAATGTGTGTGGAACGGGGGAGCACTAAACATGCACAAGGGATTAAAGTTATTTTAACATAAAATGGAAAACAACAGGAAAGCATCATGGTCTTATGTCCTGTATTAGCGACTTGCATTTACACCACCTCAATATCTAAACACTCTATAGCACTATTCATTCAATATTCAATGGATTAACATAACATCAATACAATATTTCGGCCAAAATAAATTAAAAAAAAAAACGCGCAATATCAATACATTAAAAATTCCTATGGAAATTATACATGCCTGACGAATCTATCTTCATGAAATTATGAAATTCCATTCCCGAAGATCCACCCTGTCTGAATCGGAATTCCAATACATTGAACCGCCTAAAGAAAATAGAAATTGATCAGAAATAGAAACACATTAATTCACCCCTACCCCCCCTCGAAACTTGTATATTTGGAGAGTTGTTAAACCTGGCTTTTGGCCCACTAAAGATCTTAGTATAAACACAACTCATAATAGCCACCAAACTTTCCAAGAGCTGTTCCAATGTTGGATCAAACAGAACCAACACCTCCAAGAACTCGTGGCCGTCCACTTGCTCTACTCCAAGTCGGGCCTCCGGTTGGGTGATATATCGCTGGGCCAGCTGCAGAGGGAGACTGAATATCAGGGAGAAGAATACCATAATTGAGATGCTGGCGTGGCTCTGGCAAGCTTCAAGGAAGAACTGGTGAGGATCCTGAAGATGGCAGATGACTTGAGGCTGAAGACGCTCGAGGAGGTTACTGCTGCGGAGATGCACCTGAGGGTTCATGAGTGGGGCAAAGAAAGGGATCATGGCGATTGATGAATCCGAGGTATTTGCGCGAAGGTCGAGTAAGAGTTGAACACAATCAATATATCCATTCAAAGCGGCCACATGAAGAGCGGTAACACCACCATCAACAACTTTATTTACCAACTTGAAAAGATCACTGCAAATATTATAGATAAAAATACACAATAATTAAATAAAAGTCATAATAATCTCACACTTGCTATTACTCCCTCCGTTTTTTGTCATGATTTTGAATAATGAACAAAATTATATATATAAAAAATTTTCATACTTGGTTTTATTATTTGAACCATTATTTTTGTTACGAACTGTTTCAAAGGGCACAATTAGAACGAGGTTGGCGAGGACTAATTGGATACATCGGACGTGTCCATTAACCGTGGCAAAATGGAGAACCGTTCGGCCATTAAGATAATCTGCTCTAGTAACCTGAAAAATCATCCCAAAATGGTGATAAACAAAATGATTGTCAATTTATACCTGAAAAAAAAAATAACAACAATAATAATCTATAAGCGAGTCAGTGATGCTTTAAATTTCTGATGCTGCTTTTGATCTGATTTTTTTAATAATCATAATTTATCTTAAAAAACTTAAAAAAAAAATCAACTTATTTCACAAAATACCCACTTTTAACAAATTCAAGTTTTAGCTTCTATATACAAACAATTACATATTTATGAATTTGGACTATTTTTTAACTTCTGCTTAAATAAACTTGCTTCTCATCAGAAATCAAATGAATTACACAAAAGTGAAAAATAATGTATGTATGATCTATGCAACTAATTGAAAACTAATTTAAGTGGCTCATACCCATGTCTTAGCACTTTTTGATTGAAAATGATTTTCGATTCCACAAATGCTCCAAACTATCCTAACTCGAAAGGCTCTCAGTCACTGGAAACAAAATGGTAAGCCCCTCAGTGTTACCCACCTCAGCAGCATAATCTATGGGTAACAAAAGCTCCTGAAAGAACATAGTAGATAACATGACAATGATACAGACCAACAAAAGTTAAGGTCAAATCTAAGGGTGTCAGATGTAATAATTACATTCATAGAAGGCAATAGTTATTCAAATTTAAACATAAAATCTGTATTGGACTCAAACAGAAAGGACGGCAATTGATCAAACTGCAAATTAATCCGATCAACGGTATACAGATATTTATCTCCGAGGACATAAAATAAACATGACAAAAGCAGAACCAAACTGTTGTATGGAAGTTTGGATTTGCTTCAGCTGCTAGCAAGAGCCTAAGAAACTGTGTGTCATTTTCCATGGCTGCAATTGCCAGGGGAGTTAACCCAAGTGAGACTTTGTTCGGATCAGCTCCAGCCTGAACGGAAAAAGAAACATTCATAAAACCAATTGCATCAAATTGAATTAAACAAAAGGGCGCCAAATCTGACTCAAACAAATGACATATTCAGGAAAATACACGTGTATTAAAAAGTGTATAGAGATGACCATATCGTTGTTCTCCGCTTCTTCCTTGGCCGCGACCACATCTCGGCCACCGTCTTTTCCCCCAATGCCTTTTTGATATCATGCTTCATTTCATGTGGTCTTGAGCAATTCCTACAACACCATGCATTCATATTGAGAAAAGGAAGATAAAGCATTAAAAAAGAAAAGAAAAAAGATTCTGGATACCACATTTCGACATCATCCCAGTCAATTTAGATCAAGATTCCATTCCATCTGCGTCGTGAAAATTAAAGATCATATGATGAGAACAAACTCAGTATGATAAGATGCGACTCCACTTCACTCTGCAAGACAATAAGTTGAAGGAGCAAGAAGGAAATCTGAAAAGCTTATGCAGTATAGCTGGAAAATTATAGTATAATTCTTTGTTTTAATTACAAAAATACACCTCGGAATATCCCAACAAAAACAAAAGTACAGATGATGAAAAGAACCTCCACTACTTAGCCAAAAAAAGGCCAGAAGCCAATGTCCTCTCGGCTTAGTGCTTCTTCAATTGTATTCTAACTTCTAACTTCTAATTTTATCTTACAGTTAAACTAAATTTTTTTTTATGAAAAACTACAAAATTAAACTACTGTAATAAGTTAAACAAAAATATCGTAATATACTTAAACTAAGAATTTTGAAACAATCTTATAAACTAAAAGGTAAAACAAAATTATAAACTCTGATCATACATGAGCATCCAAAAACTAAAAGGTAAAACATGCAAATAAATTGGGGTTAACTTAATTATAAAAAACATATTGTTGTCTATCAGAATTACAAATAACACCTTGATATTTGTTTCCATTTTCTAAATTGTACTCTCAATAGTTCTACTACCTTAACGTAATTGTAAGAGTAAATTATGCAATTTAAATCCTGTAACTATATAGGTATGGAAAAATTGCTCCACTTAAATTTGGCAAAACAAAACTTGCACCTTTAGAAAGAATTCACAAGTTTCATCCCCAAGTCGCAAAAAACTTCAACTTGCCTTGGCAATCTCATGTGAGTTACATTGTAAATAAAATACACAATGAAGAAACGTAAATCACAGCAAGCAAAGATAATTAGCAAACAACAATAAAAGATCAGAATATTCATTTCGAACCTTCCATTTGGCATCCAAAAAACATCTCATTTGTTAATGTACAAAATTTCTCTCATGAGTTTAGAGATAATTAGTTAGAAAGACAAATAACGATAAAATGAATATGCAAAATCATGAAGTTAGTCAATAATATTTAAAAAAATGTAGCTACATCCTTATTTTCAAGTCACCCAATAATGCGAGACATGTTTTTAGGAAAAAGAATGAATTTATTATTCATGAAATTTCTGAAACTAAAAGAACTAAGTTAATTCTTAATATATGAATCTTTTGAATTAAATAGATGCTAATTTATGCAAGAAATTATGAACATAAAAGTCATAGTGAAACTTATCCAAAAGATAATTTATAAATCATATTCCTTAAACTCGAGTATTTTCCCCATAATATTATTTTGCACATAGAAGTTGAGAATTAATTTTTTTAGAGTTTGGTAACACTTCTTAAATTTAAATCCCATGATAGTTTTTGAAAAACATACTTTTCATTGAGAATCACTTTTGTTTAAAGTTTACTAAAATGGCCAAAACCCAAACCCCATGGTAGTTTATGAGAAACGTACATATTCATTGGGTTCTGTTCGTTTGAAACCTTGCTTTCTAATTGTACGTAAAGTTACATATTTTAAGTATTTATAACCAATTAAACAACCATCGATAAACATAAATATTTGAAACATGGAATCTTGTGGAACATACATTAGCGGTAGCAAGGGGATAGATAAGTCCCAAGGAAGCAGAAGCATTAAACACCTATATATTCAATGAAAGAAAAAATAATGGCATCAATTATTATTTATTCTCTTTCTAAATTCAAAGTATCTACAATATGAATTCAAGAAAATCTGACCTCAGGAAGTCGCATTATCGCCGAATGAACACATCCTTGGTCTCTCCGGAAATATGCTATGGACACTTATAAAACAAATGGGCCCAAGTCAACCATCACCCCGAATGGAGGTATACCTGATTCTATGTCTTCCAATTCCCAACAATAAATCGAATGAAAAATATAATTATCATTATGCAGAAATATTAGATCTGAAAAAAAAATCTTAAAATATAATTACAATGTCATTGGTGATAACCATTGCTTCAGGTGCACCATTACCTTTTATTTTCAAACTAAAAATCAAAATCAAGATTGGATAAAATTAGAAGCAAAAACCTTGCAATAATTTACTGCTTGAAAATCAGTAGATTATCATAAAATTGATAATACCCAAATTATGCACCTACATTGAATATTTCAAGAAATTACCCACAAACTCATTATTTCTATTACAATTGTTGAATATGCCTAAATCCCGTGTGAATTCAACTGCTTACACATGAACAAATTCTCTTAAAATTGATCACCACCCAATAAAAAAAATATAAAAAAGTTGTTTAACTGTTCTTGCTGGCGTAAGTGGTCCAGAATTAATAAGTTGATTCTAGCATTCAATTAGTCCATTGGGAAATACATTTTTGCGCTTATATTCTTGAAGTGGATCTTCTATTTCATCCTTCGTCCACACAACAATTGAAACAAAAGGGACAAATTATTTCAAAAAATCAACAGAACAAACCAAAGATCCAAGGATTAAAGGAATTAGAAATTCTTCGTCCACACAACAATAACCAAGCCCAGCAGAACTGAAATATGAAATATAAGGGACAAATTATTTCAAAAAATCAACAAAACAACCAAATATCCAAGGATTAAAGGAATTAGAATAAGTAATTAATGTAGTTCGAAAGATTCTTACCGGAATTGGTCTGTTGTCTTTCAAGATTATCCTGAAAAATGTCGAACCATACGGGAAAACATTTCCATCCCTTATTTTGAGAGGCGAAAGTCTGTAAGAATTCAAAGACTGCGAGAAGAGGGGAGAATTTTTAGAGAGGCATGCAGTAATTGAATACTCCAAACATGAATGAGAGATATAGGCAGAAAAATTAACAGGAAGAAACTGGGAGAGATTATATATCGCGCGAGAGAGTACACTCAAATGAATTCTGAAAGAAAAAAAAACTATTTAAGAAGAATACTGAATCTACAGAATTTTATCTAAACAATAAATCAAATAAAGTATACATCAGATAATTTTAACGAAAATAATGAAAGAAGAATAATAACATAACATATTTTTTTTCAAGCTCTGCTTCGATTTTTATGGATTGAGTCGATTTATTATATTCGATTTGTTTTTTCAGATTTCTTGACGTCAGATAAGAAAAAAAATGGAGAAGGGGTGCTGGAAGTAAACCCTAGTTTTTTCAATATTAACATAAAAAAAAAAAAAAAAGTTGTTATTTATACCTAGTTAGAATTTTGGCCTCCTCCTAAAATAGACCCCCTATGAACCATAGGCCGACACGTCATTTTTGAAGGAATTTAATTGGTCCACATCAGTCTCGAAACACTCTCCTTTCGACAACTCAGCATTAATAGTTAACACTATTAACAAAATGGAGTTTATATAAACTATAATAAACAAATAGGTATTAAATATATGTATGGATATTGTACATAGACATGCACATGAAGAGTTTAGTGGTTCACATCTTTATTCATTTGAGTTGTTCTTCGATTGTCTTACATACCACAACAATTCTTTAGCAATCTGGACATGAGTTCCACTCACAAATATCAAGTGTTCGATATCGTCTTAATTAAAGAATCTGAAGGATTTATCATTCTACGAAAAGGGTCAGCGCCCCTTCGTTCTCTATATATGGGAGCAAACATATGATATAATATATTTATTTAGTGTCTTAATAAGGGGCCATTTAATTAGAAACATTGCTTTAGTAATTCTAGAGGCATCAAGGATTTACGTAGGTTATCGTGTGAAAGTTTTAGCCGCGTTGATATTTTACGGTACACTTTGTATTAGTATTTTATTTTATTTTATTTCTTTTTAGTAATAATTTTAATATTTTACTTAATAGTTTAATTTAGTGTTTTATTAGTAGCTAACTTAGTTTTATATGTGTATGTTATAGGCAGCATGTTAGTTTTATTTTTGAATGAGATATTTTGTTTTAGTGTTAATTTAAAAGTAGTAGTAGCAATAGTAATTATTCTAGGTAGTTGTATTATAATTATTGGGTTCATATGTACAAGGCTTGATGTGTTATTATTGTTTAATTTATAGATGCTTTACTACATTGGCTTTATATTGAGTTGTTATATGCATTAAAATTTTAATATATTTGGCAATAGAGTTATACTTCAAAAATTTGATGTAATTTATTAAGTTATAACCTATATTTCTTCTTATCTGGATTTATTTAAAAGACTGAGTATGAGCTGATCTGGACTCGTGATCAAATAAGCTTGGATCTGAGGTAAGTAGAAATTCATCTACAACTACAATGAATAAAATAGTTATACTTGTATTTGTATGATGATGATTATGTGTTACTATAATTGCCTTTAGTGATTATGTAATGAATTATGTGTAGGAATATGCGTTTCATAAAGCATATCAGTCACGAGCATTAACATATGTAAATACAATTGATAATTAATATTACATGAGCATGCATAACATACGTTTTCAAGGAATGATGTTTTGTAAATCACTACTACTGCAACGAGGCATGTGAAACATGCTTACATGATGTTTGAGCCATTGCCCTGCGAGACATGTAGACGGAGCTACTTCATGATGTAGCTTAGTGCTCTGTGATGCATACAGACTTACTCCTTCATTATAGATTTCCAGTGCCATGTGATATATACAGATTGGGCTTCTTGAAAATGTAGTTTTGTGCCATTTAAGTCATTTGAATTGGGATACTATGATAAATTATACGATGAGCTCTTCGGTGCATAGTAGATAGGTTAAGGGTCCAATAAAAGAAAAGAAATTCAAAAGAAATGATTTTCATTTACATGACATTTAATATTTACATTGCAATGACTTATGATGCTCATAAAACATGTATAATTTATACTTATTGAGCTTTAACTATTTATTTATGCATTATAGGTGAGCCCATTATTCTATGATTGCTACCTGGGTGGATTGTTTGGGTTCCTATGAGTTTTGAGAAGATTTTACATGGATGACTATCTATTGGGCTTACTTTACTTTTGAAGTCTGTAATATATTTTGAGTAACTCTAATGTATATAAGCTTTAATAAAAAGTTTTCAAATAGTGTGAAACTCGTAAATATGTTTGAAAGTCTGTATAGATGAGTGATCTTGAGTTTGAGAAATTGAATTTTTCGTATCGTGTTAAAAGAAAAATACTCGACATAATATAAGACTTCTAAATTCGTTAAGTGTATATTATCTATCTATCTATCTATCTATCTATCGATCAATCTATCTATATATATATATATATATATATATATATATATATATATATATATATATATATATATATATATATATATATATATATAGGATTGGGATCACGTGGGAACCAATTCCCTGTGTGGGAACTAGGAACCCACATGAGCCTTTAGATTAAATATTTTGTATGGTTAAGATCATCACATTAATTATATTATTAATATATTTATATTAATTGAAAAGGATTTTTATGTAATTACTCACACTATCTAAAAATAACATATAATTAAATCATCTTATTCCAAAAATCAAGCTTCACAAAATCACACGTATATGCCAACTATATATTTACAAAACATGGAAAGAATGATAACACCCCTGTATCTTGATTTTTTTAGCATAATTTTAGCACACTTCCAAAGGCGGCCTTCACACGGCCCGCCCTCTTCCTTTCCCCCCCACCCCACACACACTCCTAACAAGCTTCGCCTGGGAGTGGCACACACGCGCTGCCAGCACCGACACCATGAGCCGCAACCCGCACTCGATCTGGTCGACCCTCGCCGTCAGGGCCCTGGACGGGCTCCGTCACGCCACCGCCACGTGCCACGACCTCATCTGGTGAAACTCCTCCATTGCCGCCGCGTCGTATTCATCAAGATAGCCGTCCCCCGCCGTTGTCTTCTTGGGATACGATTCCTCGATCGTCAAGAAATGACCGAAAGAGGTTGGTGAAGAGGTAAGAATGGAGGTCGCCGAGCCATAGGAAGGATCTCTCGACAGAGGTGCGCCACTCCGGGTGGAGGCACTGGGCGACATCGGCGGCGACCGTTTATGGAATATCGCAAGGTTCATTTCTTCACAGGTAAATTAGGAATATAATAAATTCACTAATTTATCCTTTGATTCCTAAACTTTTTCTCTCACATAATTACCATAATCATTGGGGACAACTAATTAATTTTAAAAAAAATGCTTGAATCAATAAGTCAAATGAAAGGAGATGATACTTTGGTATTTCTTAATTTAAGCATAAATTCAATATATTGTGATCAATTTGATTTCAGTTTTTTGTCCCAGATGAGGAGTTAAGATCTGGACTATCCATAGAGAAAATTAAAATTCGGTCATCCGCCTGTATCTAAATAGCTGCAGTTTCTTAGTTCTTTTCATTACAGTTAATGTGTGTGTGTGAACTTAGTATAGACACTGATTTTAGTTCTTTTCATTACAGGTAAATTAATTTAAAAAAAAACTTGCTTCCATATATTGATTTCCTTTTGGAAAATGTTATTTCTTTCCATGCTGAACTGTGTCGATTTTGGAGAAAGCTTTTTTGTGAACATTTTGTTGAATGTATTTCAGGGACTATGGAGTCGAGTTTGGGGATCGTGATTCCGTGAAAGATTTTCACTGCCGTTGTGGTAGCAAGATGTGCCGAGACGGTGGATCTGTGAGGAGTTAGATTACCATTTAGTTTGTTTAAGAACAAGTTAATTTCTGGAGATTCAACTTTTTTTTAATTAAAAAAGAATCAATGTTTATGACTTTGAAACCTTTGTAGCAAATGATTTGAGATGTATACCCTTGGATGGGACTTATGATTTTGGTGGCATCCTTTTGATCTGCTAAAGATTTTTCTGTAGTATATTGTTATTTTCTGTTGTAGATGGAATTGGTGTGTTCTGAGCATAACATTCCAGCATTAGCATACTTCTAAATATTTTCTTAGCATACTGCTAATTATGTTCTAAACATGTCCTAAAAAAATTAGTTTTTATTTTTTATTTTGACACATCACATTTTATTTTTTTAAAGTAGTACCATTGGACTAGCAAATTATCACCCCTGAAAACTTAAAATAATCATCACGGGTTACCAAATTACCTTAAAGAAACATCATATAATTTGCTAATGTGTGCAACTCAACAATAATATTAAATAAGCTTGATTAGCATCACTATACTAGTAAATTAGCACCCCTGGAACTTAAATAAGCATCATGGAATCATGAGCAAGGGAATTCTTATTAGAAATTTTTTTTTCACCCAATCATGAACTCAACGACATGCATAGGCAACATGACAAGGAATTTACATAGGCATCTGGACCATGGGTTCACAAGCAAATACATTTACCCAGTATAATCTAAAAAAAAAAATCATATTTTAGGCACACAAACCGATTTTTACAAACACAAACCAATTTTTAGAAATACAATTCCATGGAACAGATGATGAAAAAAACTGGGGCAAAAACAATCCTGCTACTAGTTTTTGAAGCAGCAAACAAGAGGAAAAACATCAATAATTTTTTAGCAACACAACAGAAACAAATATCCCAAATTTTTCTATGCAAAAGCAACGATGGCTTGAAATAAAATCTATCCAAGACCATTTGTTAATACACATGCACAACGACAAACAAAATCAACAATAGAGGAATTCCCTTGCAAGCTCGCCACGCCATAGAGGGGAACATGGGCTTCTCTGCCTGTCGAAAGGGTCCACAAAAGCGGCGCCATTAGGGTTAGAATGCATTACAAAAGCATGATCAACGGCGGGACCCCGACGACTCCGATCAACCAGAACTGCTCGTTCCTCTACCACTCCTCGAGCTCGATCCCGGACCATTGGGTTGACACTTTATTCTTCAAGCAAGTTTTCCACTAGAAAAATAAAAAGAAAGTTAGCAACACAAATTGGTTAATATTATCATCCCTAACAATGTTATTAGCATCTAACAATATTATGGTTTAACACGCAAAATTTAAAATTAGTAGCAAATTATGTAATTAAAGTTAACAACCAACAATAATATAATTAGCATAGTTAATTAGCAATTCCCAGCAACAAAATATATTTAAAAAATGGTCATCAAAATGTAAGTATGCTTAATCAACACATTTTAACAGTTTTTCACCAGAAAATTTTAAAAATTTGCAACACTAATTGATTAATGTTCGCATCACTAAAAAACATTATTTTATATTAGCATGCCACTAATATTATAATTTATATTATAATTCCATCATTTTATATTAGCATGCGGCTAATATAAAAATTTATATTATAATTCCATCATTTTATATTAGCATGCTACTAATATTAAAATTAGCATCACACATTATTAGTACTAGCACAACACCTTTGATCACGCATAGGCTGCAGATGGAACAAAATCGCACATATATGTTAGCACTCACTATTCAAATTAGCATCACTGGTTATTAATATTAGCACCATATTTATTTGCATCAAATTTGTTTATTCAAATTAGCATCACTCATTATTTAATATTAGCACCATATTTGTTTGAAATTAGCAACGAAAACAAGAACTGGCTGAATGTATAATAAATTCGCTAGCAACAGTGCAACAATAAGCAATATTATTAGCAAAACCAACCAATTAAAGTAGCATCGGCCTGAAATCTAAATAATCATGCTCCTTACACCGAAACCCACAATTAACAAAACATTGAATCCTAACAAATCCAAAAACCTGGGTTTCACTAGAATGAGCAACATATCTTAGATAAATTAGCAACGGGGTATATTGTCAATACATTCTTGGTAAATCAGCAACAAAAGATTGCCAAAATTTACTTTTCAAAATGTCTTGAACCCAAAACAATCATGATAAAAACTAAAAACAAAAATATTGACACACACAATCACTTAACTAGCATCACTGGACCATAAAATTAGCACCCTTTAAATTAACACCCACCTTAATTAGCACACTGCCCCTGCAATTATTAGCATGAAGCTGTTTTGCACCCAAAACCTAATATCAGCATCACATGAAGCTAATTTAGCAACAAATATTATTAATATTAGCATCATATAGTTATAAATTAGCATCACATGAAGATATTTTTGCACCCAAAAACCCAAATATCAGCATCAAATGGCATTATTATTAGCATCACACGAGTACTGTATTAGCATGGCTACTCACCAGTCCAAAATCTTCTTCTTCTTCTTACAGCTGGGCACTTGCTCTCATGGCTACTCACCAGTGAAAAATATGCCAACCACCCAGCCACAACATCCATGCCGCTGGCCCCATCACAACTCGTACCCGAGCACAATCCCTCATCTGTCTCCTCTCGGTAGACGAGAAAATTTAGCAGCGCTCCAACTACGCCTCCGCCGTCCCTCGGCTCAGAATCCCGCCGTACGAGTGGTGGTTGGAGTACCTCCAAGGCATCGGCGCCAATGGCGCCGGCGTCTCCTTCGACGGCCCCATCAAATCCGCCACCGGATTCCCACAGGTCACCCTCTCCGCCGCAACCTTCAATCGAAGCCTATGGTCGGCGGTGGCGCCAGCGATCGCGGCGGTGGCGAAGGCGATGCATGGTTTGGGGCAAGCCAGGACTGAAGTTTTGGGAGATCTGTACTGCGGGGAATTAAAATGGCTGCGATCCTTGCTCCTTTGATTTGGGAGAAATTCAGAAATGGCAAAATTACCCTTTCATCAACCCTCAAATAAGTCAACATCCGGAATTAAATGTAATTTACCATTTATATTTCCATGAACAAAGGCCGTTAGATTAAATATTTTCAATGGGCGAGATTGGTTCTCAGTTCCCACCTAGAGTATGGTTCCCACAAGATCCCACCCCTATATATATATATATATATATAATATTGTGTGTGTGTGTTAAGAGTGGCTGTGACATATTTTTACTAGAGCCAGTTTGAGCCATGTAGACTGTTTATGTACATGAACTCAAAACTTATGAAGCACAACAATCCCAATAAGTTGTTTCAATTAAATTGGTGATGCATTATATATCTCATGTATTATATTGGCAATGTGTAATTGAAATTTTATTCAATACGTACTACAACTATAGGGAGAGCTAAGGGTAATGGTAGATAAAGTAGAATGGAAGATGAAGGGACATCAAATCCACTAGATGAGACAACGCTATCATCAACCATTTGACTGAGGTTGTTGAACAACACTCACTTAAGATTCAACAACTCATCCAGCACAACGATGTATGCGGCCTACCTAGAGTTGATATTAATCATCCATGCCCTCTTGTAGAACAAATAGAGATGGTTGGTGAGAGATTTAGGAAGCTAAAATCACCTATATTTTAAGATGTTGTATACCCTCTAGGTGCAGAAGATTGGCTAAGGACCTTAGAGAATATGTTCTTATATAGTAGAATCCTTGAAGAGGAAAAAGTATTGTGCTCTTCTGCTATGCTACGTGGTAGTGCATGACACTGGTGGGACACAATGAAAAGCAATGATAATGTATATACCATGACCTGGGAGAGATTTAAATAACTTTTTAGAAACAAATGATTCACAGCTCCTGTACATGCAACCAATATGAATGATATTATACATTTAAGGCAAGGGGGTATAACGTTTGCAGACTATATTCGCAAGTTTGAGCAATTAAAAAGGTTTATTGAGCACATGGTTAACACTACTGTGATGAAGACTGAGAGATTTCTTGAAGGTCTAATTCCAGAACTCTATAAGGATGTATGTACATTTGGTACTCAAGGGTTGACATACTCACAAGTTGTTGAGAGAGCGTTTGTAGTAGAACAAGTTGACTAAGAATAAGGCATGCACAAGAGGTTCAGTGCAAAATCCACACAAGGACAAGGAAAATATTGGGTTGAGAATGAAAAGAAGTCGCCACCTCATTTTAGAACCTAAGACCTAAATCTCAACAACTACAAGGGAAACATCAAGGAGACCCAAGTAAACATTTAAAAACTGGTCAAGATAAATCACTAATACTACCATTTGCATGCCATAATGTGGAAGACCACAAAGTGGGACTTGTCTTTAGGGAACTAGATCATGTTTCTCATATGGCCAATCTGAACATATAGCTCCTATGTGCCCAAATAAACCATAACCAAATATCCAAAAAAGAGCACCGACCAGAGTTTTCACCATGACTCGAGATGATGTCGAGGAAATTATATCAGTTATTATATGTAAACTATACATATTTGGCATTTAAGCATTTGGATTATTTGACTCTGAAGCCACGCATTCATTTGCATCTACAAAGTATATCAAGAGATTAGGTAGAGTACTTGATAAAGTTGAGGTAAGTTATCATGTAATTATTCTCTTAGGATATTCAAAATAGGCAAATCATGTTTTACGATCATGTAGTATTCCTATTCCAGGTCAGGAACTTTATGTTGACTTGATTGTGTTATGTTGAATGACTATGAAATAATATTGAGTACGGATTGGTTGTCAAGATACCATGCCACTATCTATTGTAAGAAAAAGATTATAACGTTTCAACTACCTGGGGAAGAACCTTTCTCTTTTGTGGGGGTTAGTAAAAATCGTGGATTCCCAATGATCTTAGTAGTAAAGGCACAATGATTGTTAGAATCTTATTGTGAAGGCTACTTAGTAAGTGTGACGTGTACAAAAAATCAGGATTGCACTAGTGTTAATGAAGTACCCGTAGCCCAAGATTATCATGAAGTATCTCTCGATGATCTTCTAAATCTATAACCCAATTATGAAAAAAGTTCATGATTGACTTATAGTCAAGAACAGCTCCAACATCCAAATCACCATATAGAATGGCACCAACTGAGCTGAAAGAGTTGAAGATCCAGTTGCAAGAGTTATTGGATAAAGGCTTTATCAGGCCTAGTTTTTCACTATGGGGGTGCACCAGTGTTATTTGTTCAAAAGAATGTGCATAGACTATAGAGACTTGAATAGAGTTACCATTAAGAGCAAGTCCCTTTACCTAGAGTTGATAGTTTATTTGATCAACTTCAAGTTACAACTATATTTTCTAAGATCGAGTTGCGCTCGGGATACCATAAACTCAAGATTAAGGAGGAAGATATTTCCAAAATAGTATTTAGTACGAGATATGGACATTAAGAATTTTTAGTGATGTCATTTGGTTTGAAAAATACCCCAACAACATTTATGGATCTAATGGATATGATGTTCAAAGACTTTTTGAGAAAATTTGTTATTGTGTTTATTGTTGGTATCTTGATCTTTTCCAAATCCAAAGAAGAACATGCTGCACATCTCAGAAAAGTGTTAGAACTATTGAAAGTAAAATAACTATATGCTAAGTTTAATAAATGTGAATCTTTGTTAGATAAAGTTTTATTATTAAGGCATGTAATATCTAGAGTTGGAATTTTAGTAGACCCAAGTATAGTAGAGGCAGCTAACAATTGGTCATGCCTTACAAATACTTCTAAAATTGTAGTTTTCTTGATTTAGTAGGATACTATCGTAGATTATTTGAGGGATTCTAATATTGCTTTACCATTAACACTGTAAGGCGATTTCTCAAGAGTGAAAAAAGAGGTTATCTTTGGCACATGTCCTAATCAGGTGTATAAGTATTATTAATCAAGAGTAAACTATGTTTATATATAATAATTATGTATAAATTTTATTCTATACCTATGTTATAAGATTATGTATATATATTTATAGGTGTGTGTGAATATGTGTAGACACAGTGTTTACATATATCACCTATATTAAACATATATGTGTTAAATACATGTATAGATATTATACATAGATATATGCTTGAGGAGGTTAGTGGTTCACATCTTTTTTCACTTGTAAGCCTAATTATAAATATCATCTATTGATTCTATTTATTAAAACCCAACAATTATAAAAGACGAATAACCAATTACGATATAATTCAATAATCCAAATACAAAAACAATGAAAGGATCATACTTGACTTATTGAAATTCACAATCTATCAAACACTCATCGTTTCTAACCTCGGAATAATAAGAAAGTAGCTAGACATAGTTAAAATATTATTAATATAATTTATCGAGCAATTTATGAGCAAGAAAAATTAATAAAATAATAAATAAAACCTGATGTTTTGGAGATAATCTATCGTTCTTCGTGTTCCTTGTAATCCTTGCCCAACTCCATGCAACTCGTGCATAAAATAGGTGTAGATAAGGTTTTACTGAGAAAATCATAAAATAATTTTACAACCCTAATCATGCTCTTAATAACCAAAAAGTAAAACAAGAAAGCTCTAGAAAAATAAATAGAATAATTAAGCATCAAAAGATAATTCACAAATTCAAACCATATTCTTAAAACTTACAAGTTTTTCTTCTTTTTCCCAAGTTGAATACTTGAAAAAGATAAATATTGATGAATGAAGAGTGTTTGGTGTGTAGGAACAAGGCCAAACTATGTATATATATGGTTTGGAAACTCCTTGGAGGTTGAGAAAAAGAAGAAGTATAAAGAAAGTAGGGTACTAAATAATAATGCAGCTTTTTATTAAATATTTGTTTTCGACACCCAACCAGTAGTTTGGGTGTATGATCGGGTGCCTCCTTGGGTACACTCCTATCTTTTTCGAAAAAAATATTCCACCTAACATCACAATCAACCACCAACTCAGGTCCTCGCTTGGGTATGCAATTATTCTTCTGTCCTAATCCACCCAACCTCACACCTGGCCAATTAGTTGGGTACCTGCTTAGGTTTGTAGGAACAAGAGCCTATCTAGGGTCACCTAATGTCGGTCGGGTGCCTGCTCAAGTATTAGCTGGTGGGCAAAAAAAAAATTGTTTTACTTTTTTAAATAATGAATGAAAGCAAAAAAACAAACTACTCTAATAATAAATTAAACTAAAAGAAATTAAACTTCATTTTTTTTCCTCCAAACAAGCACTAAGTTTAATGTTTTCGGACAAACGCCCGTTAAGTCTAAGGGATGCCCTAATATAAGCAATGAAAACACCCTTATTATAAAGTTCATCATCTTGTACTTTGTCACATATATCAAAAACAAACTCAACATAATTGTCACCAAAAAAATGATAAAAAGGAGAATCAAATATGTTTATAAAAATAGTTAAATGTTTGAGCTTCTTTCTCTATGTCTATCAATGCTCGTGCAGTGTACATGAATGGTCTCCCAAGTATAAGCACAACATAAATATCATCCTTCATGTCCATCACCACAAGATCCACTAGATAATTGAAAGGTCTGATATTGATGACCACATCTTCTGTTCCTCTAAGATGCACTACCATCTGATTCACCAAACTTAACCTCATGTCAGTTATCCTCAATTTCATAATACCTAGTTTTTGAAAAGTAGCCAATGACATCACATAACACTTGACCCTAAATCACAAAGAGCTCATTTAGCTCCAAAATTATATATATTAGATGAGATCATAGAACCTATGGGGTCTTCTTTATTCTTTGGAAGTGATGCATCAAAATATTGCATGTCTTATAAATCTCTTGTCTATCAATCTTCTCAGCTTCTCCATGCATCCATGGTGCTCCGCCACTTAAAATAGCGTTACACGACTCTCTTGGGTTCAATTCTGTATCGCTTGAAGATTTACTCCTCTCATAGTCTTGATCAACAATAGCATCCGACTTTGATTTGTTCTTGAGAGAACACCGAAAAGTGTCCTTTATTAAAGCATGTGAAATCGCTCAAGTGTTTGCTTCTTCTCTTTGATAATTTACCCATTCACAACCTTCAAATCTGGAGGAGGATGAAGTATATATAGTCTTTGTGATACCATATGACAAGATATCATTTTTCCAATAAATTGTATAAAATCCTCCTCTATTATTATTGAATTACTGCTCACATAATTCGCTTTTAACAGATCCAGCGAAAAACCCACACTATTTAATGGTTCTCCCATGTCTTTTGAATGTAATTGATTTGTTAATGTTATAAATATTGTAGAAATCTCTTCAAGAGAATCCACCTCTTTCACCTTGGCTAGTCGGAAGGCTATTGATAATTTCTCATATACATATGTTCAACAAGTGAAAACACATCTCTAGTGAACTTTAAAAATAATGAAACTCATTCCGCCACATCAATCAAAGCTTGAGTTTGTCCCCTCATCCCGTTGTAGAAGAAACAAATTTGTTGTGTTTCCATAAAATATTATCGATGACGCTTTTGGAAAAGCTCTCAGAATCTATCCCAAGATTCATACAATGACTTTATATCAAACTGAGTAAATCTTGTAATCTCGATCGTCAATTGCATCATTTTTGTTAGAGGGAGTCTTTTTTCAAGAAAATTATCCTTCGAATCCTCTAACGTCGTTATTCTCCTATCGTTGACCAATTTTAGCCAATGTCTTGCCTTGTCCTTTAAAGAGGATGGGAACAAATGTAGACTAAAAGCATCTTGTGATACGCCATTTATCTTTTATAAGTCGATTTTTTATAGAAAATGCGCAAGATGTTCCTTAGGATCCTCAACTGTGTTATCCCCAAACTACTCTTAAGAAACCAATCAAGGTATACTTGATTTCAAAATTATTAGCTTGAATATGAATATGAGACATTCTCATGCTCGTTGTGCTCATTTGGCTCATTCTCGTGCTTGCTCATCTCTCTCGATTGTGGTAATTTTATCATCGAAAACACACTTGATGATGTCTTCAACCTGTACACGTCTCTATCACCTACTGTCATAGCTCTATTCACTGCCCTTAACTTTCTAGTAGCTGCTTCAAACTCTTGATTGTAAATGATGAGTGGTCCACTCACGAGAACGCGTAGTCATGTATTACGCATAATCAACCAAAAATAACAATGTACCAAATAAAAAAAATCTCTAAATTAAAATCCAAACTACTTATCAAAATATTAGTACCAACTAGTCCCTAACAACGACACCAAAAACATGTTTGCATGATATTTTATCTACCGCAAGTGTACGACTCTCAGATGTAGTAATGGCGAGCAAGGTCTTATTCAATGGAGACTAGTTAGACTTACTACATTCATTGTAATAGTTACGATTTTATTTAGAGAGTCAAAATAGAAATCGTTGAAAAAATAACATAAAAATAAATAAAATAAAAATATAGAGAAAATAAGGGATAGGTATGATTCCTAGAAAATGGTTTCGATTGACAACTCTTTCTTTAATGATAAACAACTTTTATTAATGTTCTATCCTATAAAGCATCACAATGGTCAACCCTGGTAGAAGATGAAAATTTGTAGACTCAATTACCCATGCACCTTACCATTCGGTCGATGTCACATAATTTAGCGTTTATAAAAATTAATAACGTCCATTAGAATTATACTCTTGTATAATATCTATGTTGTCTATCTTATTTTCTAATATTTGCAAATAAATGTAAAGCAGTGATCAAGTGGTAACATGAATTTAAGATAAGATAAAAATGAGTAGGATTCAAACCAAAATACTAAATACTTTATTATCATAAATACATAGTCGTCAATCTAATCTCGTGTTCTAAATAAAAGGGATTTATTCGGACATGGTTATAAGAAAACACATATTCATGTTTGTATGACACATTATCAAACTACACAACTAATGAAAATAGAGGGGGAGAACCGTGACAAGCCATGATGACTCATGTGAGCTCCATCATCTCGTCCTGTGTATGGTAAGGCATCACTCCTCAATCTTAGGTCTCCCAATATCCTCCAAAATTGTCTTTTATATATGATATTTATGATCCTTTTCTCATCTAGGCGGGTTGAGTATTTATAGTACTCCTAAACCCTAATTTAAGCCTAAAACCCCTAATTAATAATAATGCTTGCCGAACTACACCTGACAACCTATTTCGGTACCTGTTCTAGTGTCAATCCCTGTTGCTCATTGTGTTTGCTCTTAATTTTACCACCACAAGTGTACGGGGTTCAATATTAGTAATGGTTGAGCAATGTTTTATCCACATAGACTAGAATTAAGTACTCTAATCATAGTAGATTGATCTTACTTAGAAATTCAAATATCAAATGTAATAATTAATTTAAAAGCAAACTTTAGGCAAATCAGAAGTATTAAAGAAAATATGCGAGATTAAAGATTTATAAAAAATGGTTTTGATTGACAACTCTTTTGTTTTATGATAATAACCCTTTGATCAAATGTCTAATCCTATAGGGCTTTGCAAATCAGACATTTACTCCAATTACGAAAGTAATGGTATGTAGACTGAATTACCCATATGTCTATACTTTAGTGTACTAACCGCCTAACTGAAATATGTAATTCGGCTGAAAAATGATCATAAGATTATAATAACCCCTCTCAGATAGATGAACATCCTGTACCCTGTCTACGCCACCTGTCTCGTTACTTAAATAGTGTTCTGCCACATTTGACATTAATTCAATATTTGTAATTAAATCCAAACGTTGATCAAGTACTTACAAGAGATCAAAAGAAGATAGAATGTATATGTATTAAATAAATAAACAAAGTGTTTTAATATCAAAAAATCAAATTCATCAATCTATTCCATGTTCGGAATCATACAATTTATAATAACATGGTTATAACAAAACTTAATATTAAAAGGAAAAGAGAATGAAGAATAGTTACGAACCATGATGACTCTTAGGGAACTCCATCTTATCATCCCATGGATATAAGGGAGTAATCCTCTATCCCTGTCTCCCAATCTCCTCTAACACGATCTTTTGTGTGTTTCTAAGTGTTCTCTAGGTGTCTGGAGTAGGTCTTCACGTTGATGGTGTGTAGGGTATTAATAGGGGTAAAAAACCTTAAAACACATCTCTTAGAATTTCGTGGTCGTTGCCCACACTCGACTTTTAGTCAGGTGGTAAGTTAGGTGTAGCTTTAGTTGTGTACTCGATTTACACACCTGACTAGTAACTTGAGTGGAAACTCAGGTGTATCTTCCTTCTCACTTTTAGCCCTTAAAAACTCAAAATTAGACTTATGTGTTTTCATAAGTGTTGTAAATCAATCTATTATATTTTTGTGGCAGTTTGAATCACCATTATTGGACTCCATATAAGAGTGTTATGGCTCTAATTCCAAATAGTTGCAACATGTTTTCTTCAATTTTCATATTTTCTCTTCCTTGGCGTTCATTTTCAAATTCTTCTATTATTTCTTCCTTCCTTGTTCATTCTTTGGTCACCTAACTTGGGGTTGTAAATGTTTGTATTCTGAAAAGGCTCTAAAACGTATCATTTATCTATGAAAAACAACAAAAACACTAAAAGCGTAATATTTTCCAAGAATTAAGAAAAACAAGGAAGATCATATGAAAAGTGTACGTGTAACCTATGAAATGATATATAATATACCATTAAACCAAGTATATTTGAATTCAAACACATTGTCTCTTCTACTCGATCTCAGCTTGGGTGCCGCCTCGGGTACAAGTCCTAGTTGATCCATTGTCTATCCTATCTAACCTCAGCTCAGGTGTCTGGTCGGATGTCACCTCGGGTGTAATCTATATCCATCACACCCAACCTTGGCTTGAGTACACCTATACAAAGGTTGGGTATCTTCTTTTTCACACCCATTTTGGCTTTTATACTTCATCTTTCATCCTTGTGCATCCTTTGATTGCCTATCATGGGTTTGTTAACGCTATTTCTTCAAAAAGGCCAAACGAATTAAAGCATAATATTTTTTTAGAAATCCATAAAACAATGAATATCACATGAAAAGCATACAAGTAGAATTCAAAACACAATAAAATATACCCTTAATAACATGTAATTCTGCATGCGAACACCAATGGTGTCTTCACGTGTTATTAGTATCTCATCTATATACACTAGAGTAGGAATTCGTTTACCATTTTACTACTTGTAAAAAAGAGAGGAATATGACATAGAGGCTTTGAAGTCTAGTGGAAGAATACATTTTTTTAGAGTGGTGAACTAAGCTTTGGGAGCTTGTTTGAGGCCATATAAGGAATTTTCAAGTTTCCACACAGCAGTAGGTTGAGACTGATCAACAAACCCCTCTGGTGATAAAATTGATTCTGGTATGGACACTAAAAACCATTATTCTGAAAACCGGACCGATCATCGAACCGGTAAAGCTACAGGTTCAGTGGTTCACAGGTCCAACCATGGTCGGACCAGTTTTATATATATATATATATTATATATATATATATATATATATATATATATATATCACTATTAAATATGTTATAAATAAATAGAATAAATTAGATTAATAAAATATATGATTATAAAATATTTTAAAATTTAATTCAAAGAGTCCATATGAATAAATATGAATTCATCAACCACAATACAACATAGAAAAATATAGTTGAATTAAATATAATGAAGAAAAATCAAATCAAATAGTTCAATTCTAATATCATCACTCCAAGTCCAATAACTTCCAAATGAAATAAAATTAACCATCATAATTTGTATTTATTTGTACTCCAAATAAAAAAAATAAGACCCCGTCAAAGTTTATTTAATATAAAAATTAGAAAAAAAAACCAAAAAAATCAAAAAAACCGGTTGAACCTGTCACAGGTTCACCGATCCAACCGGTTCATGACCGGTTTGACCAATTTTTGACCGGTTTTTGAGCCCAGCGGTTTGCAAATGAAAACCGGACCGGTGTGGTGACCGGTTCCCGGTCGAACCGGCCGGTCCGGTCCGGTTTTCAGAACTATGCTAAAAACTCACCACCGATATTTCGTATGCATGTCCAGGACTATCATTTAATAGGGAGTTTGATACTAGAAGAAGGTTCTACATTGAGGTTTGCACAATATTATATTTATGACACTGCAAACGAAGTTTAAAACTGAATTAAGTCGGTTAGGTATGATTTTCAACTTCATGAATTATAATTGGTTATTCGAATAAATTTATTAATATTTTTATAGTATTGGTATATTATTTTTTACATTTATGCAGGAAAGGCAGTGCAAACAACTCTCTCCGTACTGAAATTGTAGTTGAATTCAAATCCATGTTAGATAGGGAAAATAACTGATAATTTTGGATGAAACTTTAATGATGCATATACATTATTTTGAAATTCTAGATAAGATATTGAAAGATATAATGAGACTTAAGAGGCCATAGATATTCCATATGAAATTATAAATGTGGTACCAGGGGAGATGTTTATCAAATTCTTTCGGTGATTCCTTAAGGTACTTGGCCAAACATCGTACATGCAACCATTAATTCTTCCCACTTGTGGAGATATTGTACGGTTCTGTGATTGACAAAAAATATGGTGCTTCAAAATTTCAGCTAAAATCCTGATTTAGTTGAATTGAAAGAGTTTTCTTAGTGGATAAATAACATTGGATTTGGGACAGTTGAAGGATCAAATGATGGTATCGTTGAAATCGATATCCTAGAGGATCCATTATTGTTAGATGATGGTGATTCTATTGCATCGATTGTGGCTAGCACATATTTATAATTTGGAACAAATACTGGAAGTTCTGTTTATTTGGAGGGCCGAGCTATTCTTGCACCAACACTTGATGTAGTCAAATTTAATTAATGAATACATGACTTCAGTGAATGGAGGATCATGTAAGTATATCTGAGATCTGATAGTGCATGAAAATCTGATACAAATGTTGACATTTTTCAAGATGTCCACTCACCTGGATTTTTAAACACAATAGTGTTCTGGGTTATCGAATCATGAGTTACAACTGAAAGTTGATACTTCAATCATGTTGTTGAAAAATATTGATTATTCTCTTGATTTGTGCAATAGAACTAGATTGGTTGTCACGAATTAGGTGATCATATTTTGGAGGCAACAATTCTCTAAGGAAGAAAAGCAGGTGAATTAGTACTCATTCCAAAAATGACCATACCATCAGATTCTAGGTTACCTTTTAAGTTTCAACGATGACAATTTGAAGTTTTTGTATCATAAGAAATGACAATTAATAAAAGTCAAAGCCAATATCTATCTCACGTTAGACTTTTCTTAAAAATCAATCTGCAGTCATGGTCAACCGTATGTTGCGATATCAAGAGTGACCAATCAAAAAGGTTTAAAATTTTTGATTTGTGATTATGATAACAAATATAAAAAGAAAAAAAAAACTGCTAATGTTGTGTATAAGGAAGTATTTCATAATTTCTAAACTACAATTCCCCGATTAATAATACTTTTATTAACTATTTCCTATTTAATATTTAATTATTCAATTTATTTTAATTTATTAATTTCTTTTACTTTATTATACTTTGGTTTAATATTTACTGCGTTACTTTAAAGGATAACCTCTTATTTTTATATTATATATCATTCAACATAAGAATAATATACAAAAGATTGGCTCATTACACATTATTCCCCCGTACAACGTACGGGTGTAATACTAGTTATTATCGAAAGCTGGATGGTTTCTGGAAACAAAAGATGTTTTCTATTTATATAGAAACACCAATCAAAACACCGGTGAATTACATAATATAAATAAAAAAACTAACAAAAACAAATAGAGCTGGATATAGACTTTTTTTTCAAAGTATATTTGAAAGATTTTAATAAAAATTAACGGTGAGAGTATGTTACCTTTGATAAAAATATACAAAAAATTTTATTCAAAATAAATATCATATTTTGCATATAATAAAGAAAATTCCACATATTTCAAATAAGTTGAAAAGGAGTAAAGTTGAAAACATAGAGCATCTCGTGATGTCATATTAATACAAAATGAGACCCAATGAAATAATTTTAAAATTTTCAAATGTATCATGCATTTTCATCTTATAAATATTATCAAGAAATCAAATAAATATATGCTCCACCTTCAAAATTAGGTAGCTAATATATGAAACAAGAAATCGGTATGTGATAAAAAATTTTAAATAAGCACTATAATATGGTGGGGAATATAATGGGGACAAATGCAGAATGAAGAATTTTAAAAATTGAACCATTATAAATTCTAAAAATAAAGGTCAATTTAATCTTAACAATTATTTTGGGAAGATTTTAAGAAGGATAATTAGTATAGGTAAAAATTAGTATTTTAAAATAAGTATCATGCAAATCGCATTGCGTTTTGAATCCAACATCATGTAGCGTAAATAGCGTTGTCTATTACGTGAGCTATTTTTTTAAACATGTTATTTTAATATTAAAAAATAATTATATATTTCTTGTGAGTTATTTTTAATATAAAATATTTTTTTCTCGAAATATAACTTATTATATAATCTCAACAAATAATGTATAAGGTCCAACAAATATTAAAAAAAATTAAGATTCATAAAACACAATAGAAAATAACAAATAATATAGAACTTTATAATAGTATATAATAAAATATTAAGTTTTATAAGAATATCTGGGATGATTAATATTCATATTAAGTTAACTAGGCTCTCTAAAACCTTACAATGGTGGAATCACAATGTTTTTAGGAATGTCTTTAGTCTTGTTAGAAATGCTGAAAGGGCGGTTTCTCAAGCCCAAAGTGATTGGGACTCTGTTGGTTCTGAAACTAACCTCATTTATCTCAAAAAGTGTGCTGATTTGACCTATGCTGAAAAATGTGAGGAATCCTACTGGAAACAAAAAGCTGCAGTCAGGTGGTTATTAGAAGGTGAGAGAAACACCAAATTCTTTCACTCCTTTGTACAGAAGAAAAGAAGCAGGGCAAAAATTCACTCTATTGTTGATAATAGGACTGTACTCACTGACATTGATGAGATAAAGAAGTCTGGATCAAAATATTTTGAAAATCTTTATTTCAATGATCATGTTCGTGGGGGTTTCAGTGTGATAGAGGGTATGGAACCTCTCCCCCCAACCTTTGATGTTCATAAACTATGTGACCCACCTTCTAAAGAGGATATAAAAAATGCATTATTTGAAATAAGAGCTGATAGTGTGGCTGGACCTGATGAATACCCTACCTCCTTCTTTCATATCTGCTGGGATATTATCCAAAATGATGTCATTGAAGCTGTTTTAGACTTCTTTGAAGGGAATAAAATGCCTCCAAGTTTCACAGCCACCACAATTATCCTTCTCCCAAAAGTTCCTAATCCTACTGTTTGGAATGAATTCAGGCCCATAAGTCTCTGTAATGTTACAAATAAACTCATCTCTAAACTCATTAATAACAGACTTGCTCCTCTTTTACCTTCCTTGATTGCCCCAAATCAAAGTGGTTTTGTTAAGGACAGATGGATTAGTGAAAATATTTTAATGTCTCAAGAAATGATGCATTCCATTGATGATCCAAGAACTAATGTTAATCTTGCTCTTACATTAGATATGGCTAAGGCTTATGACAGAGTTCAATGGCCTTATCTTTATCATATTTTGAAAGTTCTTGGATTCCCTGAAAGGTGGATAGAATTCATTGCTAACTGTATTGTAGATTGCAGTTTCTCAGTCCTTATCAATGGTGAACCCTCAAATATTTTCAAATCTTATAGAGGACTCAGACAAGGTGACCCCCTTTCCCCTACCTTGTTTGTCATAGCTGTAGATTACCTTTCCAGGGGGCTAAATAATCTATTCTTTGACCACCCCAGTATGTTTTTTCATTGTAAGAAAGGATCCCATGTTACTCATTTATCTTATGCAGATGATATTATAATCTTTATAAATGGAAGGGTTAAGGGTCTTAAGTGGTTAATGGAATTTCTTGCTTCTTATTCTTCTATCTCTGGTCAAGCCATTAATCACTCTAAAAGTACCTTCATTATAAGCTCCAAATGTAAACCACAATTTGTTTCAAAAATCCAATCCATCACTGGTTTCAAACTTGCTCATTTGCCTATCAATTATTTAGGAGCTCCTCTATTTAAGGGAAGTCTCAAAAAATATCTTTTCATATCTTTGATCCAAATATTCCAGGGTAAGATTTTGGGTTGGGCTAATAGATTGCTTTCCCATGGGGCAGATTACTTCTTATTAAAAGTGTTCTAGCATCCTAAACAGTTCATCTCTTTCATGTCCTTCAGCCACCTGGTAATGTTGTTCATATACTAGAACAAATAATGACATCCTTCTTCTGGGGATCATATGGGACTAGAAAGACCATTAACTGGATTTTTTGGGAGCAAGCCTGTAAGGCTACAAATGAGGGGGGTATTGGGTTGAGGAAAATTTCAGATTTTATCAAAGCTTATTCCATCAAACTGTGGTGGAGATTTAGAATGCAGAAATCCTTATGGGCCAATTTCTTGAGGGAAAGGTACTGTTTATACAAGTTTCCTGGTTCTATACTAATTTCAGTTCATGATAGCCAATGTTGGAAAAGATTATGCAAAATCAGAAAATTGGCTCAAGCTCACATTTACTGGATTCTTAGGAAAGGGGATATTAGCTTCAGGCATGAACACTGGGTTGGGGAAGTTCCTTTAGATCATTATATTCCAGATGATCATGACAATTTCTGTGATATTAAAGTCAATAAGTTCTAGATCAATGGCACCTGGAATTTCCAGAAACTGTGCACAGTGCTTCCTTTTAAACTGGCTCATCTTGTATGCACAGTGCCTATCAACTGTGATGGTGAAGATAAGTTGATCTGGAAAGCATCATCTGATGGTGTTTTTAATACTACTTCTGCCTGGAAAATTGTTGTTGAGCCACATGTCAAACAAAGGATTTTTGAATTTTTCTGGAATAAATACATCACATCTACAATTGTTGTTTTCCTCTGGAGGCTGGTACATGACAGGATTTCTGTGGATTCTAAATTACAGAAAAAGGGATTTCACATGGCCTCAAGATGCTATTGCTGTGGAGATATTGCAGGTAACCCTGATCCTATGGCTTTTTTCAGCTTTTCAAATTGAAAATTCTGAGCATCTTTTTTTTTTTTAAAGTGAAGTTAGTTCTAAAATATGGGAATATTTTGCAAAACTGTTCAACCTGAGGTTACCTCAGTCAAAAAATGTGAGTATATTCCTAAACTTTTGGGCAAACTCATTTTCTAATGTTCCTACAACAAATTTGAGTATTTTAATTCCATGTTTGGTGTTCTGGTTCATTTGGATTTCAAGGAATGATGCTAAATACAGGGGTATCAATGTAAAGGTGGAAAGAATATTGGGGAAAATTTATAATTACCTGTTTTATTTGGCTAACAAACTGAACTGGAAAATATGGAAGGGGGTCAGGCATCTTGTTGGGGGTTTTAAAATGCAAGTAATGGAGCCCAGAATGAAGTCTTCGTCTATCCTAGTCAGATGGAACAAACTAGAGTTGGGCACGATCAAAATAAACTCGGGTGGATCTGTACAAAAAGGAAAGGCAGGAGGAGGTGGCATTATCAGGGGCCCAGAAGGTGAAGTGTTGATGGCATATTCCATTTGCTTCCAAGCCCAGTGCAGCATTGAAGCAGAGGCCCAGACACTTGTATATGGACTGAAACTCTTGGAAAGAATTTCAGCACAATGTTATTGGATAGAACTGGATGCACAAGCCCTACTCCAACTTATTCAAAATTCTTCATAGCAAGGAATGTGGACTTTGCAGCATGATTTATTAAAAATTCGGAAATTCTGTGAAACCCACAAGGTCAAAATGTCGCATATCTATCGAGAAGGGAACAAACCGGCAGACTTTCTAGCAAATTTAGGAGGTCGGGATCAGAGAGATGTAATATATAATTCAAAAAATTTACCGAAAATGTGTAAAAGTCTATGTCGGATGGATCAACTTGAATACCCATCATTCCGTTTTACCAAAACCTAGATCGTTTGAATTTGAGGTTAGATTTTTTAGGATAATACAGGGTTAGATATTTTTCCCCTCAAAAAATATCATGTAATCCTTGGTTGTAATTTGACATTTTCTAATAGTCAATTCTATAAAATTCCACCCCTCGGGTGTTTAAAAAAAAGGTTTTATAAGAATATCTAGAAAAAGGTAGTCAAATTGATCATCCGTTGGATCAAATAATATAAATGAAAAAAAAGGATCAAATAATATAAATGGAAAAAAAAGTATCAAATAATTAGTAAAAACCAAAAACCACAAATTATTATCGAAAGCTAGATGGTTTCTATTTATATGGAAATAAAAGATGTTTTCTATTTATATAGAAACACCAATCAAAACACCTGTCATTTACATAATATAAATAAAATAATTAACAAAAACAGATAGAGCAGAATATAGACTTTTTTTCTAAAAGTATATTTGAAAGATTTTATTAAAAATTAACGGTGAGAGTATGTTATATTTGATAAAAATACACAACAATTTTTAATCAAAATAAAAATCATATTTTGCATAAAATAAAAAAAATTTCACATATTTCAAATAATTTGAAAAAGAATAAAGTTTAAAACATAGAGCATCTCGTGATGTCATATCAATACAATTTGAGACCCATTGAAATAATTTTAAAATTTTCAAATGTATCATGCATTTTCATCTTATAAATAATATCAAAAAATCAAATAAATATATGATCCACCTTCAAAATTAGGTAGTTAATATGTGTAACAAGAAATCAGTATGTGATAAAAATTTAAATAAGCACTATATTCTAGTGGGGAATATAATAGTGACAAATGCGGAATGAAGAATTTTAAAAATTGAACCATTATAAATTCTAAAAATAAAGGTCAATTTAATCTGAATAATTTTTCAGGGAAGATTTTAAGAAGAATAAACAAGAAAAGTATTAGTATATGTAAAAATGGTGTTTTAAAACAAGTATCACGCAACGCACATTGCGTTTTGATCCCAACATCATGTAGCGTAAATAGCGTTGTCTATTGCGTGAGCTATTTATTTAAACACGTTATTTTAAAATTAAAAAATAATCCTATATTTCTTGTGAGTTATTTTTAATATAAAATATATTTTTCTCGAAATATAACTTAATATATAATCTCAACAAATAATGTATAAGGTCCAACAAGTATCAAACAAAAATAACGATTCATAAAAAACAATAGAAAACAACGAATAACATAGAACTTCATGATAGTATATAATAAAATGTTAAAATTTTTTAAGCCGTTTGATCAAATAATATAAATGAAAAAAAAATACCAAAGAATTAGTAAAAACTAAAAACCACTTTAATAAATGGTACCAAAGAATTAGTAAAAACCAAAAACCACTTATTATTATCAAAAACTTGATGGTTTATATTTATATGGAAACAAAGGCTGTTTTCTATTTATATAGAAACACCGATCAATTAAATAATATAAATAAATAAATAAACAAAAATAAATATAGGAGAATATAGACTTTTTTCTAAAAGTATATTTTAAAAATCTTAATAAAAAGAATAACGGTGTGAATATGTTACATTTGAAAAAAAATATACAGTAATTTCTTTTTTCAAAATAAAATCATATTTTGCAAATAATAAAGAAAATTCCAAACATTTCAAATAAGTTGAAAAAAAATAAAGTTGAAACATAGAGCATCTTGTGATGTCATATCAGAATACAATTCGAACTCCACTGAAATAATTCTTAAAATCTCAAATGTATCATGCATTTTCATCTTATAAATAATATTAAGAAATCAAATAAATATATATGCTCAACCTTCAAAATTAAATAGTTAATTTGTGAAATAAGAAATTACTATGTGATAAAAATTCAAATAAGCAATATAATCTGGTGGAGAAAATAATGGGGACAAATGCAAAATGAAGAATTTTAGAAATTGAACCATTATAAATTCTAAAAATAAATGTCAATTTAATTTGAACATTATTCTTGGGAAGATTTTAAGAGGATAAACAAGAAAGATATTAGTATAGGTAAAATTAGTGTAATAAAACGCGTATCACGCAACGCGCATTGCGTTTTGATTCCAATATCGCGTAGCGTAAATAGTGTTGTGTATTGCGTGAGCTATTTATTTAAACACGTTATTTTAATATTAAAAAATAATTATATATTTCTTATGAGTTATTTTTAATATAAAATAATAATGTTTTTTTTTTTTTTGGAAATATAACTAAATATATAATCTCGACATATAATGTATAACGTCCAACAAGTATTAAGCAAAAATTACGATTCATAAAAATGAATAGAAAACAACGGATAATATAGAACTTTATGATAGTATATAATAAAATGTTAAAATTTTGTAAGAATATCTAGAAACAAGTAGTCAAACTGATTAGCCGTTGGATCAAATAATATAAATGGAAAAAAAAGGATCAAATAATATAAATGAAAAAAAAGGTATCAAAGAATTAATAAAAACCAAAAACCACGTATTATTATCGAAGGCTGGATGGTTTCTATTTATATGGAAACAAAAGATTCTTTCTATTTATATAGAAACACCAGTCAATTACATAATATAAATAAAAAAAAATTAACAAAAAAAATAGAGGAGAATATAAACTCTTTTCTAAAAGTATATTTGAAAGATTTTAATAAAAATTAACGGTGAGAGTATGTTACATTTGATAAAAATAGACAACAAGTTTTATTCAAAATAAAATCATATTCTACAAATAATAAAGAAAATTCCACATATTTCAAATAAATTGAAATCTTAATTTTGCATTTGTCTCCATCATATTCACCACCAGATTATAGTACTTATTTGAATTTTTATCAAATACTGATTTCTTATTTCACGAATTACCTACCTAATTTTGAAGGTTGAGCATATATTTATTTGATTTCTTAATATTATTTATAAGATGAAGATTCATGATACATTTAAGAATTTTAGAATTATTAAAATGGGTCTCAAATTGTATTCTGATATGACATCATATCGGAATACAATTTGAGACCCATTGTAATAATTCTAAAAAAATTAAATGTATCATGAATTTTCATCTTATAAATAATATTAAGAAATCAAATAAAATATATGCTCAACCTTCAAAATTAGGTAGGTAATCCGTGAAATAAAAAATTAGTATTTTATAAATAAAGAAAACCAAATAAGCACTATAATCTGGTGGGAAATATGATGGAGACAAATGCAAAATTAAGAATTTTAAAAATTGAACCATTATAGATTCTAAAACTAAAGGTCAAATTAATTTGAAAAATTATTTTTGGTAAGATTTTAAGAAGATAAACAAGGAATATATTAGTATAGGTAAAAATAAGTGGTTTAAAACGCGTACGCAATGCGCCTTTTGATCACAATATTGCGTAGCGTAAATAGATAGCGTTGTGTATTGCGTGTGTTATTTATTTAAACACGTTATTTTAATATTAAATATTAATTATACATTTCTTGTAAGTTATTTTTAATATAAAATAATTATTTTTTCTCAAAGTCTAACTTAATATATAATCTCAACAAATAATGTAAGGCAAACACTTCAGTTAGCCCGTTAGGCCATCTGACCCGATATTATAATGTATTCGTTTTTGTACTATGATGTATTGGTTGTTTACTTTAAAGTATTAGTTTTTCATAAATCTCTGACCCGTGATATGATATATTGGTAGTTTTTGTACTGTAATATTTTTGTACTATAATGTATTGGTTTTTTATTATAATGTATTAGTTTTTGCACTATAATGTATTGATGTGAAATTTGGCCTAACGGATGATCCGTTAGTCCGGCCGAACAAGAGTGTTGCCCATAATGTATAAGGTTCAACAAGTATCAAACAAAAATTATGATTCATTAAAAACAATAGAAAACAACGAATAATATAGAATTTTATGATAGTATATACTAAAATGTTAAAATATTGTAAGAATATGTAGAAACAAGTAGTCAAATTGCTCAGTCGTTGGATCAAATAATATAAATGAAAAAAATATCAAAGAATTAATTAAAGGCAAAAACCATTTATTATCATCGGGATGGTTTCTATTGTAAAATTTTCTTATTAGCGAGAAAATCTGGACGTCGTCTCAAGTAAATAAAGACCAGGTATAATAAGAATGGAGTGTGAAACAAGTTAAAATTTTAATGGATGTTATAGACAGAATATAGGAGTACAAAATAAGAGGGCAAAAAAATAGGATGGGTTGAAAACGAGAAAATATAAATAAAAATAAATAAAAATTGCGTAACTTACAAAGAGATTATAAGAGATTATTTTTATAGAGTGATACGTGGAAAGTAGAATTCCATGTGTATATTAAATTAGTAAAATATGGTGGATTTTATTTTTTTAGTTGGTGGAATTATTTTTTTTTCCTTATCCAACACTAACTTATCCCCGTTTTTTAGTTGATGGAATTATTTTTTTTCCTTATCCAACACTAACTTATCCCCTTCTCTTATCTGATTTTTATTCTATATTATAGCAATTTAAACCTAATTATATATCAAGCATATTATAGAGAAATTAACAAATCCAAATAACAGGTTACAAGAACTTCTAAGGGAGCAATCGAATGCTATTTGATTTTTTTTTTCTTTCATATTTTGAGTTTGTTTATTAAATATTTCAAAATTATATTGACAATAAATTTCTATTTATTTCGTTTATCGATCAATTCAATCTATTTTTTTAAATAAAATATACAATCGCTAATCAATATTACATATTTTTTCATAAATTTTATTATTTTTCCAAACAGTTCTAACTATCGATTAATGTTTTGCTATTTTTACATTAAAATTTTATCCTCATAAATTTTACTATTTCTCCCCTCATAAATCTAATTATCAATTATCATTTTATTATTTTTATATTAAATCGACTTAATCATTACATTTCATATCCATTCAATCTTAAAATTATTATTATCCTTTCAAAAAAAGTCTTCGTTATTTTCTTTTATTTCCAAAATAAAATATATGGAATTGGTCCCTAAATGTTTTTACAATAAATACTTTTGACTTTCCTTGTGATCTAAATATCTAGCTAAACCTTATGCCTAAGAGTATCTCTAATTGAATGTCAATTGAAGTAGATTTTTTATCACATAAGTTAAAAATTCTTAAGTGACAAAACAAAATGTAGAGAATGTCTAGCACACTGTATACATTTAGATTGTGTGCTCATACATCGTCTATTTAAAAATTTACCTTATTTATTTATCCATTAACATTAATTAATTTATTTCTGTCACCTCTTCACCGATAGTAGTTAAGTATTTTAGACAATTCATATTTACCATTGAAGAAGATTTTTAAATAATAATATTATATTTGTCATGTTATTAAAAATTCACTTTGTCCAATTGGAGATACTCTAACCTATCTTCCCTCTTGTTTTGCAAAACAAAACTATTTCTTCTTTCTATAAATTTAAATATGTATGTGATGGGGAAATAGTAATATACGAACTCATTGTATGGGCGTAAAATACATATAAAATAAAATTGAATGCAAAATCTAAGCGTCTGACAATAATTTTGTAGATATCAAAATTAGTAATATATTCTTCAATAAATATTCGGTAAAAAAACACACTTCTCTGAAAAGTATAACTATTCACTTTAAAGTATAGATATTTTAAATAAGAGTATTTTATTAATTTTGGTGTAAGAAAATGACAACCACACATCACAGATAAAAATACTGCATTTTGACATTAATTATATATAACTGCATTTATACTTGTATTTATAATATATTTATTTTTATGTTGTTTAGTTTATAATTATAAGAAAACTCTACAATGTCGTTAAGGGCATCATTATTCCACCGTAGAAGTTTCCTTAATTATAACATAAACCAAGATAATCATTTAATATAATATTTATCATTAATAAAATATTTATCTGCTAAAAGTGTTTAAATGAATCTTAGATGGAGTTAAATAAAATCTATTAGAATGAAGTGTAGCTCGTCAAGCATTATACATGACTATATGACTAACTAATACATGTGCTAAACGTATTACAAATACGGGGTATGTAATTGCATTTGATTAAAATGTATACAGAAAAATAATTGTATTCTTAGTTTCTCATAAGATACGAATATACTATACATTTTAAATAAGAGAACAAAACCATGCCTCCAAGCAAAGAATTAAATCATAGAGAAAAAATGAGTCACGAAATTGACTCTCGTTTTATTCATGATGAACTGAACATAATAAATCTTTGACTCCAATAACAAACACAATTTTCAGACTATACCACATAGTCTAATGGACCTTATAACCTACGTAGTTACTTTGACCCATATCAAAATATAACATAAAAATTTGAAAGATGTTCACCTACCATATAGACTCACCTTTGAACCTATATAGTAGAAACACAACACAACCATATAAAAGATGTTAATCTAACATCTTATAGACTCTGAAATTGTAAAATATAAGAACTCCCAGACACAAAGTACGGAAGAAATGTTGGTAACAATCTGTACCAAACATTGTATTATTTGAAACTTGCAACAATCTTCTTCTAGAAACGACGATCGACTTGCTTTCCCCGACTTTCAGACTCCACCGTTTCTGGCATGTTATTATTACCATCATTGTCTGTGACCTCCTTGTTGGCTAACCATGACAAATTGGCTGCAGATGACGCACGTCTACGGATGTGAATCCGGTATTTCTGAAATAACGATAAAAATGTTTTATTTTTACATCAAAATTTTAAGCAAAACAACAAAGTTATATTTATAATCGTATGAAGTACCTGCAAATGGCTCTTCACCTCATCACTCGTTAAGCCTTCAACTTTCATTTTCTCAAGAATTCTCTTGGGTGTGGCAACTGAAAAATTGAACACATCAATTGAATCAATGAGAAATACACGAGTGATTGGATATGTTTTCATTTTAGAGAATAGTTATACATTAAAAAAATATTGAATATTAAGAGTGTAATTAGATACGTTAAAGCGATTAAACTAGTAAAATGATAATTGAATTTGATTATCGGTATAAAATATGTAAATGAGCGAATAACATAATAATATGTGGGAATATTTGTAATTACAACTAGTTTTTTTTTCTTTTCCCAAAAAAATCATAAATAAATAAAATCTCCACACACTTTCCACTCAAAATCTAATCTCACTAAATCAATTTTTATTTTTTTTAAAAACATAATAACCAAACTTAACCGTCACCTTAATATTTAAAATATATTATATATATAATTCAATGAATCACGTAATACTGATCACGAATTACTGTGGTTTTTTTAACTAGATTTTTAGAATTATTAATTGCGAATTAAAAATGTACCCTCCGCTCCACCAATCTTATCGAGTGCATCCACAAAAATCCCGTGCAGTTGAGGGGACCAACAACGTCTCTGCTTCTTCTTCTGCGGCAGGAGAGGTTGTGGCCTAAACAAACCATGACTTGCTTTCTCATCATCAACTTTTTCCTGATCAACAAGCTCTGTCACATCCCTCTGATCATACTCCGTAATCGTCATCTCGGAGGTGGATGATTTCTTAAATGGCACAAATGCCCCTCCATTACTCTTAAATAAGCCGCTGCCTAATTGCTCCTCTTGATTACCCATCTGATATTACGATACAATACATTCATCATAAATGAAAGAAATAAAATGTCATAATTTGAAAAAAAATGATTAAAAAAACTTACTGATGAAAAAGATTCCTGATGTTCATACTGAATTGGCGTGCTCCACAGTTGAAAGGAGCTCATCCAAACTTTTTTTTCGCTGAGGTCAATTGACATTTTTGCCAATTCATCTTCTTCAGTATTACTGTTTATTGGCAAGGTGATGATTGGCTCTGTATCTCTATCCTTACACCGCAGTCTCTCCTCGTTTAATTTCTCAATTCCTAAAACCAATAAAATGAAATTCACAAAATAAATAAACGAGCAAACAAGCCAAACCAAAAAAAATAAAAGGAAAGAATTAGCAAAGGGTTTTAAAGGAGAAAAAAAATTTTATTTTTTTAAAACTTAAATCATTTAACGTATTGGAAATAGGGTTTGGTAGGATCCGAACCAGAGATGGAGCCAGGAATTGAACATAAGTGTGCAAGTTTTTTTTTTTGTTTTTTTTCCAATGGTGAATAAGAGTTGTTTTAAGGGGGCAAGAATATAATGTTTAACAATTTTACATGAAAAAAAACCATACATATACAATTATTTATATAAATTAATATGGTTTTTAAAAAATTTAGGGGGTAACCCCTTGGATCCGTCTCTGATTCCGAACCCCGACTCAATTTTTTAATTTCAAAAATAATCACATACATAAAAGCATACATATATATATATATATATATATATATATATATGAGAGAGAAAGAGAAGAGACCATCTTTCAAAAGTTGCATGCACAAAGGAAGCTCACGTTTGAAAGCATCGACCTTTCTCAATTCGTTTTCATACGAGTGGAGATGAGAATCGAGATCCGATGGGTTTTTGGAACAATCAGAAACCAATGGCACATTTTTGAGAATATCTGAAATGGTTTTTGGAATAATTTTTGAGTCCTCATTCAAATTCACATGCTTTGAATTCGAATTCTCACCCATATTCTTCTCAAAAGCCATTAAAGATGATTGGTTTTGCTTTGTTTTTGTTTAAAAAAAAATATTTATTTGTGTGTGTCTTATATCAAAATGCCCAGATAGAACTGCATGGATGAATGTGGGATGCCTGGTTTATATAGATGTAAAAGTGAGTGTAAAATTTTTTGGCACAAGTGATTCTACTCATATGAAAGGATTCGATGAGTTCTATGTTATGAATCCATACACACTTCATAATTTGGTGTAAACTTTTGTAATGTGAGAAGTGGATTTGCTAAGTCAAATTTGAAAGGTATGTAACAGTGGAATATGTGTTGACTATATTCTGGGGTTCTTTTCATAATAAATCTTTTGATAGAGGGTTGTTTTTCTTAATTAAATTTTCAAGAATTCCCATAAAGCATAGGGCTGTGGGATATATATGTTGGTCCATATGGCATGTGAGGAGAAACATGTCTTTTGACTGGAATGGACAACATTTGATAAGAATAAACTTTAATATTATTAGAGGACTTTTGCCTATGGTTAACCTAGGTTTTTCGATTAATGAAACCTTGTTTGAAATTACAATCCAGATTCTCTGTAATATTGAGGTCCTTTTTATTTTATTATTATTATTGTTATTATTCTTTTTTCTAGTTTGTGGGTAACAACAATTTTCATTATCATGATAGAGGAAGATTTATTCGGATTATGATGATAATGAAAATTATGATTGGTGACTCGCTAGATATTTCAGTAAATTTTTAGGGATAGTATGAAATTTTTTCATTTTCAAAGTCCCACCTTTTGAAATAAATGATGGACACAATAAAAGAATGGAGAAAATTGGATAGTCAAATAAATTTTTACTCCACTTTGTAATTTGGTAAGGAGAATAATGAAGTTTGTTGTTTCTTTTTTTAGTTACCTTTTTCAATTTTTTTTATATGAAATAAAATAGTTTTCAAGATTTTTCACACATATATATAGAAACTCAACCAATTTAAATAGTTAGTATTGATAATATTTGATTTTATTACCCATTTTTTCATACAAATTTTGTTAACAAGTCAAATTTCATCGATAAATTTCATTAAATTTTGAGTTTCGTAAATCTTTACCCGAATCCATATTTAATTCGAGCATTTTCTTATAAAGATTTCAAATTTATCTAGCTATGACCACAATTTAATTCGAGCATTTTCTTAAAAAGATTTCAAATTTATAATATCGAACAATAGAATAAATGTTGATTAAATCTAAATATATGAGAACGCAAAAAATAATGTTATGAATAAATAGGATTATAAAGCAATAAACATAAAACGTAAAGAAGACACAGATTTACGTGGTTCACCAAATTGACTTCGTTCACGGGCAGAGAAAAGAACATATTTTATTAACTGATTAGGGTTACAAATTTCTGATCTAAAAAACTATATATATAGTATTGAGAGAATACATCAAATTGGGTTTAAGGCCCAAAATTGCATACCGTTGGACCAGGGGCGTCTCCGCCCCCCCGGGCAAGGGGGAATTTGTCCCGCCTTGACCCCCCCGACTCGCTGACCGGGTAGCGAAACTCCCGTACAACACGCGCGAAGCCACTACAAGAAATCTGACGTTTAGTGACGATTTTTTTTTTCCACACATAAAAATTCGTCATAGTATGTTAAACAATAGTGACGTTTTTTGATTTCGTCATAGAAAAACACCCTTCTATGACAACATTTATTGTTGTCACAATTGTTTACCGATTTCGTCACGAATACTTATATTTGATGACGTTTAAATGTATTTTGTCATAATTTTGGGATGACAAAAAAAAAAAGGTTCGGAAAACCCATTTTATGACAAACATATAATAAAGTGTGACGAGATTTGAGTGTCACTATAAGTTTCTAGTTGTGACGGAATCATTTTTGTCACTAATGTTCCCTTGAAGAATGGTGACGATATTTGTTGTCACAACAAGTTTCTTTTCATGACAACGCTATAATTTGTCATCAGTTCTAAAAAAATGATGACAACATTATCTTGACACGAAATAGTTCTTTGGTGATGTCAAATATGAATTTGTCATAATAATTTTATTTTTGCTACAAATTCACACCAGATTTAGGAGACTCTTCCGATAACAAATTGATAATAATTAGAGATGATTTTTGGTATCATTGCATATTTATGTTATTAAAAGCATCATATTTCTCATTAATTTCTCTAAATGTAATGTTAATTAATTTTAATTAATATATATTGTATAATATTTGAAGTAATCAATAATATAAAAATAATAAAAATCAACGTTAAAGAAATATATTAATTAAAGTAAATAACTAAATTATGTGTTTTACACAATTAAAATAACAATATTAATAATAATATATTTGATTGAGACATTTATTTATGCTTGAACCTAATCTATGTTCCATGAAAAATGGTGACAACATCCATTGTCACAATAAGTTTCTTTTCATGACAACACCATATTTTGTCAGTGCTTTAAGAGAAATAGTGACAACATTATTTTGACACTAAAGTCCTATTTAGTGATAACAAATATAAGTTTTTCATTCACATCAAGACTTAGAATGAGACTTTTTCAATAACAACTTGATAATAATTGGTGATGACATTTGGTATCACAGTATTTTTTAATATAATTATTATTCAACTTATTATTCACCATTAAATATTTATTTTTCTATATTTACTTTATAGTTTTAACGACTATACTATTATTAGATAATATTTCTTAAGTTTCTTATTTTTAAATTGATTAAATAAGTTTATAAATTTAATTAATAGATTATTATTTTTTCTTCTAATATCAAGTTTTYAAATTTATTTATTATTGTGTTATAACATTTTATATTTGTCTACAAAAGTTCTCAATTAATCTCATTACACAAAATCTCTTTTTGTGAACATCACTTTTTGTGAACACCTTTATTTGTGTGTGAACTATTTATTTAGAAGTTAATCACACTTAAGTAAAAATTATAATTAAAATCAAGCTATTAATTTAATTTATACGAGTTTAATAACGAACTCACTAACAAACCTGCTCACGTGCTAACGAGCCGAATATCATGAACTTTGAGTTTGCTCATTTATTAAATGAGCCTTTTTAAACGAGCTCGAGCGAGCTTTTATCGAGTCGGGTAGCGAATAGTAGCACTGTTAAAATGGGCTTTGGCAGCCCGCGCAAACGGGCGGGCTTGGGTTGCCCTTCTCGCAACCCGTTTAATCGCGGGCTTTTTTGGCCCACTCCGTGAAGACCGCGAATAGTACCTTCAATCCTTGCTTACTTATTAATTAATTAATAATTATCAATATCATAGGTATATATTTGATCCGTATGTCTGCAATTGATGTATCTCAAAAAATATAAAATAAATAAATCTGCCATATTCTGTTCTGTGAATTTTGGCAATTTGAATATATATTTATTTTTTTTGTGCTGCTGTTGTGAAGTGATATATATTCTGTTTGTTGTGATCCTATGTGCTGCTGTTGTACGTATATATCTGCAATTCTGTCCAATTGTGCCTATTCTGTTTTCTTTTTTTTTTGTTTCGCTCTGTTGTTTGTTCAGTTGGTTCTGTGCTTTTGTTGAAAAAAATAAAATAATAATAATAAAAAGGATTTTTACTATTTTTTTAACAAAATATAAATGTTATAATATAGTACTAATTTAATCTCAAAACTTGAAATAAGCAAATTATTTATAAATTATTGTTTAATTTATATATTAATTAATAAATATGAAAATAAAAAATAATTAAATAATTATAAAATAATAATATAAGTCGTAAAAGAATTATAAAATTAGTTAAATGAATATGTAAAATATATATTTTACATGAGTAATACTTAATATATTTAAAATATTTTAGGATCTTTTTTTTCTTGGTAATAGAGTGAAAAGAGAATATTTGAAAAATAAAAAGGAAGCAAAATTAACATATATATAAGGGGAATTGAACTTCAAACCTATAGGTTAGAGGAAAACATTATAACCATTACACAAGGAGGCCCTCTTTATTTAATTTTTTCAATACATAATTCTTAGACAAAACCTCCAGATTGTCCGAACCAAGAAATCTTGTAAATTCGGGATGTTTCAGAAGCCGACACGTCAGAAGTGGAGCGAAGAGACTTCGACACGTGTCAATAAAAGCTACGATTAACAAAAAAATAGGTTAGAATTCAATACGATTAGTATGATTGGGTTATAACTTTATTTTTTTTATTATTTTACTTTTATTTATTTTTTAGATTTATTTCATACTTATTTATAATTTAATTATAAATTTTTAAAGTTTGTTTAAATTATATTATGAATTTTACATTTTATTATATATATTTATTTTCTTAAATATATTAAGTAATAATTAAATATTTATTTTTAAAATATATTAAAATTAATTTATGATTTTTAACGAATTATATTAACAATATAATATTTCCAGGTCTTTTAGGAGTTATGAAGTAAGAAATAAAATATTATAAATAAAGTCCTTTTTTATTAAAACTTGTATATAAATATTAAAGATTAAAATTATATCATAAACAATTATTTAAATATAAAATAAGAACTTTTACAAAAATAATAAAATAAATAAGAAAAACTTACGAAGTCAGTTAAATAAAAAATACTTCTTTATAATTAATTATTAATAAAAAATTTAAATGAAATAATGTAGAAAAACTAAGAATATATATATATATCCTATGTGTCTGTTTCTCACTCTTTGTTAGCTTTGAAAAACATTCTGGTATTTCGGTGTCCCCGAACCTAATATCTACCCAGTTTAATATTTTCTTTTTATATATTTTACCTAATTTAATAATTTTCTATTATTATATTTTTCTTAATTTAATATTTTATTTTCCTTTTATATAATTTTACAAAATTTAATATTTTTTCTATTATTTTGTTTTTTATAATTTAATATTTTTCTTTTATTATATGTTACCTAATTTAATATTTTATTTATCATATTTTGACTAATTCAATATCTTACTTTTATTCTACTAATATTAAAAAAAAGTCATAATTAATTTTAAAAAATCTATATAAGTTGAATTAATTTTTATTTATAATAAAAGTTGAAATAATTTTATTATGAAAATTTTAAATATTCTATTTAAGATAATATGAATTATATAAAATTATTACAAAAGGGTAATAAATATAAAAAACATAAACTTAAATTTGGATATCTAATCCTAAATATAATGCACTGAGAATAACATTAGAAATTTTAGATGAAAACTATTGTAACATCAAATTTCGATATCTAATCATAATATAAATTGTATTTAATATTTTCCTTTTATTATTATATTCTGTCTAATTTAATAATTCTCTTTTATTATATTATTCAATAATTTTTTTTTTTATAATATAAAAATATGAATAATCATATATTATTAGTAAAAAACAATCTGAATTTGTTATTTTAACCAAAAATCAAATTAGATATGAAATAATTTTAATTACAATAAATATTTAATTATGAAATTAATTAAATAAGTTGTATTTTTATAATAAAAGTTAAAATAATTTATTCTGGAATCTCAAATATTAAATATAAGTAAATAATTTATTTCTGGATATGAAAATATCTTTAAATCAAATAAAAATATATTTATATTATAATAAAATTCTAAATACATATTTTAATATATATATATATATATATATATATATATATATATATATATATATTGTGTGTGTGTGTGTGTGTGTTACAAAATTATATACTTAAATTGATTATTATTATAAAGTAAATTAAGTAAAATATTCAAAAATTAATTCTAGAAAGTTATTCATATGTTTTAAATTGAAAATAAACATTAAGAAATCACAAAGATATAAATATTACTCAATAATTAAATTAATTTTAAATCTATAAGAATATATTTAACTAAAATTGAATTCTAATTAATGGTTATGAAAAATAGTAGAATATGTGCAATATTAAAAAAAAAACATTAAAAACAATCCTTATCCAAGTGACATATAACTTAGGCAAGATATATGACTTTGTTTTGAGTTTAACCCCGAATGACCAGGTCAGATCAAAAAATGGGATTAAGAAAGAAACGCTAAGGTCTTGTTATTAGTTTCAGTTTCTTTCCTCTTTGATGCCTCATTCTTCCAATTTTTATTTATATATAATATATATATATTATATATATATATATATATATAAATTCCCTAGAACTCAATTTTAAATTAATTTAACTCTTTTATAATTTTCTATTTAAATTATAATAATACTATTTTTATTTTTATATTTGTTTCTCATTTTTTGAATTTATTACACAAATATTTATAATTTAATTATATGTTCTTATATTTATTTATTTGAATTTATAATCATTTCAAGTTATTTTATATCAATTGAAATTTATCCATTTTCTTTCCCGTTTCAGGATTTCAGATTTCTCAAATAACTACTTAGATATATTTAGTTTTCTTATATTTATATTAAATAAATTATATTTTTTCAAACTTACCTTATAGTTTATATATACTTTTTCAACTTTATTATATATTCCTTGAAGATTCTTTTATGGTTTACTAAATTCAAAGTCCGAATAAGATATTTGTAAATTTTTAAAAATCTATAAATAAGATATAGTAATTTTTTCAACGGAATAAATCGATCGAAAATTATGACCGATACAAAAAAGAAATCTTGCAAAATATACTATAATATGATAATTATAAAATAAGTGAAAATATTGTAAAACACCCTGAATATTCTAAGTTCTGAAAAATATGAAACATAATATCTGACAATAAAAAGAATGTAAAACTTATATGAGAGGGGATCAAACTTTATATTTCATGAATAAAATTTCTCTTTATTATTATTATTATCATTATTACTTTTTATATTTGTTTATGTCATGTGTATTAAACATATTACAAGATAGTCAAACCCGTAACTTAATGGTTTTAGTAAAATACATTAATCAAGTGAGTTGATGCATAATCTACTTAGTTTGAGATATATTATTTTATTTTATGTAGGAGACCCCATCAATATATACAATTCATAATTAGGATAATTTTACTGAAAGTAACCCATTGTAATTGTCTGCTATTAAGTAACCCCTAAAGAATTGTTATGTGTTCAAAGACACAAATAATTTTAATTCTCTACATATTTGCTTTTAAATATTTGTTTAGTTTGTCCTTTGATAATAACTACAATTGACTAATTTATATTTTAAAAATATCACATCAATATTTATAGTAACAAGAAAATCATATAAAAATATTAAATTGTTAAAATAAATATAAAAAACTAAAAATAAATTATAAAGAGTTATTTAATAAAACTTAGAAACTGACAAAAAAACTTTAAATTCATATAAAAAAAACACACACTATATAATCATATAAATAATGCATAAAAACATATAATTATAGTCTATATTGTTATTTAATAAGTCTAAAGAATGAAGATAAAAACTATTAAAAAAATTATAAAATGAAATTTAAAATTCATAAATAAGTTTAATAAACTATTAATACTTATAATGAAATTAATTAAATTAATTACTAAATAAATCTTAAAAATTAAAATAAAATAATTTAAATTTACTAACCAGGTAGGAGTTTTCTATTTCTAGTTCTCTAAACTTAATTTTTTTTAATAAATAAGTATGCACTATGATAATTAAATGTATAATTAAGTAACTTAAATAATAATAATAATAATAATAATAATAATAATAATAATAGGACTGGACTGAACTGAAGTTTAATAAGGTTTCTTGGGCTGGATCGGGATTTCTCATAAATTAGAGGGCTGAGTTTGAAGTTTCTGGTAATCTGGGGGTTAAACCAAAATAGGATAAAGTTCTGGGGGTCAATCTGTAATATTTGAAAAAAGGGCTGCGTTATAAACAACAAACCCTTGATTGCTTTCAGCACCCCCGTTTCTCCTTTTTCTTCCTTCGTCTCCAACACCAGAAATCGGCATATTAGCACAGTGCCCCTCCCCTTCGGTTTCGCCACGGCGGTGGCTCGGAGAACGGCACCCGACGACAGCAACCGTGGGCAGTCATGAGGCGGCTCGGCTGGTTCACGTGTGGCCGTTGGGTCTTCCCCTATTTCAGAATTCAGCTGATCGGTCGGCAGCGAGGCGACGACAATCGTGGAGGCATGGCGGCAGCGGTATGGATTTCGGGTCTCGATCATAGGAACTATAATTCCTTATATTATATTAGTCTCCTCGAAATTTGAAACAAAAAATATGTTAGAAAAACATAATCATGTATGCTGATGTAGCCTCGTCTCATGAATTTTATTGAAAATTGTTCTTTTTTCGTTCTATAATTTTTTTTTAATTTACTGCAGGATTCATATATTCATGGATTTCCAGTTGGCTCTATTATTTTCTCAGGCAGGGGCCTTTTGTTGTGACGCGAAACAATTTCTTTGCAGAGAAATGCTCATTGATGTAAGATTGTGAAGTTTAGTGTGTTCTTGTCAGATTTTTGTAGTGTGGAATAGGAGCTGTCCCTGCTTCTCTTTGCTCACATGTGATAAATGAAACACATTTGCAACCGTATGAGTAGACATGATCTCATATCGCTTTCATTTGAGAGATTGATAAATAGTTCTTCCATTTTGCCCTAAAAAAAAAACATAATCATGTATGCTGCCTGTAACGCCCCAGTTTTTCATAGCGAGAAACACAAGCGAAAGCAATTATATTTTAATAAAAGTAGTTTGAGGGACGTTACTTTTCGAAACTCTTAAAAGATAAATATACAATTAAAATAAATAACTTTATTGAACTAAATCTAACTCTTTCTCTTTAATGAAAATGAATAAATAAAGAGAGTTAATATTTAATACGAAATAAAATACTCGTAATTATAAATCATTCAAACGTGTGCGGAAATAAAATACTTAATAAGTTAACTATCTTTTTGACCAGAGTAAAAATAAAAATAACTTAATTTATTATCGTCGCCACCACCATGCTTCTGCTTGACTTCATTCAACCTGAAAAATATTTGATGAAAAGGGATGAGTACACAACGACTCAGTGGAGATACAGTTCATAATTAATTTCTCAATATAACATAGCATCATAGTAAAACATGGAAATAATTGTTCTGTGCAGTACGGTGGGCCATCCCAAGGATCCGTCGACCCCGGACCCATTAAGCACCCTGACCAAAAACATTTCTATGCAGTACGGTGGGCCATCCCAAGGATCCGTCGACCCCGGACCTATTAAGGTCCCTGACCAAAAATTATTCTGTGCTGTCGCGCGACTCTATGTAACATAGTCATTTGCCCGAAGGCCATAATTGTATAATTATCATGAAATCACCATAAACTATAACATATCGAGCAATTAATACGAACTTGAATTTAAAAGGATTTTGAGTTAAATATCCCCACCTCGTTTATGCAGAAAATAACTTGACTTGAATGCGACACGTGAAACGTTCCTAGTCCTCAGAATCCTCGTTTCCTTAACGATAGAACAATTAAATTCTTAGAAAGTAATTTTAAAATAAAGTAAAATGAAATAAATAGAWATAGGCTTGGAACYAAATTGAYATGGGCTCCAGAAAAAGGATTCCTAAAACCAAGACCAAACCCACTTCTCTTATAAGTTTCAACCCAACCCAAGACTTACGGGCCCAAAACAAAAACACATTTGACTTAACCCATTAACACCCCCTATTCCTCCACTTCCTGCCTTTTCACAAACCATTTCTACAAAAGGTTACCCAGACACACACACACACACGGCTTTCTCTCCAATTTCTGCAAATCCACAACCACCAACACACACCAACAAAATACACTCACACACACACGAAGGCAAAAACAACAATCCACACCAAAATATAAACCCCAATTTGAAAATCAAACTCCCAAACTGCAAAACCACCAAAACATATACACACCATGGCTTCCTCCCACCGCGGTCGCCGTCTATGGCCGGACCAGAACTAGAAGCGACGGGTCCTGAAACTGGATGGGTTTGGTTCGACGGGTTACGGGGTTCAGCCGATTCGGGTTGAGGTAAGTGGAGTTTTCATGTCCTTGGTTTTTATCTCAAAATTAGGCCCAAAACGAAGACTCTTGGTTTGACTCGGCTGCGACCGGGGTCGACTAAGTTTGACTCGGTTGACTCGGGGCAGCTAGGCCTGATTTATTTTCTGGGTTCGAATCTAGCTTTTGGTGTTGGTTCAATTGACTGAGTTTGTGTTTAAATTTCGGTTTCCTGCTCCCACAGTGTTTCGGCCCAAGCTTTGGTTTCGGCATACGGACTCAGACGGTAAGTTCTATGGTTAAGGTCTGGGAATTACGTGAATATCTTGACTAATTAAGGTGGTGACCGTGTGTGGTTATCATACTAAATACAAAACTGAATTGACAAGGGAAAAATTAGAGTTGAAATAATACCTTATGTTTTGAGAATACAATGGAGCCACAGACTCCGGTGACCTTGATTAATGAAAAAGTGGCGGCAGAAAATTCATATTTTTGTGTTTTTGATTGCTGTGTTTTTTGAAATATTAGTAAATTAGTTGCGGCCAAACGTGAAGTGATTTATAAAGAGTTTGGATTAAAATTTAGGTTTAAGAGTCCAGATTTCATAGGAAATTCATATAGTTTGAATGAATTTAGGTTTGAGTCCAAATAAGTATAGTTAGTAGTGGTGGGACGCTGCTAGTAAATTCATATAGTTTGAATGAAATGACTGGAGTAAGCTTATAAGCTTATGCAGGATCGAAAATAAATATGAATTTGTACATTAATTATATGGATTTTCTTTTATTTTGAAAGTTATGCTATGTAGTAGAGGGCTCCGAACGAGCGGTGTTTTTGTGGTTGTTCGGGCCGCTGGTTCGGATCTAGTCCTGGAGAATGTTGGGCGGCACGGACATGGTTGGTTTGGCTGGCGATTCGTGCTGGCCATCCTATTTTCTTCCGGAAACCAACGCGATGGTGAAGATGCGAGCACCGTTTATTATGTTACCGTTTCATGAAAATCTTGATTCGTAAATTCTATGTCTTTTCCCCCCCTCGCTTTGATGTTGTGTGCTTCTTGACCTGTGTATATGGATGTTTTGCTGCTTTAATTCCATTTTTGTGTGTAGCAAATTTGGATTTGTTGGGAAGTCTTGAACAGTGTTATGCTACCAAGACACCTAAATTTACATCATGAATTGTGTCATGTGATGCATAATGATATTCATCACGTATGTTTATGAGGTCCATTGATATGATATACCAATTCCTTAAAAATGTGTTTCGTGTTTGTGCATAAACTTCAATACATATTGATATTCGGAAATTGGATACATGAAAATCTGGTTCTTATTGGTCTATGCTATAAAATATATATCCTGGTGATATTTACACGGCTTGTACTTAGTAGTTAATTTTAAATCATATTTTTATGTTTTGAGATTGAAGTTCTAAGTGCTAAGTAAATAGCCAACCAACTCATCATTAAAGCCTAATACCCGTGCTAGATAGAAACGTGTTAATTGTTGTTGTTATTCTGTTGTTTGCTTGAACTTGTGAAGAATCTCAATTGCGGGTTAACTTGTTTTATGAATTTTGTTTGAACTACAAGTATTGAGATGTTATCTTATCAATTAAAGGAACGAATCAAATCCAATAAAAAAAGATTTTTTTTTATTTATAAATATATCAATAGTTATGTTTCCTACTCTAAGTTAAATGCTAATTATGAGAATGCATACTGTTATGCTATGCTATTGATATGTAGACCAATATTTATGTGAAATTTGCTTCTTTTGATCTAGATACGAGTCGCTAAAACATGTACGGAGTCTAGTAGTAGTAGTGGTGTTGGATTGCGTCCAAGTTGGAGATGGCGAGGGCTCCAGCAGCCGCGAGCGCATCCATGAACCACTCACTGCTGAAATCACTTTTTATTATTGCCGAACTCGACTTGTCGATGCTGTAGTGTGTTGCACCTGAATTCTCTTTTCGCTTGGTAATTTCTGCACTATATTATTATTTAAAATCTTGTCAATTTTAATCGTGAGAGTGAGATGCCTAAGAATTAAAAACTTGAGAAATAATTAGACTATGACTTACTTGTTTGAACCCCAGTAGAGATTACAGTCATTATGAATAATGTATACTGTAATTTTAAGTAGGATTATGAATTGTGTGGTACTTTGATTGTGATGTCGTTAGCTGAACACCATGCTAAACTTGATTGCTATGCTAAGAAAATTGTGTTAGAATTGTAGATTGTGATTCTAGCTTTTCATTTTATTTTTTGTATTTGCATTAGATTTGGGAATATTTTTAAAGAAATTACACAGTCATATAAAGGGAAATCACATTTGATTTGGGTTAATTAAAAAAATATTATTATTATTTGTGGTGAGGAAATATAACAATGTGTTTATTAAATTGTGAGAAAATGAGTTATTTTGTAATTTCTCTTTGCAATACTAATACATGCCTTTTATAATCCAACTTTGTTAATGATCATGTTATTATTATTATACTTACATCGATGTGTTTTTAGGATAAAATGATAAGGAAAGTAAAATATGCCGAAGAAGGGATTGAGAAGACTGAACAATAGATAGAAACTAAAGTTCTTGGCCATGCACCTGGTTATAACAAAGGCGTTGGTTATGGACCAAAACCTCCAGGAAAACACAGCACGTTGCCTGATTCGAACACCCAACACTTGCAAAAGGAAATGGCAGAAACTCAAGGAAAGCTACAGGATTCGGAAGGTTAAGTGACGGAGCTCAAGAATGAAGTCGATGATTTGAAAAATCAACTAACTCAGCAAGGCGAGTGCATCAACAAGCTTATGGCCTTCATTAGAGCAAATGAGTCTTTGCCGGGTGGTAATAATGCCTGATCCATTATATTCCAAGTAAGTCGGAATTTCCAATTTCAATTCTGTGAACTTTGTATAGTATTTATTTGATGATTTGATTATAAACTAATTTAGAATTATAAATTTCAAATATGCAGGCGGTCTGATCCCACTTTTATTTTTGTTTGGCAATGTTGACATGTGGAACAAGTCAGGCTAAAGTCTTGTTATATGAAATAACTCTTTTGGTTTAGTTTACGCTTCCAGGTCCTTGTTTTGAATATTCAAGTACATTGATTCTAGATGTCTAATTTGGTATGTGTTCTGAATATTTCAAGTTAATATTTTGGTTAGTTGCAAGTGTTTTGGTGTATGTTCGAAATCGTCGAAGAAATATTTTGGAATATTGTTATCATTATATTGTAATGATAAATGCTCATTTGCTTTCATTTTCATCGTTACTATATGTTTTTCTTACAAAAGACTAATGACAAACTAATGTAGGACAATTTATGTCGTCATGAAAGTAAATAATCAAATCGTGTTCACTCAATTATTACAACTTTAAGCGTAACATAAGTATTTCAAATTTGTCACTTTAATAAATTATGACAACTTATTTTATTTCATCACATAATACTTTGAGCTTGTCACTTAAACTAAGTCATTTATGATGATTTGTTTGTCACCATATAAACTCATTTAATGACAATGAATTTTATCACCAAATGTACCCATTAAATCATCATTGAACATATATCTTTTATGATGATAATAAGATTCGTCATATATTGCTAATTTTCTCGTGACAAATAATTTCATCACCTTTAATAGTAAATGGTGACACAATGGTTTGTCATTGTAAGTATAGATGTTCAGTGACGGTCAATATTGCGTCACTATAAAACAGATCTATCGTGACGAATTACATTATATTTGGAAATTGTTTAATACATATTATGATAATATGAGCGTCATAATAACTCAATAAAAATTGTCACCGTAGTTATATTTGTCARGGAAAATCAAATGTTTTGCTGACAAATTAAGTGTTCGTCATTGAAAATGGTAACATACGGTGACAAAACCGATCTTTTGATGACAATTTTTCAATCCCTTACGTGACGAATTTAGCGTCACCAAATACAAACACCTATGATGACAATTTACATCATCAAAATCGAACATTTAGTGACGCGCTTGAAAAAATTGTCACTTTCACCAATGGTGACAGCAATACTATGACAATCGCTATGACGCTCAATTTTCGTTACCGTTTCTCTTCAATGACGAAAAAATAGACTTTTAGTGACGAAACGTATCGTTATCGAACATCAAATTTCTTGTAGTGAGCGAGAGTTTCAAGACATATTATAAATCTTAAATTACGAATACGACTATTAATTATAAAAAAATAAATATGTGATTGAAAAGTATGTCGTCACACGAAATGTATAAACATGTATTTGTAATATAATAGGTTAGTGCATTGTGACGGTCATATTTGCATTCAAGTAGTAATTTTTGTACATATCTTTTTTATGACACTGATATAAAATGATCTCCAATTATATTTCTGTATTTAAGTCCAATTTTTGCAACAAACTTAAAATACATATTTAGTCGATTTACTTCAAACTAGTGTAAAATATGCATATATTTATAAACGACCGTTTAAATTGAATCATTCAGACAAAAGAAATATTAAGATTATTCACTTTAAATTCAAAAAAAAAAATTTGTAGAGCACACTAGTTATTTTATCTACAATAACAATATTCTTATCACATCAAAGTACTTGCAACAATTTACGAATCTTGATATTACTGCATAAAACTGAACATAACTGAATGTTAGTCTTAACAGATACATATCAACCCCACTCGAAGTAATGTTGAGAATAATGTCACACTTGAACCATAGATCAGTAGATAATGTTATTCATGTGAAAATCTCATGAATAATAAATCATACTAAGGTAAAACTCAACAGTATAGAACAAAAAATCATGATAAGTTATTAATAACATTTCTTACTGATGGGGTTCTCTCGTGATCCAAGATGATCTTGATAAAGCATAACTATTGAAGAGCGACATGCTATGCATAACTCCATTAATATATATATTTTTTAATTGTCCATGTAGAGTTTTTATCAAAAGTTCAGGAACATCAAAAATTGACTAATTCACCTTCAATTAATTAATAATGTTACTAATTAATTTTTTCAAATTTTTTTAAAATAAATAGGGATAAAATTAGAATAAAATAGTAAAAATATAAAAATAATAATTAATTTGTAACAAAATTGATTCTCTTAATTAACAGTTATATTTACTAGAAAAAGTACTATTATATATTTTCCAAAATCTAATTTTGTCCAAATATAAAATAGTATCAAGAAACTAATCACCAATAATATTATAGCTGCTATATTTATTTAACCAAGTTGAACACAAAAAAGATAATAATAATAATAATAATAATAATAATAATAATAATAATAATGCGGCTAAGAAGTACTTTCGAAAATAATAAATTAGTAGCACTTTATATTTTCTATGAAATAGAGAAATTTATTAATATTATGTCTTAGATTAGATAAATATCTCCACATAATATAATGTTCGAATCTGTGTACTGTATTATATTGAATTCAATTAATTTTTATAATAATTTGTTATGAGATATAAAATATTAACCAAAGATAAGCTTTTCAAAAATTTGGCAATTCAATTAACTTAATAATAATATATGAGTTAAAATAAAATAATTAAATAAAAAATAAAATAATTTTATGAATTAACATTTTTTGAATCAATTGTTTTTATGAATTAAAATACAATAATTGAATTAAAAAATATTTAGTATAAAATTTTAACAAACTCGATACTTAATGTTCCCATCAATGCGGTGAGAATTGCTTTCCAAACTAATAAATTAAAACACTTTATATCTTCTATGACATAGAGAAATTTAATAATAGTATGTCTTATATTTGATAAATATCTACACATGATGTAATGTTCGAATTTGTGTACTGTATTTTATTAATTTAATTAAATTTATAATAACTTTTTATGAGATATACCATAATAACCAAATATAAGCTTTTTGGAAATTTGGTAACTCAAAATACTAATATATGAGTTAAAATAAAGTAAACAGATTAAAAATAAAATAATTTTGTGGATTAAATTTCTTGGAAGCAATTGTTTTTATGAATTAAAAATTATTTAGTATAAAACTTTAACAAATCCGGTACTTATATTAGTTAATCTATACATGATATATTCTAAAAACTTGTGTGTCGTATTGTATTAAATTGAATTAATATATGTAACAATTCTTATAAGATATAAAAGAATGATCGAATATCTTGTTTTCAAAAAATTAGCAATTCAATAAACCGTATAATAATAGTCATTCAGATGAAGTGCTATTTTTTAAGTAATTGTTTTTATGAATTAAAATGACATAATTGAATTAAATATAAGTTCGAAATAGATTTTTTTAAGTAATTGTTTATATTAACAAAAAAATAAAAAAAATGCACAGATAATTATAAGTGCATTTAATTTACTATGAACCATTAAATGATAAGCAATAAACTTGACAAGTTAGATTATAATAAGAATCTCGAAATTAAAAAAAATAAAGATATGGAAAATGAATTTTTACTAATAAAAATAAACTGATATAAGTTAGTTGGTAATTTAGGCAATTATTATTTATTTCTTAGTTATGTAGAATATACATGTATACATATCTGATGTTATTATAATAACACAAAGATTGATTTAGCCAATTGGTTAGATGGGCTGATATTGACCTCCACAACCAAGGTTTAAACTGCGTACTCTTGCTACAAAATTTTTTTGAATTAAAACGAAAAATGTTAGAGAAATATACAAAACTGTTAAAGGAATTACACATTTAGTGTGTCATTATCAACAAGATATGATGAGGGTAATTTTGGTATTCATAGCCTTATATAATTATGAAACTGTATAATTGGTACCCTATATAAATGGGTTCTAAATTAATGAGAACCCTAATCTTCCCCGCCTCTCTTTTCTTCCGTCTTTTCTGCTTTCACTTTTACACGCTATCAGCACGAATTTGCTCGATCAAAAAAAAAAAAAAAAAGAAGAAGAAGAAGAATATGAAGAAGGAAGAATAATCCGGCTTGGAACTCTTGGATTTGAATTGGATATTTGCCATAAGAGAGAATTTCCTACAAGATGGTTGAACCCAATCGTCCCAAATTTGAAATATTGGACTCATAATGAATTGAGTACCATCCTTGGGTTTCTGATGTGAAAACTACTTTCATGGGAGAGGATTTTACATCCACGATCATACCATCCACCGATCCAATAGACAAAGAACCGTCTGATAAAATTAAAGCAAATACCCTAATGTTTACGGCGTCATATTGACCCCAACTTACGCTGGGAGTACCTTCAGTTGAAGACACCCAAAGAACTGTGGCTCAAGAGATGTTTTGGAAACATACATGACACTTTGCTTCCAGAACTGACCGTTCAGTGGAATGAAATCCGCTTACTTGACTATAAGAGGGTCAATGACTTCAACAAGGACATGTTGCGCTTAAAAGCACGCCTTACCTTCTGCGGAAAGCAAATCACGGAAGATGATATGATACAAAAAATTCTATCCACTTTTCCTACTTCAACACTTATACTAGCGAACCAGTATAGGCTCGAGTATGATAACAAAAGAATTACAACTTTTAATAAGTTGGTTAATATGCTGCTAGTAGTTGAGAGACATGATCAGGTTCTCTTGAACAATAATGCTAGACCTGCCGGGACAAAGAAGATTCCTGAAACTAATTATGGTCAAGCGAATAGTGGAAAGAATCCCAAAACAAAGAGGACTGGACGTGTTAATCCCCCTCAAAGTGGTAATTGTGCACCACGAGGCAGGGGCCATGGGGGCCGCAGTAGAGGTAGGGGCCGTGGAGGCTCTCCCCATGTATGGCGCAAAGATGGTGGTAGCGCCCCAAGTGGCCATGGTAACCCCTCGAAGAAACGAGAGAGAGTTGGGAATGAACCTTGCTATAGGTGTGGTGACACAGGGCATTGGTACCAAAACTGTCGCGTAAGTGATAAGGTGACAGCCATCTACAAGAAACTTAGATAGTCTGAAGAATAAGAGACTCACTATGTGGAAAATGGAGATCATGACACTGATGTCAACCTCACGATTGTGGACTTCAATGGCAATAAGAACCTTTCTCAGTCACTTGATGTTCCCGATTTTGAGTGATCTACTTTATCTATTTACTTATATTTCAAGATATTTGTGAAGGCATGATTGACTCATCTTATTGAGACTATGGAGTTTGGTATTTTTGAATTAGATTTACTTTGGAGAAGACATTTGTTTGATTGGATTATTAATAATTTCGAATTTTATTCTAAAGTATTGAATGTATTCGACTTTATTATTTACAAAACTATGTGCTTGGTTCAAATATAGCAATAAGGTGTGCGGAAATACATTTTACACATATAGCCACATATTCGAATGAGAAGTAGATCGTCCACAACAATCTAGTGAGTTAGTGAAATTCATCTAACTCTTTTCATGACACTATCAACACTTCTACTTGTAGGAATGTCGCGCGGCGAAATAGAGTGTTTAGCCGATAGTGGGACTACTCACACAACTTTAAGGAATAGACAATTATTTGTTGAATTAATTACTTATAGCTCATCTGTGACTACGATGATTGGGACATCCCAACTAATCAAAGGGCGAGAGGATGACAAATTCTTGATGCCTAATGGCACAATTATAACGGTCACAGAGGCTCTATATGCACCTAGAGCAAATCGAACATTGCTGAGTTTTAAAGATATCCGTGCCAACAACTATCACTTGGAAACTCATTGTGAGAATGTAAAGGAATATATATATATATATATATATATATATATATATATATATATATATATATATATATATATATATATATATATATATATATATATATATAGCCAAAGCCTGTATGAGTCAGTGTCACATAGTTCGTTATTGGTGACGACGTAGGATTAATAATTCTGATAGTGAGTGAGGTATAACCCACTAGATTGACTCATTAGTTTTTCTAAGATGCGTTTTCTTCCACATTCATTAGAGGTA